>JAHHUM010000446.1:0-162002 GCA_036173005.1 Crenichthys baileyi | reverse complement strand
GTGGCTTGTAAAAAGGGAAGAACACTTTTTCCCTTTCCCACATTTTTCCCCATTAATATCCCTAGGATACAGCACTCTGAACAGCCAGAATCTATAAAATAAAAAAGTTTCACTTTTTTGAGACTTTTTTGTATTTTTTTTAACATGACATAAAACCTTTTGAATTGTTTGGGATTGTGGCTTTAAATCTCATGATAAAGAAACAGATGTTTAGTTTTTTTTAAACTTCGCGCTGTGGCAAAAACCTCGCTTGAAGACACCCTCCAGAGAAAGAGGCTGTCTTTAACCCTAAAACGGGGCGGTAAATCTTCTTTACTTCACCACTTTCCCTTTGTACGGCCCGCGGGCGACGGGAACAACCACCGCACTTTCCCCCTGACCTCTGCTGCCCCAGCAGCTCCCTTTAAAGTTCCCCTTCACTGATTTCTGAGGGGTTTTTTAGCAGCAGTTGAAGCGGGCAGTTGCCCTTTATGCCCCCTTTTTGCTTTCGGGATGTTTTTTTGAAAGTAATAAAGGCACAGTTTCCCTCATCAAAAAAACCTTTCACGCCCAAAACCCATTTTTCTATTTTTTAAAGCCCCAAATGTTAAACTAAACTCACCAATCGGCACACAGATAAAGGGAGATCTTTGCTATGTTACCTCCCTGGAACATCGCTGCTCAAAGCTGCCTCACAGGCCCCAAAAACACTAACCAAGGGGTTTTTTCGGGGTCCCAAACTTCAAGCGGGAGGGGTTTTTCAGTTTCCGAGAAAAAGAATTTTTTAGAAACCCCCAAAGGCCCCAGGAATATCTCCTTCGGAGGATGTAGCCGCCAGTGAAAAGGGGTTTTTTCATTTTCACTAAAAAACCTCTAACCCAAAAGGGAAAGAAAAGAAACATTTCTACCCAAAAAAAACCCATCAAAGGAAACTGAACTCGGGCAGGGAGAAAAAGGAGGGGACAACAGGAACTGGTGCACATTTTGATTTCCTTATTTCCCCCTGACTGTTTGGAAAAACTGGAGAAAACATTTTAAAAAAATACCCCTGAGTCTAATGGGGTTTTCAAATAGAAAGCATCCGGGCCCAATCCATGGGGGTTGTTTCCCCCTTAAATGAAGGGGAAATTCCTTTCCGGGTTTTTCTGTTTCAAGAACTCTACCAGGGGATAAGGGGCGGGCCCAAAAACCCTCCTCCGGGGAAAGGGGCTTATTCCGACATCCAGAACATTTTTGGTGAACTCTGGGGATTTCCCCCCGTTTGGAGCAACTTTTTTCAAAAGCTAAATTATGCCAAAGCTGCTAAACGATCAGAACACGGAAATTTGGCCCCTGTGGTCGGGAAACCCTTTAAAACCCTGAAGCCCTTTGGGAACCATCCCAAAAGCAATGAGGGCCCCCAAACCCACCGCCCATTTCTAAAAAAAAGCAGGTGGGAAACAGCAGCCAACAAAGGGGGGATAAATTCCAAGGAAATGGGAAGGGAAAAGAAGGGGGTGGGGTCCAAAAAGGCTGGAAAAATCAAACTTTACGAATTAGCTGCTTCCCTTCCAACCAAAACCAAAACCCAAAAAGAGAGAACTCAGTCTAATTATTAAACATCAAAATGTTCTGATCATCTTTCTTTCATCGGGTTTAAATTAAGGGAAAGGAGAGTTTCTGCAGAAAATTCCCAAACAGAAACGTGCAAAAAAGCTCAAACCCTTTTGAAAAACCAAACTTTTTATTTGGTAAAAACCCTTTTTTGCCCTCGGGACTGAACATCCAAATGATTGTTCTCCCCCCTGGATGTTCTCCCGGTAGCTGAACTGTTAAACAAAAAAAACCTGTTCCTTACTGTTCCTGACCCTCCTCCAGGGAAAAACCCGGGTAAAGCTGATCTTGTCGATGCTTTCGTCTAGGCAGTGGGTCCCCCGTAGATCGGGAAACCCAAAAAATCGCCGTGCGACGCGGGCAGCCCGGGGGCCCGCTCGGGCTCCGACTCGGATCTTGTCATTGAACCCTCTAAAACCCCTGGGGGTTTTTGGTTTGATAAAACCCCTAAAATTTGGAGCCCGGTGAACGACCCGTGGGTTGTTTTTTTTAAAACCCTTCCCCAAACCAGCGGGGCCGAATTTAAAGACATGCCAGCCCCCTTCCTGCTTCAGGAAGTTAAGGAAACGGAAGGGGGATCCTGCTGCCCCCTGATCAACCTTCACTCCAACTTCACACCTGGGAAAGCCCAAGGGGAAAGGGGTATTCCGGGAAAAACCCGGAGCGTGTTTAAATTGGGTCTTTTTTTCCAAAAACCGGGGCGGAAATTTACCGACGGTTCTTTTTTGTTTGTTTCTGGTGAAATTTTTTTGCAGGAAAAAAAACCCATTGGAATGGGGGTTCTTTGGCGGGCTTCTGGCGGGGAAAGGGTGGAAAAACATTTCCTAAGCAAAACTTCATTTCAACCAAATAATCAACCCAAAAAACCCTTTTAAATTAACATGCATGAAAACACTGGGGTGGAGTTTCAGCTTCCATCCCTAAAAATCAGAAATTTGGGTGCTACTGGGGACAAACATCGGGCTCTTCCCGGGAGTGTCATCGACGAATATGAGCACCTTTGGGGGTTTTTCACAGATCCTAAAACCCCGGGAGCAAAGCTTTTAAAATGTTAAGGGACAATCTGTTGGGATATTTCTGATTCCACTGCTTCTCAGGCTGAAAATCTCCCCTTTTTAATGCCCAGAAAATTGGAATCTGGTAACTCTTTGGCTCCCCGGGCCCACATCAGGATAAAAACAGGACGTGAAAGCAAAAAAGCTTGAACGGGGTTTTGGGGGGTTTTTCGGGATGTTTTATTTGGACCTTTGTTTAACTTAATCACTGTCCCTCCGGGCTGTTTATCTGGCACTAAACACTAAAATTTTTAAAAAGAACTTTGGTCCCGAAAAAAAAAATGGGAACCATTATGGGGTACTTTGGTTTTTTAAGGGCCAGAACCATATAAACACCACAGGTCCATTTCAAAAAACGTATGAAAGGGTCAAAGCTAGAAAAAAGGAGGCCCCATTTAATTAAAATCAAAAAAATTTATTGGATTTTTGGGGGTTTGGGTTTTTTTTCCCAAAAAGGGAAAAGAAAAAGTTTTGGAAAACAACTTTTTTTTCCAAAATTCTTTTTTCTTTTTTTTGGAACTGGAGGTGAAACCATCTCTTCACCTGGTTCTGTTAGAGATAATAAAACTTTAATAATAATAAAACTAAAAGGGGGATAAAAAGCTGCTGTGTTTAAACCAGGGTCGGCCTTAAGTTCCATGTTCGGCGGGATAACGGGACCCGGGACCATAAACTTCCCCAGCAGCAGAGCCAGAAAAACCTAAACCAAAGGGGGAAACAAAAAACCCATGGATCAGCTGAACAAAAAATTAAATCCATAAAAACCCGACGGGTTTGAGATCAGTGTGATCCAGAACAAAAAAAACGCCCCCGGTTGGTTCTTTTCCTGTCTTTTAAAACCCGGGGTTTTGGGTACCTAAACTAAAAAAACTGGGAACAAACTGCATCTCTGTGACTGAAACAAAAAACCTGTAGAATCCATCCCCCTTTGGGTCACCCAAACCATCGGGCATAATTTCCCTCTAAAAACGGGCCAGGGAACCATCCCCCCTTTGTCCAACCACCCTTGGCTGCCCCTAGGGTTATTGTTTCTGCACTTTTCAGAACCATTTCAACCTTATCTTGGAGACAGACCTTTCCCTTCCCGGGTTTTTCCCAACGCCCCAAAAGGCCGCCCCTGTCTTTATACCTGAGTCTGGGGTTTTTGAAGGCTAGGTAGGAGAACACTTTCCCCCGGGCAGCTTCCTAGGACAGCAGCCCCTTTCCTTCCCGGGCTGGGGGCAGAGCGACTGAAGGTTGGCCCCGTATTCCTCCAGAGCTGGCCTGCTGCGGGTTCCCTCCATTTTCTTGGGCGGGCCCACAAAAAACACAAGTAGGGGTTTTTAAAAAAACCCCAAACAGCACCCATGGATTTTCCCCTGTGGTTCCATAACATTGCTATGGAAACAATCGGGCCCTTTTTGCTCGGGGCTCTGGCAATGTTTTTCCAAATGTGCTTAAACACAGCCTTCACCCAACTTTGCCCCTCCCCCAAACCCAAAAAACCCGGGGGATGTCAACCGGGGCCCAAAACGTCATTTTTTAAAATTTTTGGTGGGCAAAAAATCACTAATTCCAAAAAAAACAAAAAAAACCCCTTGATTTTACCATGAGGGCCCCCCAGCTTTTGGTTAAATTTTTTTAAAGGGGAAATTTTTTTTACTTGGTCTCGAAATCCGGTTTATTTCAGGTGAAAAGGTTTTCTCATCAATGTGACGAAGAACAAGTCAGACATTTTTAATCTCATGTCTTCCACGTTTCATTGGTAAAAATCAGAAAAACCTGGAATCCTAAATGAAATAAAACCTTGTGCTCCTGACCCCAGGAATTCTGCCCCTCATCCATTCATCCTCACTCATCTTCTTCCTCACCCATCTGCAATATACCCCATTATGGCCCCTGTTTCATTCTTCAGTAGAAGCGTAATGAGACATCACCTTCTGAACTCTGCGGATCAGCACCGACGCAAAGAAGCGAAAAGTCATCCGGACTTCGTCTAAACACGCATCGTCCTCTGTGATGTCCCTGAAAGCAGAGGAGGGAAGTTAGAGGAAGTGCTTCACACCTGCCCAGGGAAAGGGGTTAAAAACCCGGGGGTGTGCTCTCCCCTGTACCAAGGGGTCAAAAAACTTTTTCCGGAACCAGCTCAAACACCTGCAGACAGGACATGTTAGAAACACATCTGCACCTTTTGGATCAGAACTAAATGTGTCCCCCGGGGGGCTGTGAGTTTACCCGGGCTACTGGGGCGTCCACTTTGGAAATGAACCCTTTCAGGTCCAAACCGGGGGGGTTTTGTTTTCCAGGAGCAATCGGGGCCTGCGGGGCAAAAGGGGAAACATCATCAGTTACCACAGGTTTTTTACACACACAGAACCCTGCTTAGGCTGACCCGAATTCTGAATACTAGCTGGCCTCTCAACCAGCAAACATCGGTGTGACTCTGATACCCGTAAATAAAATCTGTTTTCACCAAATGCCTTCAGAAAACTGTAGGAGAAAGCCAACAGTACACTCTGAACACACCCCCACCACAGGAAAACATGGTGGTGGCAGCATCATGCTGCGGGTACCAAAAAGATGGATGGAGCTAAATCCCGGGCCCAATCCTGGAAGAAAACCTGTTAGAGGCTGCAGAAGACCTGAGGCTGGGGTGGAGGTTCAGCTTCTAGCAGGAAAACCAACCTGAACATACAGCCAGAGATACAAGGGCCTAGTCAAAGTCTAAACCTAAAATCAACTGAGAATCTGAAGCAAGACTTGAAAGCTGATGTTCACAGATGTTCTCTATCCATTCTGACTGATCTTGATCTGTTTTACAAAGACGAATGAGCAGAACTGTCTGTAGATGTTCTAAGCTGGTGGAAACAATTCCCAGAAGACCTGCATCTGGACCTGCAGCCAGAGGAGGTTCCACAGAGTACTGACTCCACTTTGTTTGGTTTTTCACAGAAAATCCACAAGAAATACATTGAAGTTTGAAGTATGAATACTTCAGAGAGGTTCTGGACTTTAGGTTGGATGTGAAGTTCTGGCGAACTCACCGGTGACGTTTGCATTTAATCTTCCCACAGACGGTGCAGCTGTGGCCCAGAGGAAACAGCTCAGGCTCCTGTCGCTGTTGGACACAAGGAACATCAGAAACTGTTTGGTGAACACCTGAAGGTTCTTCAACAGACAGAAAACACGCAGGTCCTACTTTGTTCCTCAGCTTTATGGGGAAAAAGACGTTCGGAAGGAGCGAGTCTGGTCCCAGCGAGCAGTAGAAGGTGATGATCCCAGCCAGGAGCGACCAGAAGACCATGAAGATGTGGATGTACCTGCAGGAAGATGATTCAGACATTGATGAAGAAAACCAGTCCAAACAGGGAATCTGGTCAGAAAACACCCAAAAATAAAATATTTATTTATATGTTTCATAATTAATTAGCTTTACTTGATTTTAAACATATCCACTAACTTCTTAATGCTTCAATAACTTTATTAAATACATTATTAACACAAATTAATAATTAAACGATCATTAATTAGGCATTTTATGACAGACCAAACATCACAGACTAACCCTTTAAAAGCACCATCATTTATTAAATAAAACATTAATCAATGAGTAAAAACCATTAAAAATGGGTATAAATTATTTATTAAATGCATAATATTTTTATCATCAATTAGAATCATCTTTATCTCAATAATTATTTCCAAATCCTATTACAAAGTTGTGGGTGTGGCTAATAGTGCTCCAGGTGAAGGTGATTGGTCTGAAGCTGAGCTGCTGCCAAGGTCGGCCAATCACATGTTGACAGCACGTTAAATACCTGCACTTATTTTGTTCCATATTAAATGTATATTACATTAATTATTTCTTTATTTATTTTTACATAAAATATTTGCAATTATGTTGTATAGAAAAAGAATATTGAATGATTTCTTAATTGAACGTCCTCGACATTTCATTTAAATATTGCCTTTTTTGTCATAAAATAAATTAACTGGATCTGAACAGAACTTCTGCTGCTCTGTAGAAGCAAAGAAAGAACCTTAAACAGAATCCCACTTGTTCCCCATGAACAACAGACATTGTTCAGCAAGACGTTCCCAAAGCATTCCGGGCCCAGCTGCACAACCTGGAACAACACCATAATTTAATATGAACCAAAGGAAGCAGACAGCCGGCTGCAACACAGAAAAGTCCAGAATATTCTGGAGTTAGCTGGGATAACTGCATCCAGCCCACCAGTCTGAGCTGCTTTTCCCAGGAATTTACCTCCAGACTCTTTTAGTTTGGGAAAGATATTGCTAAGATATTGGGCCGTGATCACAGAACCCTCAAACATTTGGTTGCAAATAGTCAACTGGGTCGCAAGAAACGTGTTGAGCAAAAAAGACGCACATTAACTACCAAGTGGTTGAGAAGAATGAAGCGTGAAGCTACCAGGAACTCATTATCTTCCGGTGCAGGCTGGTTCCATAACTACTACCTACCTGGAGTACCTAGAAGTACAAGATGTTCAGAGCTCAGAGACATGGCCAAGGTACGGACAGCTGAAACCCGATCACCACTGAACCAGAACACATAAGCTGAACTTGTCTAGACTGGGCCAAGAAACATCTGAAGACAGATTCTTCAAAAGGTTTTATGGACTGATGAAGTAAGAGTGACTCTTGACGGACCAGATGGATGGACCTATGGCTGGATCGAGTCAGACGCCAGTAAGGTGGAGGTGGAGTACTGGTATGGGCTGGTATTGGTAAAGATGAACTGGTTGGACCTTTTCATGTTGAAGATGGGCTCAAAATCAGCGCCCAAACCTCCGGCCAGTTTTAGACACTTTCTTCAAGCGGTGGAACAGGAAGAAGTTTGCATCTTTCAAGAAGACAATGATATTTATGGAGGACAAAGCTCCATCACATGCATCCAATACCTCCTCTGCATGGCTAGCCAGCAGAGGAGTTAAAGATGAAAGACGGAACCTCTTCCTCGCCAGACCCTAACCCAATGAGAACTTGTGGGCAGCTGTTAAACGGGAGATACACAACGAACACTCAACCTCTCTGAACATCTGTCTGGGAGACCGTAGTTCTGCTGCACAGAACCTCGATCTTCAACAGATGCAGAAATGACTCCATGAATGGAGGCTTGTAGCTGTTATTGAAGAGAACTGTGGCTTTATTGGTTTATTGGAAAGTTTAGAGTTGTTAATCAACAACATCAAAAGATTTTTTCATGTAGTTGTGTAATAATTCTGCACAATAAGAGTTGCCCAGTAATTGTGCACATATAGATTATCTCCTAAAACGACCACAACTTGACTTCTACTTTCTTAAACATTCCTGTATGAGATTTATTAATATGTTGGATTAACTGGGAGCTCTGAAGTTGTGATTAATACAAATAATCCTGAAAAATAAGACTTGCTTAATAATTGTGCACAAGCTAATAGTGGTGTACAAGTCAGGGGTTCGATTCCCGACCGACTGCTGTCAATAAAGGCCACTAAAAAATATTAGCGCGACCAAGGAACCTCCTGCAGTTTTCTGCTGAGTCCTAGGATAGAAAATTCAGAATCAGTCTAAAATGTTATGGCAGCTCAGACCTCAAATGTAATCAACAGTGCTGGCCACAGCTAACCAAAAGTTAGCTTCGCTAAACCATATTCCGCTAGCTAAAATATTAGCCTTGCTAATGCTAACCAGTAAGACCACTGTCACTCAGTCTCTAACTGCAACGCAAAACCGCCTTCGGCTGGCTGCTGCTGCGTCGCACAATGACGTCACGTCGCACGAACAGGTAGTAAGCCAATAGCATGATTAATGGATTCTTCAAGACACGCCCATAACAGAAAGGAACCAACTTAACCCCGTAACCCGCTGAATAGTTGTTCCGCTGTTAGCAGATCAGAACTTGTTAAACAGGGTTTAGTAAATCTGGGTCAGAGCCCCCCAGGCTGGGGGGCTATTTGAAACAGTTTATATATACATATATATATATATATAATATAGTATATATATATATATATATATATAATTATATATATATATATACATATGTGTGTGTGTATATAAGATTTTTTTCATAAGGTACCGATAATTCTGAGGCAGATTCGGTTTGATCCTGCCAAACAGAAGCAGGTCAGACATCACGTGATCCCTGCAGAGTCCAGGTGATCACACACCCTTCATCCTCCTCATCATCACCTGTTGAGCAGCACCGTGAGAGCCAGCAGGGCCAGCAGCAGGCAGCAGGACACCGGGTACTGACGGCTCGTTTCCCGCAAGACCTCCACCTTCACCCCCCGCATCAGACCCTCCATGTAGCCCCTCAAACCCGCCATCCTGTCAGGAAAACACCTGGAAACCCTCCAAAAACACGGTTTTACGGAGGATTCGGCGCTTTATCAGCCATGTTCTAAAAGCAGTTGGTTCGGCTGGTGATTGTAGCGATAAGAACCTCCAGCAGAGCACCGCAGAGAAGCTTCTTTATGAGATTAACCCAATTTTATCTAGAAATAATCCGTTAAACCTCCCGGTTCTGGGTTCCGGTTCCTCCGATAGCTTGAACCCAATGTTTACTTCTTGTTGGACACTTTTCTAAAAGTCCGGACCGACTTCCTCTCAACCAGGACGGCTTTAATCCAACAGCGGGTTGCCAGATCCGACAGAAACACGGAATAACTATTTTATTGATTGAAATGTTTTTTGATGCATAAAAGGGTTTAATAAGCGTTATTTTTTTCGTAATAAATAATTATTTACTCTAAAATGTCTGAATGGCATTTCATATAAAACCGCTAAATCAGCTGATCTACATTCACTGAGCTCCATTAAACCTAATCTTATGCTTTTTTTTAGCAGTTTATAGGGTGTGAAGACTCCGTCCCATTACGTTTAATAATTTAATTACATAAAACTAGATATTTTCAGTTTTAGCAGCTCTGCAGAAACACCAGAAGTGTATTATTTCCGCGACATGGCATCCCTTAATCCAAACAACTTCCTGTTAGACGATCTTTTTATTTATCACGGTTCAGTTTTTTTAACTGTAAAAAAGTGTATAATCAGCCACTCTTATTGTTGAATTATGACCTCTGACCCTAGCTGTGGCCGTGAGGCCTGTTTGGTGGTTCAGCCACTCCTGGGAAGGTTCTACATTGTTCCATGTTGTCAGTATTTATGGATAATTGTTCTCACCATGTTTCCCTGGAGACCCAAAGCCTTAGACGTGGCTCTAGAACCCTAAACAGACTAATAATGTCAGCGACTTAGTTTCTCAGGTGTTCTTGAAACATGATGCGCTGCTGTTGAAGTTGAGGTCTTATAGCCTACTTCATGTCGTCAGGCAGGTTCTTTAAAGGGCTTTCTTTTATTCAGCAGGATGGGCAGTAATCAGGCCTGGCTGTGGCTAAAGAAACTGGACCAAACATTTCGGTTAATTTTTTGGATGATGTGAAACATTTAGGTTTCAGGGATTATTTGAAGGTTATGAATATCCTCCATCAGTACTGCCTCTTTATCTTCATGACTGGTTTGCTTGTGAACATTAGTGGTTGAGTCAAGGACTTTTGAAAGTCATGAAACCAAGTCACTTGTTTTTGTTTCTAAAAGTTAATATTTTAATTAATGATTAATTTATGCAATAAATACAAAAAAAAACAAGCAAGTTCAAAGTTAACAAGTTTATTAGAAAAATAAGTTTACCTCATGTCATTGTACAGTATAAAACATTTTACTTGCAAGAGTGCGAACACACACAGAAGATAACCAGACTCTTAACACTGGACATCCAATAGACCCAGATGTTAAAAATAAAAAGCTGCACATCATATCAGAACTCAGACCAGAACATGAGTCCAGATTCAAAGACATTGTGTTTCATGGCAGGAAAACAGCAACAACTTCCTGTTTTTAAAGCACCTTAAAAGGAGAATCCCCCAGCAGGTAACAGGTGTAAGCTAGAACACAACCCTAACATGATACTGTGCTCTACTACAGCTCCCAGAATGCCTTTCAAACCCTCTAAGAGGTGTGCATTTCTCAGAAACGCCAGAAGATGTGAGGGGAAATCTCACAGTTTCATTAAGGGAAAGCTAGAATGGATCTTTTGGTGCTGCCTGGAGCCAATAAGCATCAGTTTTGGACTTGATGTGAATCCAAATCCAAGTTGGATCCCAGCTACACTGACTGTCCTCATATATGGAAAAGATTTCGGCCAAATAAGCTGGAAAACAGCAAGGTTAGGATATTCTGTCAGGCATGCTGCGGGATCTGCAGGTGGAGCAGAACATCAGACCAGAACATGAGACTAAAAGCTCCCTCAGGTCATGTGATGATTCTATAATAAAGACAAACTTTAGTTGAGAGACAGGCAGAGTAACATTACATTTTCATTTCCATTAGACATTCTACACAGACAGCGAAAGACACGAATTAAGAGCAGATCTCACGAGAACCTGCATGATGATCAGGCTGCAGCTGAAGGCCTGAAACATCAACACTGATCCGAATGTCAGCTTGTGAACCAATGATCCCACAGAATGGAGCTGGAACATCAGGCTTTGTCACCGGCTTTAATTAAACTGTCTGGGAAGCTGAAGTGTGTGGATGTGTTGGTGAGGAAGAGCGGGTGAGTTTAATCTAAAACCTAAAAGCTGCCGATTAAAGTTCAGGTATTTAGGCTGAGAGAATCTTTAGGTCACTGCGTTTACAGGAAGCAAAATGATAACCTGAAAATGAAATTAATCAGTTCATTATGTTCTAAAATATACAAAAATAAATGCATTTTTTTCTTTTTGTGTCCAAACATGGCAGGGCTCCTCCTCATCCTCAGTCTAAGGAAACTGGGACATGATTCCTGCAAGTCAAGTTTAATTAAGAGCCTTTTTAAGATCATTGTCAATTTAATTCAAACCAATGTGAATAATATAAAAGGGTAAAGTACTAACTTGCTTATAAGTTGTTTTTTTTAGTGCTGCCATGTTGTCTTCGGTGCTGTTAGACCTTCAAGTCCTCCACAGGTTATAAGTTACCAACATGCTGGCTTGGATTTTATTTAAATAAAGAAGCTGGATGTCTGGCTTTGAACCAAGCGGTTTTCCTGCTCTGCGTCAAGGCCTGTGTGTTGCTGTGGAAGTCTAACAATCCCTGGAGTCTTCAGCAAGCACTGCGTCTCGAAACAAGGCCCACAGAAGAAGCTCTGAATGTTTACACTGAAATCTGGGCCTAATTCAGACTTTTAAAGCCTAAAATGATTCAATGAAACATGTTTCAGGCCTGCAGAACCTCTTTGGGATTGAAAGAGATGTGCTGAAAATAAAGATTATTTGACATGTGGCGCCCAGCCCACAGCACCAGAACAAGTGCTGCCTTTAACAGAGAGGAACCATCTACTCACCGGTCCAGTATTTAGGAAGCACCAGCTTACTTTACTCTGAACTGGACTGAATCTTTGCGGTTCTGTTTTCAGTGCTCCGATTGGATACTTAGATTTCTAAATGAGCTGTAACCATCCAATCACACGTCTTTGTGTCACATTAACTTATTTTATGAGCCTGATGATGAACTGCAAACTCTGGAATCATTCGTCAACAATAATTTCCAAAGTAACGTGTCACTGACCCACCGTCAGAACCAGAACCCAGCAGGTGTCTCAGAGTGGAAGACTGAAGATCCTTTAGCAGCTCTGGAACAGCTTCTGTTCATCTGTAACGTCTGAAGCGCTTCACTTAGGCTCGTTTCAAGAGCAGCAGCTAACTGCAGCAGCCTGGATCAAACCTGGAGATGGAGCTGAAGTTCATCAAGTGCTCCGTTATCGTGCAAACCTCTGAGCTGGAGAGGGCGTCAGGTGGACCAGGCTTTCCTCCAGCTTCAGGAGAAAAACTCGAGAACTGAGGTAGTTAACAATCCCCTCTGCTGGAATGCCTGGCCCTCAATGCTGCTCCAGATGACCAGAGATCATCAAGTCCATCTTCAAAACAAATGAACTAAAAAACACAGAGTTCAAGCACTCCATACTAAAAAGTGCAAGGCTTTATCCAGAAGGATGACCGTCCTGAACTCCTGCTCAGCATGGCTTCACATGGATCTTCTGATTATCCCATCTGCTCCTCAATAAGGCAGGATCACCAGTGGCCCACTGAGTCAGCTGACCTTACCCCTTCCTCCTGCCTCAGCCTGCAGCGTGCGTCGCCGGGTCGGTCCTCATAGCAACACATCAGGAGCGGCCTCCACCCCTTTTTCCTGCTAGTCGGGTAACAAAAGGAAGCAATTAGAGAAGGAAAACAGGAAGGTGTCACATCTACACACTCATATACTGCTGACTGACAGCTGCAACATGAACCACAGGAAGCATTCACACAGCCTGACAGCACATCCAGAGTTAATGCTCAGAGAATCAGCTGGAACCGAAGCAGAGGTGCAGCAGGTGGAACGTGAACACGCTCAGACAGGAAGGAGAGCAGGGAAAGGAAAGCAGTGAGCAGCCATAGAGGTAAAGTGGACAGAAATAAGCTCAGGCGACTCATGCAAAGCAGTTATCCAGCACAACAGCACAGGAGACACATGCAGGATTAGTATCCAGGTCGTAAACGGCAAGGAAGATCCTTCTGGGACAAGAAAAGCTTCGCTTTCAGAATAAAATCAAATTGTGCTTTTACTCCCTCCCCCCAAAGTGACAAAAAGAACTCGGGGCTTACTGTTGATGCTGCGTCGACAGTGAATTTAGGACACCAATTTGTGAGACATTTATGTTTTTGGACATGAGAGGAACTCATAAGGATGGAGTATGTCACTACACATACAGAGCACTTGAGAGATGCCGAATACAGAAGTAGGTGATTTGGAATTTGATGGCATGCAAGGTGACACTGTAGCACGTGGCCAACATTGGCAAACCTTCAGTCCTTTTTCTTCCACAAGGAGCCTTAAATTTGAAGGAAATTTGAAGAGAGAATTTGCCCAAACATGAATTTTCAACACAATTTGAGGTTTTTTTTTTTACACGAGTGCGTGTATGTTTATTAAAGCAGACAAACAGCAAAGAATACAAGCCAAAATGTAAAGCCAAAAATAGGACTGTTGGGGTCCTCCGTTTCTCTTTTCAGGAACAAGACACGCATTACCATGACAATACAAATCGTAGTTTCATTACTTTTAAACAGGTTTAGGAGACACACGCTTTGTTGCTGTTAGCTACTTAAAACATGGAAACCAGAATGTGTAAAAACATACAGAAAGCTTTAGCCAAATAGACAGCTGCAGCACAAATCTGCCTCTAAAAAACGGCCTTTAAAAAGTGGTAAAAACAAAGGGAAAAAGAAGAGCAGTTCGCCAGAAACAGGTGGGGGTGGGATTACGTTTGGAGTCCAAGCGGATTTTTAAAATATGTACAGAGATCTTGCCAGATGTCACCAATTTGGAGGAAAAAAATGCAGGCAACCGTATGATTGAGGGCCAATCAGATCAAGTCTCTAAACCAAAAGACAAAAATCAAGATGGATTTTTTGAATCAAAGCCCTACTGGTTTACTTCCACTGCTGCCCAAAAGAATCCTGATAAAATTCCTGGTTGTCAGATTTGTAACCGGAATAGTTACCAGAATGATCACCACCTTGGAGCGGTTGCTGAGCAATGGGTTGAGAGCCCCAGTTCTGATTATTGGTCTGGCGGCGCTTGGAATCTGGCTGGTTGTACCCATCAGCTTTGCGCTTTCCTCCTACATTTCCACCGCGGCCACCCCGCACACCACGTACCCCTCCTCGCCCTCTCGGCTGCATGCCTCCTCTTGATCCGCGTCCCAGTCCGGGCACTCCGCCGCGCTGGGAGAAGTTGGCCCTGCCTCTGGGTGCTCCGGCTCCGCCGCGTCCCCTGACTGGGGAGGCTCCGCCCCTGGGACCTCTACTGCCGCCCCGCCCTCGGCCTGGGGCCTGGAAATCGTCGTAGCCGTAGTACGGGTCGTCGTAGCCGCCACGGTAGTTGTGGTAGTCATAGCCGTAGTAATCGTAGTAGTCCTCATAGCTGTAGTAATCCTGAGGGTAGCCGTAGCCCCCCCGGTTGCCGCCGCGGCCCCGCCCCCTAACAGGAGGAGCCATGTGGGGCACGGGAGGGTAGTAGTAATAATCATCATACCTGAAGGAGGGAAAAACAGAACTGATTCAAACATCCATAACACCAACACTGAAAGCAGCCATGAACAATGTCCCTGAAACACATGTAGAGCGCCATCTACAGCCCCATGTGTGAAAGCTCTTCCTACATGGACCAACTCATCATGATTTTATGTCATTATTTTAAAATGGAGCTTCTCTAAGATCTAACAGTGCAACCTGAGCTTGATTTAGACGTTTCTGTCACAGCGCTCTGCCTTATGGTCACTGGAAATCAGGAAAAACAAGCCAATCAGAGGTTCCCCTGAGTATGTCTGTGAGGAGGAGGAGGAGGAGGAGGTGGTGTCTGGGGTTGTTCGGATGGAGAAGCGGCACGCGTTTGTGTCGGTAACAGTAATCTGTGCTGTGTGTAGTTCTGTTTCTCCTTCACCTTCATCGTTTTCATCCTTCTTCCCTTCTGTTCTAAGCAGATCCTTCAAATGGTTCTTCTATCCAGCTGATAAATGTATCAACAGGCTTTTTCCTTCCAATGATGCTGTTTATTAGGTGGGATTTTATCAGAGCAGCTGTGTGTAACTGTCCTCATGGGTTTACATGCCGTCTAGATGAGCAGCTGGAGTCACTTAGAGACGGCTGAACCAACACAGAAAGCTGACGCAGGAAAAAATATCACGACATTAAGAACGCTGTACTAATCCCATGACTGCTGAGCCGTCTTACATTTGTGATTTGGCTGCTTGTCTCTGGGCTTTCCGCTCCTTCCTTTTCTGGTCCGGTGGTTTGGCAAAAACGATTTCGATTGGCTCTCCCTCCAGCTCCTTCCCGTTCAGTTCTTCCAAAGCCTGCAGCAAGATGGGTTTTCATTTAACCGTCCAACCAAAGCCAGAATGTCTGATCTGAGACCATCATCAGTACCTTCACTGCTCCTTCCCTCTCCTCGAAGTGAATGAAGGCGTAGTCTTTGAGCTTCTTAACTCGCTCTAGTTTCCCAAACTGGCTGAATGACTTCTCCAGGATTTCTTCTGTAACATCGTTGGCAAGGTTCCTCACAAATAAGACCTTCACCTGCAAAGAAAAGGTTCGTCCTTCTTGTTATAAGACAGGTGCAGCTCAGTTATTTGGAATATCATCAAAATGTTCATTTATTTCAGTAGTGCAGTTTAAAAGGTCAAGCTCATTAATTCATTGAGTTAGTTTTGATGGTTGGACAGTTGCTGGCATTGCTGCAAAGTCAACGCCAGTGACTGTCCACTGTCTCTACATGCTCATCCAGGAGGAGTGAATGCTGCAAGTCACTGACTGGATGCAATCTGCTGGGTTTCCTTAGACAGAAAAACTTTTTATCTAATTTGAATAAATAACTGAATCTGACTGCTTGATAGTTAGGATGAATTGGAATGTATGAACCTGACTGGGAATCTGTACGATTAGACTGAACTGACTCTGTAAAGTACCTTGAGACGACATGTTGTGAATTGGCCTTATAGAAATAAAACTGAGTTGAACTGAATAAAATGGTTCTGGCTTCCAGCTCATGAAAACCCAACATTCAGCTTCTAAGCTGAATATTACATCAGACCAATAAAAAAGGACTTGCAGAAATGTCAGCCTAACGTTGCCATGGTGATTAAAGCAGGTGTTGGTCCCGATGGCAGTGTGGGTCGGTACCAAGACCTGCTGGAAAATGAAGTCAGCATCTCCATAGTGCTCTAAAACTGACTACACTTTAACAGGCTTTGCTTCTCAATCCTCTCAAGGTTGCCGCTTGTTCTACCACACTTTTTCCTTCCACTCAATTTTACATTATTATGCTTGGATAGGGCAGCCTCTTTAGCACTGAGCTTTAGTGGCTTATCAGGGCTCTGTGCAAGTTTCATTGTGCTTTTAAGATCTGTATGAATAGAATTTTAGACCAGTCATGAGTCATGGAAAATAACTTGATTAAGTTAACCTAATAACTAATGTGTAATTGATGTAATAATCTTTATCGAAGAAAATTGTGTTTTTCAGTTCTGACCTGAGACTCCACTGCTTTAACATCTAGATGACCTAAATCTAAGGCAAACAGATATTTATCTAGCTGCAGCCTTGAATCTCTGTTAATTGGACTTCAGCCGTGGTTTCGCCGTCATCAATAATCATTCAAGTTAATAGAAACTGAAATATATCTGTGTGTGTGTAGTGAATATATAGAATATATGATTTCACTTTTGGAATGAAAAAGATTCAAGTTTTGATGACTGTGATATTAAAATTTAAATTGGTTTTGTGCTTCTGAGGTGATGACCAGGTCTGAAATGACAATGGCTTCCACCTTCCTTTCTGCCCCCTCTGGTTGGTCTTCCCAAGGCATTTACAGCTGAAGGGGAAATGCGCCTGAACAAAGGTGTTTTGTCTCTCTTCCTGTCCCTGGAACCCCTGCTGATCCAACAAACAATCTGTTGCAGAGGAGCCCAGATGTCTGCGTGAAAGTTAGGTTGATTCTCACCTCTGTTCTTCCTAGAGCCTTTGTCCATCAGATTTGGTCTCGGCTCTGTTCAGTAACACGTCTCATGCTGAAAGATCTGTCTCCCTTAAGGCTAAATTAATAGAGCTGATTGAATGGTTCTCATCGTTCTCTCTCTTTAGAAAATACTTTTTTTCTACAACAATGACATTTTGCTAAATTAAATTTCAGAGTTCGGCCCTTTTTATTCTTAGTTTCCCCTCAGCTCACCTTGGCCATAACTTCGGGGTCGGGGTCCTCGATGGGATCGGCCCACTCCACCGTGACCAGGTTGCCCCAGACCTTGACCTTGCCGCTCATTAGCCGGCGGCGGGCCTGAGCAGCTGTTTTGTGGTCTTCGTACTCCAGGAAGCAGAAGCCTCGGTTCTTCTTCTTGTCATCGGGTTGCTGGTACAGTATGACATCACTGAGACCCTCTGCAAAAACACAGGAGACCCAGAGGACATGTCAGGCTGAAGTAGAACCGATGGTCTACAGAGAAGCTCAGACAGAGAGCTTTACCTGTAACTTTTAAAAACTCTTCAACAATCTGCTCCTTAGTTTTACTCTTGGGAATGGAACCAACAAACAGCCTGTTGTTTGCTACAGATATACACACACCGATGTGTTTCCCAGGGCGGATCTCGTAGTTATTACACTGAAAAACAGAGAAGATTTAGGTTTCAAACCTACCTGGACTAAAACCTGCTTTCATCCTGATACGATGCTACTGTTTCCACAAACCTACCAGCTTCACCGCCTCCTGGGCGGATTCTTTAGCGCAGAACGTGACGAAAGCGTAGCCTCGGTTCAGGCTGCTTAGGGGGTCCATCATTAACCTGAGGTCCCAGATCGGCCCAGCTTTCTCAAAGAGAGGAACCAGCTCATCTTCAAACAAGTCACGAGGAATCTTTCCAACAAATATCTGCAAGGAAATGGAGGAATTTTCAGGAACTCGTTGATGGAGCCACAGGAAGGACGTGTTCTCTTGAATTTATAGACCTGAAGTTAGTGGACAGGGAGATCTTTATTTGGCTCATGAGGTTCCTAAACAAGCTGAATGACCCGAGGTTTTCTAAAATCCTAGAACATTCTCAATAAACCATAAAATCATTTCTTCCTGTTGGGTGAAACCCGGTTCTCTCCCCTTCCTGACCAACACTCGTACCTCTGTTCCCACAGTGGGTTGGGGTCCTGAGTACACCGACTCAGGCGGCGGGCCACCATACTTTCGCTGGCCTGTCGTGACATCTAGTGTGTAGTTGGTTCTTTCCAGCAGCTCTTTGATTTTTGTCTCATCAGGTCCTTTAGTGACAGGAGAAACTTTAGTCCCCTGTTTCTCTCTCTGCCTGTAGGTCTTCATCACCCCACACAGAAAGGCACTTTTGTTCTGAGAGGAACACAAGCAGTTAAGAGTCGTTCTCTGAAAACATTTAAAGAGGTTCTAGGTCTAAGATGAGGAAACTCACTTGAACATGTGACAGATCACTCTCCTTGAACTGGACCAACACTTGCAGCGCCCCATCTTCATTAAATTCCTTCAAAGCTTCAAGAGCTCTTTCATCAAGGTCACTGTGTGCTACCAGGCCTGAAGAAGAAGCAGAAAGACAGACATTAACGGAAAACACAGCCTACAGCATGAAGTACCATCTTCAGCAGGTCAAGATAGATAAAATGAAATGATCATTGCTGTGATCACATGAGCAGAACCATCAGAGATGCTGCCAGTTCTTAACAGTCAGCTCATTTAGTTCTGCAGAGTTTGCAGAACTGTTACAGAACATCACTTTGTTGTCTAAGGTCTAAGCCTTTTTCACCCTTTAGAAAGACGGGCAGAGTGGAAGCGAGTGGAGCTGGAGGGTCTGTGTCATGTGACTTGCCCTGCCAGCAGCAGGTACGGACAGTGCAGCAGATGAAATGACGTTGAAACAAAGCGCTACGTTCCTGAAGCAGAAGAAAATCCTTTTCTTCACGTTTTTTTCGCACACATTAACTGGAAATGTGTAACAAGATGAATCATCTACAGAGCATGCTGAGCAGACATGCTGTGAACATCTTCAGCAGGACCAAGCCTGCAGCTTCATGTGCGTCCAGTCGGAGGAATCTTTACAAATGAGAACACTGAGAGTGTTTTATGCGTCAGAACATTACAGTAGCTCAGTTAACTCATTGTTCGAGCTAAACCGGAGAGACTGAAACCTTCCTGGTAACTGCCTAGTCATATTCTACTGCTCTGTAATGGGTTTTCAAACATAAACATGGCATGATTGGGGGGCTCCACACACGCTCACGCCACAGCATACAGAAAAAGGGTTTTAAAACAATTTTACGCCAACTAAAAGTAGCGATGTCAATTATTCCAGCTGATGTGGTCTATTACAGAGAATGTCTCAGCTGTCTGCAACTTTCATGAGGTCTACAACTGGCCCAAGACTCCAAGAACCAACCAGCTGCTCTGCAACAGATTAAAGTTTCTTCCTTTAAACAAAACGTGGATACTAAACTGAATAGAAATGAGCACTTTCAATTAACAGGGTAAGCACTGCTGCTCTGTCAGCTCCTTCTCAGACAGATCCTCCATGGTTTCTGCCTTCAAGGCTTCATATGTCCAGGGTCTGGAGCTCCCAGCTGATAAACCGAGAGGTGACTAGAAAGAATCCAACACGTGCAAAAAGATTCAGAACAGGAATATGTTTCATTTATTACAAGGAATGAAGGTCAGTCTCAGCTGCCAATATGACTGAAACTTTTTCATTTCATCTAACTTTATTGTTCGTTTTCCTGCTGTTTTATTGACATAAAAGAGCATGTTGGTCACATTTACTCCTCTAGAAACTGGGAAATGACCCCAAACAAGGTAAAAGAAAGGCTGAGAGCAACTTGATACACGTGGCAGGTTCTATAATAACAGCAACTCAGCGTTTCCATCTCTGAACAACCACAAACAGAGTTTGGGCTTACCTGCTACATATAGTTCATCTAGTTTCTCAGCTACTTTCTGGGACAAACCGGCGTCCAACAGAGCCTGGAAATGTTCTGAACGGGTCGCTGCTGCTGTTGTGTCCATGGGCTCCTCGGTGCCATTCCCGTTCACGTGATCTGTGGCCATGTCTTCAAACATCTGTGAAAATGACGGGAACAGCTCAGTCATCAATGATGGTTCACCCCAACCTGGGGATAGGTATGAAGTTGTCATTAAATAGACTTTTAATGTGTCATTTCATTATTTCTCTGACAAACCATGTTTGAGTAGTTTCAGATAAAAACACACACTTTAATCTTAAAGTTACTGCATGACTGTCGCCACAATTTGGTTCCTATCTGGCTAGTAGTGGAGCATTTTAAACAAACCACGGGTTCTTTTCCACTGCTCCTGGCATTTAGGCCTCTCTGATGGGGTCCTATTTAAAATTCTCATAATGAATAGAAAAGACGGCTTGAAATCAACAGTCTGTCTGAGATTAATCCGTTTCACTTAGTGATGGAGTTACTGGAATAATGATCTTTTCATTAATATTCTCATTTATTGACTGTATATGGGTTCTGATGTCCTAATTCCTTTTCATTGTGTTCTGGCAGCAATGTAGGCATGGGCTGCAGAGTGAATGCTGCAAGTCGCTGACCCAATGCAACCTGCTGGGTTTCCTTAGAAAAGATTTTTACCAGTTTGAATAATAAACTGAGTCTGACTGTTTGATAGTTAGGATTAATTGTAATGAATGAACCTGACTTGGAATCTGTATGATTGGATTGAATCGACTTCGTAAAGTACCTCGAGACGACGCGTTGTGAAGTGGCGCTATAGAAATAAAACTGAATTGAATCCCATCATCACATGTAAATATGATATTCTTATTATTTTTCACAAACCTTGCAATGATAATTCCAGATTCTCACAATTGATCAAAAAGGTCAGAATATTTTATTTCCATAATTTCCTTCTTGTTTGTGTCGTCAACAAAGAGGTCCTCTTAGGAACAATCATTCAAATCCTGACTTAGTTTTAGTGCAATGCTGCGACTGACTGTTAACTAACTGGTTAAAGTTATAAGCAGATCACTGCTGAGCAGATCCAGAAGAACAAAAAGCTGCAAGCTGAACCGATTCCCAAAGCTTTGTAGAATGACTCAGTCTAGGTTTGTTATCTAGCTGCAGATTAAGGGACTGTGGATGCTTTACTTTTTCACCAACAGAGACCACATTTCACCAAGCTCGAGTACTACTGTTCTACTGTCAGGAATTAAATGGTTGCCATCTTGGTTTCAGTCGCTGTATTTGTGATTGAAAACCTGGCCAATAGGTAAAGGAAAACCTACTCATAAAACCTCCATCTCATAATCCTTTACTTCTTGTTTGTGAGATAACTGCAGCAGAATTAGGAATTTTGGGGCTGATAACAGGATGCTGGATTTTCCTGGAAGGAACAAAACAGTCGGCCAGACCGTGTTTTAAATCACTTCAATACTCAACATGGGTCCATATGTCAGACCAGAAAGAAAAGTCGGCTTGCTGCCAGTCTCTGGGTGCTGCTGGATTTACAGCAAGCTTTCAATCAGTTGTAGCTTAGTGAGGAACAAGTTACAACCAATATAAACTCTCAGAGTATGTAGATCTGTGATCAACATCTGGAAGGAAGAGTCTCTCTCCTTCATGAGGCTGTGTGAGATCTGTAAACACGATGCAGGAAAGTCACTTCTCCAGAAGCACAAAGAGAGAAAGGAGCTGCTGTCATCCAGATATGGTCACCTCCTGTCCTCAGTGCCGGTCCCTGCTCCAACACATCGGTTTCAAGTCTTCAATTATCTCCTCAGTCTGCAACCATGGTGTGTTGAAGCAAGGAAATAGCTACATAACATCTAAGCATACACCCCTGACAAACATATTTCATATTAAAAAAATGTGATCATTTTAATCCCAGGAAAAAAAACAAAACAAAACTGTCAGCTTGGAAAAAACAAACAGACCAAATAAAATAATTGTCCTGGAAACCCAGTAATACTAATGGTTCACAGATCGATAAAAAACCCCAACAGCGGTGGACAAAAATGAGCGGATTTAAAATGTCACCACATGTTTTTCTGCTCCCAAACAAAATCATTCTACCGTTTTTGTGACAAACATCCTGATTCTGGTCACAGCTTTTTATATTTTAATTATGACTGAAACAAGCAGCAGGTCTGCAGCCGCTGTTTGTGCTCCAATCACGAGCTGACTCCACTGCTGTTTCATTCACAGGTATTAGCAGGTTCTAAAATGTCCAACTATCACATAAACATAATCCAGATTATAATGCACTGACTATTTGTTTCATTCCTGTTAGCAGCATTTTCTGGATGAGCAGAACTATTTAAACCAATCACAAACGGAAATTTAAATGTTCTTATTTACAGATAAACCAAAAGTAAACTGACTTGAGAACAGTAACGTATAGCTTAATTTCAGGATTGAACCTGTAATGTTTTGCTTAAAAAAAGCAAAGTTAATGGGATTAATGGTATAATGTTCTCTGCTGTTGTTTTTATTGGTGAAAATGTACCAAACAGAACCTTTTGGTTAAATAAAAAGGACAATTACAATTCAATCAACTAGAATTTATTCTAGCCACTCAACATGATTTAGGCCACAACTTTTTACTGGCTTTAATGTAAATTAGGGTACATAAAGTAACCAAAAACGTTGGTTTATTAAATGCTGCAGCCATCTTTATGTTAACCTATGTTTATTATTGCTCTTTCTGATTTTATTGTTTGACAAACAACTCTTCTGAACTGTGAAATGTTGTCAACAAACCTAGGAAATGTCCTAAATTCTCTCAAATCGCTCGTTTTGTGTCAATAAAATATTACTGATTATGTGCAGAATGACAGTCGTTGTTGGTTATCTGGAGCCAGGTTCAGGTAAAGGAATGAAGCTGTTGTTTAGCATTTACTGACCAATCAGAGATCACCTTTAGAGCTGTGCAGTGAATAAATGCAGACAACAGACTGTGGCGCTTGGCGCCATCGTCCTGAACATAATGTTAGAGACCGAGCTGCTAGTCTATGAGATCGGACCTCTGCAGAGGAATGCTGAACTCAGTAACACTTCCCCGGCAAGTTTAAACATCTTTAACAGAGAACCCGACAGAGGGAGATGCTCTCTCTGCAGTCGTACGGCTTTACAACAGATTCCCAGTGGGCTGTGAAAGCCTCCAGGTTTCTCTCACACACAACAACACGCTGTTAGCCCGAGTTAGCAAGCAGCGCAGGCTTCTACAGGCTGCAGGCCTCAGGGTTCCGACCAGAGCAAACATCTCCATTGCTTCCTAATTACCTCATCATAATGAGCCTTTTAGAAAACTAAAATTACTTCATCTAGTCACGTTTCTTTGTATCGCCCGAAAGGGGCCGTTTTACCCTGTCAAAATGCCGGTTAGCCAAGCAGCAGAGGCCGGAGCGAACATCAACCAACACTTGCTGCAGTTAAATACACCCCCTCCACACCCCCAGAACAAGCTTTTCCTGCTACATACCATGCGAATCTAACGGTGGTTGCACGATGCTGATCCGTTGTGGAGATGGTGGTCCGGATTAGCGGGAATACTAACGCCGGTGATGTTCACGTTGGTTTCTTTTTACACCCGGGGTTAGAAAATGGCGGCGAGGTAAAGTCCCGAGGTCTGCTTCTTCCCTTTTAGATAAACAGGGTTTCTGAGGGGGGTATTCAGGGGCTCCTCTGGTTTCATTCATCTGGGTTACAGCAGGGAAGAGAGCCACGATAACTGAGACACAGGGGGGTAAATCTCTCTTAATCTAATAATAATCTGATAACAGTAACACAGAGTTAATGTGTAACATACACTGTAATATAACACAGCAACACTGGGTTAATGATAACAAATAAGGCTATAACGCAGTAATGCATACCCAAATGGTACGATAACACAATAGTATGTCACAGTGACATAGAGTTAAAGAAAATATTAACCCAGTGAAGATGGTCAGAGTGCACAACTCCAAATCAGAATCCAAAATTGTCTTTCAATTTACTTTATTTACATAGCGTTGATTCACAACAGATGTTCTCAAGGCACTTTACAAAGTTTATATAAAGAAATAAGCAGTAAATTCAATCCAGTAATATAGACAGATTCAAAGTCAATTACATCCATTCCAATTTGATCCTTGTTATAACATAATGCAGTCAAGTTCTGTTTATTTTTCCAATTGAGGAAACCCAATCGTTTGGATCGAGTAATTGACTTTGCAGCACTCCCTCATACTGAGCACGTATATTGCAGCAGTGGAAAGGGAAACTCCCCTTTAACAGGAAGAAATCTTTGACAGAACCTGGTTTAGTGTGAGCAGCCATCAGCCTCAACCAACTAGGGGTTTGAGAAGACAGAACATACACACAAAAACACAAGCACCGATCTAGCAGTAATTTCTATAATTGACTTCATCTAGGAGAGAGACAGGATTAAACACTGAAAGGGCCAAGAGTATCATCTACAGAACATTAAGTTATTGGCAGCAGTGTCTCAGCAGATAGCCCCCTCCAGAAAGGTGTCACAGCCATACAGGTAAACACATAGCCAGATGTAACTTCTACAAGGAGGAACAAAAACAGTCAGAGACCATAAAGGTATTAGAAACAATAACTGCAAACAATGTATAATTGTAGAGTAGTAGGAGAAAGTAGAAAAGTGAGGAAAATGGGTCATTATGTCCTCCAGCAGCCTAAGCCTATAGCAGCAAAACTACAGAGATTGCTCAGGATAACCTAAACCACTCTAACTATAAACTTTATCAAAAAGGAAAGTTTTAAGCCTAGCCTTAAAAGTAGACAGGGTGTCCGCCTCACGGACTAAAACTGGGAGCTGGTTCCACAGGAGAGGAGCCTGATAACTAAAGGATCTGCCTCCCATTCTACTTCTAGAGACTCTAGGAACCACCAGTAAACCTGCAGTCTGAGAATGAAGTGCTCTGTTAGGAACGTATGGAACAATCAGATCTCTGATGTATGATGGAGCTAAATCATTAAGGGCTTTATATGTGAGGAGGAGAATTTTAAAATTCTATTCTGGATTTAACAGGGAGCCAATGAAGGGAAGCTAAAGTAGGGGA
This sequence comes from Crenichthys baileyi, assembly GCA_036173005.1. NCBI lineage: Eukaryota > Metazoa > Chordata > Actinopteri > Cyprinodontiformes > Goodeidae > Crenichthys > Crenichthys baileyi. The sequence goes on along the minus strand of JAHHUM010000446.1, from coordinate 136,705 downwards.
AATATGATCTCTCTTTTTAATTTTCATCAGAACTCTTGCTGCAGCATTTTGAATCAGCTGAAGGCTTTTAACTGCATTTTGTGGACATCCTGGTAGTAAAGAATTACAATAGTCCAGCCTTGAAGTAACACATTCAAAGACATGCAGTAAACGTCATACCCATAGATTTATTGAAACATGTTAACCGTTCATCATTTATTCCTGAAGAAAAAATAATCTGGACTGTTTTTTATTTTATTTTATGTTTCTTTTTATGGCTTACTTTATGCTAGTTTTGTTTGTATTGTTTTCTCGTTCACATCACTTCCTGCTTCTCGTCAGGGGCGTGGCTTATATCCATTTTTGGACGCTCATTGGCTAAGCGCGAAATTTCAAACATAACACGAACATAGGAAGCAGCAGAAACTGTTGTTGTTCGGAGGGGTCAGTATGCTAATAACGATGCAAATATCACAGTAATATAATCTTTGGTCATCCTTAGTTTAAATATATTAATAGTGAACAAAGTTCATATTCTGTCTAATAACTTAGAAGACGTTTTTAGCCCGAACTGAGATGGATGTCGCTTCGTATTTACGGTAAGTCAGTTAGCTTCCTGCGGCTACATCTGTTTTTAATACGAGTTACTGCCATGTATGTTAGGCGGTGTGGTCTCCTCTTTAATATTCTCTCAATATTCACCATTTTAGGTGTTTTGAAGAAAGTTTGACCTCCTACAGTGGAGATGACCCGCTGGATGCGTGGGACAAGTGAGTTGTTCAGCTAATTCTGCTGTTAATTAAATCATAGCCGAGGGAAAAAGCAACAAAACAACACAAAAATAGAAGGTTTAACTTATATTTCAAGAATATTTATTTTATAGTAGAATAATCCCGACATGATTTATTTCAGTAAAGATTACGAGTTCGTAGATATGGACCGGATCTCATGCTGTCTCTAATGAACATCTTGATCTGGCAGAACGTTACTGGACCATATCATCCTGACATCGTATGTAAAATTACACAGTCAATAATTAATATTTTGGGTTATTTAGCCTGTCATGAGAGGAAAAAAATGGGGTTCAAGGCATATTTTCACCGTGTTATTCATACATTTATAAATGTCACAGTTCCAAACTAAATATTTAGTTAGAAAGCTAAATATTTAACTTGCCAATTCGATATTAAGTTTGGAACTGTGACATTTATAAATATATAAATGACATGGTGAAATTATGAGTCTGAGAAATACATTTTTTTTTCTCTTATGACAGGCTAAATAACCTGAAATATTGGTGTTAATGTTTGACTGTAACTTTACAAATGGCAGCCCACATCGGACATAACAAAGACATTTCTCTGCGGTAAATGTCAGATTCTGGTCTTTTCCGAAAGCTTTTCCTCAAAATATTTCAAATTGTCGTGGCTCCTGAAAACCTGCTCAGACCACGTCCTGATGTCTGACCCGGTACTGGTGTAGAGAAGCCTCTTGGTTTGGCAATGTGTGTAAATGACAGATGGCTCCCAAACATTTCACCTGGTAAAGTTAAAGGAAAAGCTGAAGGTGTTCTGCAGGTTTTGGTCCAGGCCATCTCCAAACATTCTCACTGGCTTTTGTTAAAATCAACTTTCTCCACAGTGATGAAGAGTGTGTTTGCATGAAATGTGGGACTATGAGTAAACCATGTTGCAGTCTGTAGTGAAGCTGTGTATTTAACGTACAAGTCCTCTCCATCCCTGCAGGTTTGTGGACTTCCTGGAGCAAAGGCTGCCCGTGGAGGGCAGCAGTGAGATGTCGCTGGTGTTCGATGCCCTCGTCATAAAATTTCTGAACGTGGATCGATATGCAAATGATGTCCGATACATAAACTACTGCATCAGATGTGTAAGTCGGTCTCATTATTCCACCACTGTACAGCAGGACCGTGTAGATGGGTGCGATTGTTCAGGTCTTCATGTAAGCTGTGTCTTCCAGGCCAGTTATTACTCGGACCCCATCGCCCTGTACGCTCATATCTTCAGTAAAGGCGTCGGCACCAGGACGGCTGCTCTGTATGTGGCGTGGGCTCAGCAGTTTGAGCAGAGGGGAATGAACGAACAGGCTGATTCAATGTACCAGAAAGCTCTGGAGAACCAGGTCCAGCCTGCGGACCTGGTTCTTCATGAATACAGGTGATAACATCATCAGCTTCAGTTTTAAAAATATTTCTCACTTATATTTTAATGTGAAGATGGATCAGTGAGGTTTGACTGCAGGAACCAGGTTCTGTTTCTGGGGCTTTTCCTGGGCCCTCTGTTCTGACTGAAGGAATCTGAAGCCTCAGGTTCTGGTTTGAACACATCTGGTTAAATGTTGAACCTCCTTCTAACTGATGGAGAAACATCTGAATCTAATAACAGACTGTTTGCTGAGTGTTCTGAAGTGTCGTAGTTTGAAAGACGACTAATATTAACTCTGACCCATAGGCAGTTTCAGAGCAGAACCAGAACCCAGCCTCCACCTTCTGGTAAGACTGTGTCAACTGCTTCTTTAAATAGATTAAAAACGTGTTTGATCACCAGCTGACGGCTGTTTCTTCTGTTTTATCGAACAGGAGCTCGAGTCCCTCTGCAGAACTCCCAGCTGACCAATCAGATGTGCCCCCACACGCTGGCACAGAACAAGGTTCCTCTCTGAATGTCTGTTACTGTTCAGCACCATTAACACCAGTATAAACCCACTAATCTTCTGTGGTTCACTGCAGGTGGCAGCTGATTGTCCATCTGAACCACTGGGGTACAGAACGGTCATAACGTAAGTTCTCCTGGCCCGCTCCAAGCCCGTTTTCCTTACATTTCCAATGATGATCTAAAACAAACCAGACAAGACATCTTCTCACTGCTGGTTTCGTCCACAGAGTGTCTCGCTCCGAGACTTCAGGAACCCTTCCCTCCAGTCAGAGCGCCACTCTCCTGACCGTGTCCCAGTACAACAAGGACGAGTTGGTTTGTGAAGGGTCCGAGTTTTGCTTTGAGGAGGTCAGAGCCGCAAAATACTTTCGTAAGATCCGGAAGAAGCAGGAACAGGAGCAGAGAGAAATCAGTAAGACACCCTATCAGGACCCAAAAACACGATGTGTGCTGTTTCTTTGAGGTCACCTACATCTCTTCTCCTTGCAGTGGAGAGGAAGCTGAGGGAGCAGGAGGAGGAAGTCCAGAGACTTCAAAGCATGTTGGAACATGTCAACCAGGGACTGGAAGCTTGTGGAGCTCTTCCCAGCCTGACTTTATCCCAGGAGGTGAGGCTACAGATGTTCATAAGCTCTTTACTGGGTCAGCTTTGACCTAGTGAACATGATGCATGTTCTCTCTCCACAGCCCTCTGCTGCTCCAACAAGTTCCAATCCTTTCCAGTCCTCGTCTTCACGTCCCCGACCCTCGAATCATCTGAGCAGCCGGCTCTCCCTTGGTCTGAGATTGCACTCTGAGCTGAACCTGATCCAGGAGGCCGCTCCCAGCCCCAGCACCGCTCCGATCTCAGAGGTATCCCACCCTTCCCCCATCCTGTTTAACAGGCGATCCGGAGCAACTGCAGCAGCCACAGAGCCAGGATCCTCAGCCCAGCAGGCTTCGAGCATCAATCAGACAAACCTGTGGCTCACCAGACCAGCCGCCGTTCATGCGGCTCGGGTTCAGCTCGGCTCAGACGCACAGCAAACCAGCGAGCTCAGCACCAAGCTTCTGTGAGTACTTGCTGAGACTTAACATGTGTGGTAATCAGAGACTGAGTCCATTGAGTCCAGATGTGTAACATCTTCTAACCTTAGTGCTGGTAGATTCAACACATCCAGGCCCTAGAGCAATCTTCACGCCCCCTGTTGGGGGACAATAGGCATTGCGATTTGATTGGCAGTAAGTGTAACTTCTGGGATGTTTGGTGCAATAAAACAGATGTGTTGTAAGTTCTGGGCGCTCCAGTATCATGGCCAACAACTAGAAGGGATTACTTCTGGTCACTGATTGGTAACCTTATCTAGCAACGCTCTAAATGAATTGGACCGCTGCAGGCCGTCTCCACTGAAGTAAATAAATGACCCCAGTTCTGTCGTCGACCAGGTCGGTTTCTTTAATGTTTTCAGAACAGCCACTGCTCATCAGTCATCGTCCGTCTTTCCTTTCTTTCTTCTCTTCCGTGTGCTCGTTGGTCTTCACCTGCCATTATAAACAGTTGGAAGATGTTTGATTATCCTAATTTTGGTCCCATTAGGGAAGGCAGTCAGTTACCAGAACCTGAGGAGAAACTAAATGGTGAGTCCAGCTGCTGTTCACAGACTCTGCTCTTTATTTTCTCCTCCTGGATGTGTTCAGACCTCCTCTTTGTATTTCAGTGTCACAGGGAGGAACAGCTAACCTCTCCCACGTCACTCCCAACACTTCCCTGGGCTTTGTTCAGGCCACGCCCTCCCGGGTGCTTCCGTCGCCCACCGTCAACACGCGGGAGGCCCTGGGTGAGTTTGCCTGGTTCCTCTGTGGCAGCTGTCCAGGTTCTGGTGGTGATGCATTAGGTTCTGCTGTTCTTACCTGCTTGGTTTTCCACAGGTGTGATCATGGACATGTTCCAGGCTCCTACGTTCCTAGACAAGCCTTATGAGAGCACCTCCATGCTCTACCATGCTGCTGAGAAGGACCTGGATGTGGAGATGAGTGGTAAACATGCTGGAAGCTTGTCTTAGATGTTATGTTACCTCTGCAGATTGGTGTTGGATTACCCAGATCTGCTGTTCTCTGACCCGTCATCTCTTTCATTGGTTTCTCATTGTTACAGTCATCTCAACCTTACCGAAGCCCTCCGCCGGTCCCCAGTTTAGCATCTTCCAGGATGATGAGGACAAGGAGAACGGCAGGTAAACGTGGACTTACTCCACTTCCTCAGCATCAAGTGTTACTTGGGGCCTCCTCAAAGGGACAGTTCACAAACATTTTGACGCAGGGATCTGTGTAGAGGTTTAGAGCCATTATGGCAATGAATTAACTCAAGACCAAGGCCTGATATTTCCGTTTATTGTTAATTTTAATGGTTTTATGCACAAGTAGAGCAGGTTTCCTTCTGCATGACCTTGGAATGAACTAACTCGATATCAGCCGGTTTCCACCAAACCCTTCAGGTGTCTGAAACCTGAAGAGCCAGAAAGATCTTCCTTCAGGCTCCAAGCAACGACTGCATGCTAAACCCAAACTATTAGTTGTTCTGGGGTCTGCAGCTGCAGGGTAGACAGGAGGCTGAAGTATCTGGATTCACACTCAGCTGAGGCTCATAGTTGATGTTAAAACATCAGCTTCATTTCCTTGGTGGTTAAATGAGAAATGATGCAGATCTTGAACCGCTGCTGATGGCTGCTCTAGAACCAGTTTTTAAAGCGGTTTAAATGTAAACCCTCCTGGGTTTCCTTCCTAGGACTAATGAACGAATTTAATGTCTCCGGGTTTAAATGATGACAATTTGTTTTATTCAGCGCTGCAGCTCCGCCTGAGAAGTCCAAACCTGGCAAAGCTCTGGCAGAAATCAGCGCGATGAAGGCAGACAAACCCAACGTGAGTAGAAAACATTAAAGGTTCTGCCGGGTCAGATGCTGCTGGAGGGTGTTTTCCTCTATAGGCTGAATCCTTGTCTGTGCTGTTGATCAGGAGACTCCTTCAGAGCTGATCCCCGATGAGAGCACCATGTGGGGCACTCGCTACAACTCCCTCAACTCGCTGGCCGCCTGTCCCAATAGTACCACAGACTTCGCCATGCTGGCCCAGTTCGTCTCCACTCCATTCACACACAAAACTCCGTTCAGCGGCATCTTTTTCCAGGCTGAAGGTACACAGGCAGGACTTCCACCTCCCCAGCCACCTTCTGTTGCTCTCAGGAGGTGAAACTCTGATGCTTGGACTAGTTTTTGCCTTTGTTTGAACATTTGTTCTGTTTCTGAACTTCCTGCAGAGAATAACGGTGACAGCTGTGATGGTGATGAAAACGTTTTCATCAGACGTCAGACTAAAAAACTCAGGTTTGGTCTTTTTTAAGCTTAATTACGTATCTCCACCGTAGATGTGAGTTTATGAAAGTTGACATTTTGATCTAATGACGGCAAATAAAAAGCTAAACATGCTGGTTCCAAGCATACAACCCTGAGGAACTCCCTGACCCAATATAGCCAACATGTTCTGAGTCCGCTCAGGGATGAACTTAAAGTGCTTTAGTCAGGTTTAATGAAGAATGAAATAAGAAGTTCTTTGTTCTCCCTCAGCCCCATCATGGAGCAGAGTCCATCTGACGATAAGGCCTCTGAGTCAGCCGTCAGCCAGCTGCTGCCCTCCTCTGCAGGACAAGGCACCATCATGTCTGACGGCTTCACCTCCTCCTCCATCAGCATGGTGCAGCCACCTCCTCCTGCAGTGCTCTCCTTCAGGGACCAGACTCTTTGTCCAACCGAGTCCTCCAGGTCAGCCGGGTCTGGATGGGAGGTGTACACTGACCCTGAGCAGCCTCCCAGACTGGCCTGTCAGAGCTCAGTCAGACTTGGAAGTGAGCCGTTTAAGATCCTGGAAGATCCAGAGAAACCTGCCAGCCCAGAACCAGTCCAGAACCCCGTCTGTGATGTTCCCATGAGCCCTGAGTGTGCGCCCAAAGCGAGCTGGCTCAACATCAGAAGTCCTGAAGCCACAGCTGAGCAGGATTTGGATGCCTTCCTGAGTCCCTGTCGACCCAGTAAAGCAGACACCACCTCCACTAGGACCCTGGATGTTCCCATGAGTCTGGAGCCGCTGCAGTTCTGTGTCAAAACACCCATGAGCTCGCAGAGGATCAGCGATGAATCCATGATGAGTCCTGACAGAAAGCTGAGGATGAGCGGTGAGATCCAGCTGGTGTCTGATCCCTGGGATACCGACCTGATCTCTGATCTGCTGTCCAAGCTTAGCATGCCTCTGACCTCTCACCCCTGCTGCATCACCTGGCCCTGTGACCTTCCGAGCATCGGTCCAAAGATGACCCTCAGCATGGGTAAGACCCTCAGCGGAAGCAGTTAGGCTCAGGTAGAAATACAGGTAGAGTTGAGGAGCAGATATTACAAGCTCTGAGCCCTAAGAACCTGACTAATGCTCCCTTTTCATTCAAAGTATTGCAAATGTATTACATGGTTTAGATCAAAGCAGATTTGTGTGTTAGGTGAAAATATGTCTGGACTTTGACTAGGCCATTCTAAGAATCTGTGGCAACACCTTCAAAACTGCTGTTGACAGGTGTTCTCCATCCAATCTGACTGAGCTTGAGATGTTTTACAAAGAGGAATGGACAGAAAGGTCAGTCTGTAGATGTTCTAAGCTGGTAGAGAGGAACATCAGATGACCTGCAGTCAGAGGTGGTTCTACAAAGTTCTGACTCAGAAAGGCTGCTACAAATGCACACGACACTTGTCAGAGTCTTATTAGTAAAAGTGTTAAACTATGTATAATTTTCCTTCCACTTCAAAGTTCTGCACCACTAAATACATAAAATACAGGAACGTTAGTTTGAACTTTGGGGAGACGTGGAAAAAGTTTAAGGGGTGTGAACATTTTATTCAATTCAGTTTTATTTCTATAGCGCCAATTCACAACACGTCATCTCAAGATGCTTTATATAGACAATTCAATCCAGTCAGACAGATTCCAAGTCAGGTTCATACCTTCTAACCAATCCTAACCATTGAACAGTGCAGTCAGAGTTAGTTTATTTAAATTGGATAAAAAAGGAAACCCAGCAGATTGCATCCAGTCAGTGACTTGCAGCATTCACTCCTCCTGGATGAGCATGTAGAGACAGTGGACAGTCACTGGCGTTGACTTTGCAGCAATCCCTCATACTGAGCATGCATGTAGCGACAGTGGAGAGGAAAAACTCCCTTTTAACAGGAAGAAACCTCCAGCAGAACCAGAACCAGGCTCGGTGTGAGTGGCCATCTGCCACGACCGACTGGGGGTTAGAGAGAACAGAGCAGAGACCCAAAGAGAACAAAGAAGCACTGATCCAGGAGTACTTTCTATGGGAAGGAAAAGTAAATGTTAATGGATGTAGCTCCTTTAGTCGTTTCACCTAGAAAGAAAGAACAGATAAACTGAGCCAGTTTTCAAGTTTAGAGTCTGAAAGAGAGCACATAGAGTTAGTTACAGTAGAAGCTCAGCTCAATGTTCTACAGAAGGTTCTTCTGGATCTTTTCTTACAGGGAACTCATCCCTCAGAGTGGACTGTGTTCTTGGAGAAGGAGCCTTCGCTACGGTTTACCAAGCAACAGACCCCATGACCTCTGAGAAGATGGTTTTAAAGGTAGAAAAGTTTTCTTTGCAACTTTGTGTCCTTGCATGTCCCCATGTTGATTTTCACAGCAGGAACAGAGGTCTTCCCCTGAAGGTGGCAGGTTGGAGTCTGAAAAGCCCCTAGCTTTCATAGACATGTCCACAGCTGGATATAAACACACAGGAAATGTGTATCACTAAATATTAGTGAAGCTGTTAAAAATAACTAAAACCACATGGTGGTTAGTGGTAAATCTGTTCTTCTGGTTCCACCTCTTGAATGCAAGCAGATTTTCTTCTGTAACGACATCTGCTGTTTGAAAAGAGAACTGCAGTGAGTATGTGAATAAAGTGGCATTATAAAAGACAGCACGGTTCATGCTGATGCCAGAAATCAAGTCAAGTTTATTTATTTAGAGCTTTTCAGCAACAAGGCACTCAGAGCGTTGTACATGAGGACAAACATTACAATGATACAGAAAATCAAACACAGAAAAACAAATCAAATGACAATAATCCTCGGGAGTTTACTGGTAAGAGCTGGTTCTGATCCAGTCTTTCTAATAGAGGTAATTAGATCATTAAGTCCTCTGTGGTAAGAAATTCATCCTGTGCTAGAAGAAAAATGATCATATTAATCCTTGAGGTCGCTGGTATGAGGCAGTGTGGTCCCATCATTCAAATAGTAACAGTCATGGGACTCACTGAAGTCTAAGTAGAGAAGCTGGGTCACTGGTGTAAAACAGTTTTAGTACAAACTTTTTAAATACTAATAATGTTTGGCTGTCACTGGTATGAAATAGTTGTAATACAATCCTTCTAAGAAATCTGAAAATCTATGAAGCCACATTTAGGGATAAAGAGGATAAGAAGACAGACCACATTAGGTAAGAGGAGGGAAAAAAATCATATTTCACACAGAACTGACCCTCTAAAGGAGGAAATGTCGAGCATTACTGTAGCTTCACACTGCCCTCTACAGGTCAGCCATGTTTATCTCTTAAGATAAACACGGACCTGTTCATCACTTTGCGGTCCTGTTCTGGAGCTCCAAGTTCATTGGAAGAGTTTTAGGTGGTAAACCTCGGTGAACATAGACACCCAAGACCTCCAGTTTTCCTTCTTCACCTTTGGTAGCTTCTGACTTCTTCAGCCTTGGAACATCCCACAGCAGCTTCAAGAGCAGAAATTTCACCTGTAGCCTGATGGATCCCACAGTGGACATGGGAAACAAGGGGATCACTGCTTTTACTTCAGTCATCGGTGGTCATAATGTTATGGCTGTTGGATCTTCCATCGAGTGTTCAGTGTCAGAGATGATGTTTAGATGAAACACGTGTGATTGTTTCAGCAGGTCCTGCAGCAAATATTTCGAAATTTCTGTGTCAAATCCTTTTGACTCACTGCCTTGTGTGTGTGTGTGTGTGTGTGTGTGGTGTGTGTGGTGTGTGTGTGTGTGTGTGTGTGGTGTGTGTGTGTGTGTGTGTGTGTGTGTGTGTGTGTGTGTGTGTGGTGTGTGTGTGTGTGTGTGTGTGTGTGTGTGTGTGTGTGTGTGTGTGTGTGTGTGTGTGTGTGTGTGTGTGTGTGTGTGTGTGTGTGTGTGTGTGTGTGTGTTCTGGCTGCAGGTTCAGAAACCAGCCAATCCCTGGGAGTTTTACATCAACAACTGCTTGGACGATCGGCTGCAGCCCGCCATTCGCCACCTTTTCAGCAGCATCCGCTCTGCTCACCTTTTCCACAACGGGAGCGTGATGCTCGGGGAGCTGCACAACTACGGCACCCTGCTGGTCCGTCTGCTGCATCACAGCCTCACTGACACCTCAGTACGCTGGGGGTTAATTTACCTGCAGCACCTTGTATTCAAATTTATTGTGATTCTGACAAGTTTGACTCTAAATGTGTCCAAACAGAAAGCTCCAGTTAATGTAAAGCAGATCTTTATCTCAGCTGGATTCTTTAAACAGCTTGAGGTCTTTAGTAAAAGTGGAATAAACCTGCTGCTTGTTTCAATGTCTATGTTGCTCCTTCCAGAACGCCGTGAACATCTATAGAACCCTGAGTGATAAAGTGATTCCCCAGCCTCTCGTCCTGTACTTCACTGTCTGCATCCTGCACATGGTGGAGCAGCTGCACAGCGTGCAGGTCATCCACGCCGACATCAAGCCCGACAACTTCATGCTGGGAGAGAGGTGGGACACCATCCGCCTGCTGAGTGTGGTTTACTGGGACTCAGGAAGGTCCCTTCACTGCTAAGTCATCTTCCCTGCTGTTCCAGGTTCCTGGAGAACAAGTGTTTTGACTCGGACAGTTTGGACCACGGCCTCGTCCTCATCGACCTCGGGCAAAGCATCGACATGCAGCTCTTCCCAGAAGGCACCGTGTTCACCGCCAGGTGTCTGACATCAGGCTTCCAGTGCACAGAGATGCTCAGCGGGAAACCTTGGACCTACCAGGTAATGACCCACAAAAGCGAATGGAAGAAGCCTTTTATCTCCAGACCCGATGGATGGATGCTGATTCTATCACAAGCTGTAGGAAATCACTCAGGTTAACTTGATGACTGTTGGAGATGGTCCTGTTGAGGAGTAAAAGGATGAATTCATTCGATCAGGAGCAGCAGACCCGGTCTCTGGAACCCTAACCCTAAAATAAAAAAACACTAAGATATTAATAAAGAAGGTTGATTAAAAATCAAATAATGAAGCTTAAAATCAGAAATCTCAGACAAAATTATTTAGTAACAAGAAATTAAAACAAAATCTGGATCAAAGGCAACAAAAGGCCCCAGAAGAGCAGTCAGTAATATAATTTCACTACTTGTTATTACTGGTGCTGATGGGGTCATTTTTCTTTTATTATTTGGCTATTTATTCAATTCAATTCAGTTTATTTATATAGCGCCAATTCACAACACATGTCGTCTCAAGGCACTTCACAAAACTCAGGTTCATACATTCCAATTAATCCTAATCATTGAACAGTGCAGCCAGATTCTGTTATTTATTCAAATTGGATAAAAAGTTTTTCTATCTAATACATATTCATGTATTTACTGTATTTAAAAGAAATGAAGTCAAATAATGAGTCGTGCTCAGCTGCAGATAAATGGAACAACAGAAACTATGAGTTATTATTCAGAGAAAGATGGCAGAACCAGGTCAGGAAACCAGCTGGGTGGATAAAGTGGGCAGGAGAGCACGTTGGACTGTAGTTTATCAGAGCTACCAAAATCTGGACCAGGTATCAACTCCAGACTTGATGGAAAGAAAGTCAAACTAAAGCTGTTCTGTGGATCTCTCACCGGATCCCTCTGTGTTTCCATGTGTCCAGACGGATTACTTTGGAATAGCAGGAACGGTCTACTGCATGCTGTTCGGGACCTACATGCAGGTCACAAACGAAGGCGGTGTGTGGAAGACAAACGGAGTCTTTAGAAGGTAAATCCTCACATGTTGCAGATTAAAACCATTTAAAACTGCATCGTTGTTCACTGACGGCACACCTAGAACAACTTAAACCTCTGGATCCGGCCTCAGATCTTCAGCTTTTCCTTCCTGGGATTCAGACGTTCCTGTTATCTGTTGATGTGGTCTACTTTAAGGGATTCCAGGTTTTCTGAGTTTTTATGTAGACTTTGGCTGCTTTTTCTCGGTTTCTCTGATGCACGATTTCCTTATAACGAGGTCTCCTCTCCACAGGAACCCCCACAGTGACTTGTGGTTGGAGTTCTTCGACACGCTGCTTAATGTGCCGGACTGTGGTTCCTTGCCGAGCCTGCGGAGCCTACGCTGCAGGCTGACCTCCGTCCTGCAGCAGAACTACAGCAGCAAACTGGCGACGATGAAGAGCCGCCTGGTTATCAAGCTGCTGGAGAACCACAGGGCGGCTCGCAGATGATCACTGCTCATCTTTACTTCTTCTCTTCTTAAACTCGGACTGAATCTCACAAACTGGTTTTAGTTCAAAGGAAACGGATCAGGCCAGGAAACAATTAGAGCTCCTGTCCTGTAAATATGTCCTTATTTTGGACTTTTTTTAATTGAAATGATCCTTCTGTGCTTAATAATAAAACCTGTGTTGGAGTATCGTTGATTCATCCTTATTTCCTTTGTTTCCACTTCAAACTAAACAGAATTTCTCCATCAAGTGATCTGAGATCAGGTGGCAAGAAGGATAGAAGGTGCTTCTCAGCATGTTGGCCAGTTCAAAATGCAGTGAGACAATTTTAAATTCTGTTAATTCTGATAATTTTGGCTTACAGCTAATAAAAACAAAGAATTCAGACTCGGATAATTAGAATATCATAGCAGACCAATACAATGATTTCCAATACATAAATGTGATGTTATGGTCATCAGACTGCCGACTGAGCGGTCCAGAAGACTCACCACCGTCACAAGGAGAATAAGCCACTGTTAAGAAAGCTGTAACAAAGCAAAGGTGGAAAGAAAAGGTGCACAAGCAACAAGGAAACCCACATGCCGACTATAATTTTGCAATAAATCGTGGAGGTCCAGGAGGCATCCTGATCAGATGAACCACCTCAGTTGACCTCTTTTGACGTGGAGGTACAGCAGATCTACTCCAAGCCTCTGTCCAGACAATGAACATCCTTATCTCAGTTGAATTCGGGGAACCAGCTGGCATGCCTCTGCTCCTGGGGAATGGTTGGGCTTAGCATAGAAAAAACTAGAGGCGACCCAGTGGGAGCATTCCACCTTCTGACTTTTATTTTGACTTACACCAAAAACAGCCCAAAGACTTCGGTTTACAAGACCAGATGATCCTGCAAGGGAAGGGAAACTAGGCGACCTTCTGGAGCCAAGACTGGCAGGTAGCTCACTGACCACAGAACCAAACAGAAATGTCAATAAACTGAAGCAATGTTGCGCTCATATAGTCAGGAACCACTGTTCTTGCTGCTAAAGAAGGTTCTACCGGCTGCTGGATCATGGGCTGGACCCAGGTTTTTCCCTCGTTGGCTAATGGATCCCGTATTTCAGAAGGTGCTTTCTCAGACTTTTTTGAAATCCTGAACATCTTTCCAAAACGATAAGTGGTTGTGAGGAAACAGTGCTCTCAGTGGAGCCTCAGAACCTCCAGTGATCTGGAATGCAGACTGGTCCGGTTGTTGTGGCCAAGCCATGGCCTCGATAAAAACAAAGCGGCTGTTAGGAAACTCTGTATCTTTAAATACTCGCATTAACCTTAGTGGGGCTGCACGGTGTCGCAGTTGGTAGCACTGTTGCCTTGCAGCAAGAAGGTCCTGGGTTCGATTCCCGGCCGGGGGTCTTTCTGCATGGAGTTTGCATGTTCTCCCCATGCATGCGTGGGTTCTCACCGGGTACTCCGGCTTCCTCCCACAGTCCAAAGACATGCCTGTTAGGTTAATTGGTCTCTCTAAATTGCCCTTAGGTGTGTGCATGGTTGTTTGTGTGTTGCCCTGCGATGGACTGGCGACCTGTCCAGGGTGAACCCTGCCTCTCTCCCATAGACTGCTGGAGATAGGCACCCGCGACCCACTATGGAATAAGCGGTAGAAAATGACTGATGATTAACCTTAGTTTTAGTCCAGCCCAGGATGGAGGAGTCACATCTGGAATCCCTGAACAAAACCCTTCTCCGGCCAACCCTCACTCTCTATCCTGCTGCCTAGCAGCTAAAGGAGAGGAAGTGCGTCTCTCGCGAAAACATGACTATTCCGAGAAACCAAGCGCTCTGGCAGTCATCAGGGATTCATAGAACCATAGCTGACCTGGTGTTTCAAGCACTGGGTGACCAACAGAGGCCTGAGAAATCACACACAAGAATGGGGAAAAACAGAAAGCAACGCCCACCTTTCTGAGACAAAGACAAGCGCTGCAACAAGATCCCTTCCAACGGAAGAAGCAGCTAGGTTCATCCTTTAGAACCTCGTAAAAGTATTGGGATGTCCAGGAGGCCGCCGCACATATAGCTTTCAGAGAAACTCCTTGCATAACAGCCCACAACGTGCTATTGCCCCTGGTGGAATGACACCACACCCCCACAGGTGGTTGGGCCTGTGGTTGGGCCTGTAGAATGTACGCCTGCTCCACTACGTCCACTATCCAACGTGCAAGAGGTTGCTTTGAGAGGGCCTGCCCTTTGCGGGGCCCTGCGTAGCAGACAAAGAGGTTATCAGAGCGGCGCAGACAGGCAGTCATACAGATTTATGACTCTAGCACTTGAACAGGGCAGAGGGGCTCACTAGCTTCACCTGAACCAAAGCAAGCAAGCTGTGGAGGCAAGGAGTGGGATCCAAATATGGCCACCTCAGGGATGGAACGCTGCATTAGGCCGAGTAACGTCGGCCACCAGGGTCCCACTGCCAACAGGACTTGTGAACCAACAACGCATGAAGTTCACCCACATGTTTCACTGAAGCCATGGCCAGGAGAAACAGGGTTTTCTTAGACAAGTATTCAAGGCTCACCTCCTCCAAGGGCTCAAACAAAGCAGACCAGAGGCAGTGAGGACCAAAGAAAGATCCCACACAGGCATGACAACACGTGTGGGTGGGTGCAAACGTTGGGCGCCTTTTAGGAACAAAGACACATCCTTGTTAAGGATGGTAGGGGCCCTGGCATAACTCATTGTACGTCCAACTTTCCCACCATAGTTTAAGATGGCAACGCTGGGCTCTGTAGCGGCCAAACCGAGAGTTGGGGACGACTGCAGCAGAGGAAGCCAGGTCTTCAGGGCCAGAAGGGAGCCACCAGGAGGAGCCGATGCCCCTCCTAAAGGACTCGAAAAGGGGCCAGCCTATCAGGGGGAGTGGCAAGCAAAGCATTGCATTGGGCCAGTTGTGTGCCAGCGTGTCTTGGTCCAGGGAACTGGCACTGTCCGCCTCAGAGAACCAGATTGTGCAATGTGTCATCTCTCTGGAGGCAAACAGGTCCACAGCAGCCCTGCTGTACCTCTTCCAAATGTTTCCCAACACCTCTGGATGGAGTTTCCACTCCACAGGCTGTGGGCGTTCCCGAGACACATTATCTGCCGACACACTCTGCACCCCTGGAATTTGAGCTGCACTCAGACTGGCAAAGCGGGGGCTGCCCAGATCAAGAGTCTCTGGGTCATCCACAGCTAGCAGCTGACACAGAGTCAGACAGCTCCGGGAAATGAGACTCAGACTCAGCCAGGGAAATAGCATCCTCTTGAAAAGTGGAGGTCCCTGAACTCATGCTCAGCTCAGGGTCAGGATTTCTGGATAGACTACCCCTATACCCTTCTCGAAGAGCCTTCATCTGGGCTAACTCAGAGGTGGGATAGGCTACCTGCCCAGACAGCCTTTCTAAGCCCTTGGGGCTGCTCCTCGCCTTTCTCCGCGGGGCCCCCTAACGCCTCTGGCGCTGAACACTTCACTGCCGGGCCCACACACTGAAGCCCAGCCAAACGTGCAGCTGTTAGGGACAAGGGCAGAACAGACCAGTTGGGACAGGCCGCTTCTGTAAAAGTCTCCCTCAGAAAATCTGGCCCCAAAAAAGAGGGGCACAGATCATGCCCATCCTCCAGCTGGAGATGTGCCAAACAGGTTCTGCAGCACGGTGTGTCCCTGTCAACTAGAAAATGGATCAGCAAATCCGATCGGGCAGAAAATGCCACCAAGGGTCCCACCACCGGCTAGGCTGTCCTAGTCAATGTCAGCAAATATTATTGAACAACCTCAAAAAGAAATTAATCAGATAAGGCAAAGTCAAACACAAGAGCACAATACATAATTTAAGGCAAAACAAAATGCAAAGCTGCAAACTACTCAAATAAGGCAAAGCCCAACACAGCTGCACAGTCAAACAAAACGAACCAGATCAAAATTTTAAGCGGTCCGGAAAGGGGCAATAAGTAAAACCACTGTGGCTAGCGAATGTGCTAACACAGAGTGGAAGAAGGCACAGCTGCCCGGGTTGGGTAACTGCCTGTGAGGAGGTTAGCCTGCGCTGCATTTGGAGGGCGAGACGACCCTGCAGCTCCAACCACAGTCACAAGGGTACCAGCATCAAGCAAAGACAAATTAAGGTTGCAGGCAGGTTGCTGAGTACCACCTGTATTCAGAAACCTGCATGCAAGAAGATGAAAGGGACTGAGCTCCCGGTGTCACGTGACTACACTCACCGGCCACTTTATTAGGTACACCTTGCTAGTACCGGGTTGGACCCCCTTTTGCCTTCAGAACTGCCTTAATCCTTGGTGGCATAGATTCAACAAGGTACTGGAAACATTCCTCAGAGAGTTTGGTCCATATTGACATGATAGCATCACACAGATGCTGCAGATTTGTCAGCTGCATCCATGATGTGAATCTCCCGTTCCACCACATCCCAAAGGTGCTCTACTGGATTGAGATCTGGTGACTGTGGAGGCCATTTGAGTTCAGTGAACTCATTGTCATGTTCAAGAAACCAGTCTGAAATGATTCGTGCTTTATGACATGGCGCGTTATCCTGCTGGAAGTAACCATCAGAAGATGGGTCCACTGTGGTCATAAAGGTATGGACATGGTCAGCAACAATACTCAGGTAGGCTGTGGCGTTGACACGATGCTCAGTTGGTACTAAGGGGCCCAAAGTGTTCCAAGAAAATATCCCCCACACCATTACACCACCTCCACCAGCCTGAACCGTTGATACAAGGCAGGATGGATCCATGCTTTCATGTTGTTGACGCCAAATTCTGACCCTACCATCCGAATGTCGCAGCAGAAATCGAGACTCATCAGACCAGGCAACGTTTTTCCAATCTTCTATTGTTTAATTTTGGTGAGCCAGTGTGAATTGTAGCCTCAGTTTCCTGTTCTTAGCTAACAGGAGTGACACCTGGTGTGGTCTTCTGCTGCTGTAGCCCATCCGCCTCAAGGTTCAACGTGTTGTGTGTTCAGAGATGCTCTTCTGCATGCCTTGGTTGTAACGAGTGGTTATTTGAGTTACTGTTGCCTTTCTATCAGCTGGAAACAGCAGAGTTTTACTGTTCAGTAATCCCAGTGTTCGAATCGAATCACTATCAAGATTCAAGATTCTTTGTTGTCATTATGTCACCATTATGACATTTTGCTGATACACTGGCAAAAAAATACACATTTAGTGCGCAGACATAAATTATGTATAGTGAGTATCTATTTCGTGTTGCTTGTGCTGAAACAGTCTGAGATAAGCTGCTGGTCTGTTTGATTATCAGCAGGGACGTTTAGTGTCTGCCTGCAGGGTGGACATTTCTCTTCACAACTTTAGGAAAGAAACTGTTTCTGAGTCTATTTGTTTTTGATGTGATCTTCCTGAATCTTTTCCTGATGGAAGTGGGACAAACAGTGCGTTGCCCAGGTGGGTGTAGTCTGTAGCAACGTGTCTGGCCCTTTTCTGGACTCGTGGAGCATAAACCGAGTCCAGATCCGGTAGACGTCATCCCACAATCCCCTGTGCTGTCCTCACCACCCGTGCTAAGTCCTTTCTCTCCTGTGCCGTGCAGCTCCCATACCACAGTGTCATCCATTGTCCTAATACCACCGCCATATTGGGCTGGTATTCCCAGGACAACACTCAACAGACTGAATGGTTATTTATTTAAATATGAAATAATTTGAGCATTATTATTGCAAACCAGGTTTCTCCCGTCTTTGGGAATTCTCTGCCGGGAACAGAGTTCCATTTTCTTGTTTACTGTCCGTACTTGTCGGTCCTGATGTTTCTGCATAATGAGGATGTTTGGAGATGTTTGTTCGGTTTTCCCCTGAACGCACCACTGAGCAGCTGGAATGTGATGTGGGTGAAACCTCCGAAGGTTCATGGCTTCTCAGTAGATGTCCTGGACTCAGAAGGTTCTTCCTGAATGCTGTGATCAGGTTCTGTGAGGTTTCTCTGAATCAGTGCAAAAAACAAACTCCAGGAATCGTTTTTTAAAAGGAAATTCAACGTTTAACACTCTGGTCTTGGGCTGCACGGTGGAGCAGTTGGTAGCACTGTTGCCTTGCAGCAAGAAGGGCCTGGGTTCGATACCTGTCTTTCTGCATGGAGTTTGCATGTTCTCCCCGTGCATGCGTGGGTTCTCACCGGGTACTCCGGCTTCCTCCCACAGTCCAAAGACATGCCTGTTAGGTTAATTGGTCTCTCTTAATTGCCCTTAAGTGTATGAATGAGTATTTGCATGGTTTTTTGTGTGTTGCCCTGCGATGGACTGGCGACCTGTCCAGGGTGAACCCCGCCTCTCTCCCATAAACTGCTGGAGATAGGCACCAGCTCCCCTGCGACCCACTATGGAATAAGCGGTAGAAAATGACTGACAATCTGATCTTATTTTAGCGCATTTCTCTTCCAACATATTATCAGTTCAGTGTATATGTAGGCTGTTACAGCTGATCTTAGTGGTTGGACATGGTTCTTGCTCTGTTTTATTAGAGTTTTGTCAAATTAGTGACTGTATTAAATAAATGTTTTGGAAAATATTGGAAAATGCTGCATCTTAGAGCAAACCTTTCCTCTTTTTCTATCAGGAATTAAATTAGAAATGTCTCCCCGTCTGAAAAATGTATTTTTTTTAACAAAAATGTAAAAATTGTGTAACAAAAATGCTATTTTGTGTTTGAAACAACTTATTTTCTGAAGAGAATCTGGTTTGAAAATGATATTCCAGACTTTCTAATGCTGGGATAATAAAGATAAATGATCTTTTTTGTTGTAGACTTGCTTTCTAACAGGGATTTAATACTATGGTTTCAGAGAGTCTGCATGGTGCTATTTAAATAATGCTTTCATTTTTGAAGCCTTTTTATATGCAAAAGTTATTTTTGGTAAAAAACAATCCTATTTATCAGAATCTAAATTAAGTTTTTCTAAATGACTTTGTACAATTACAATTTATTTTTATATTTCATATTAAACTAGATTTTTTTTGTATAAATTTGAACATTTTATATGAACAGGAGGAGTGCATGAAGGGTGGGAAACATGCAGCCAGACTTGAAACAGTTTGCCTTTAACATTTAATTCATGATGCAATGCTGCAGAAACACGCAGACAGACAGACTCTCTAAACACCTGGAAGGTAAGAAACTTATTCTGAAACAAGTGAAGCAGCAGAAATCCTCTTCACTTTCAGTTTGATGGCATCTCTGATGTTTGCAGAAACGCGCCTGTTAAGAAGCCGAGCATGAAGATGACGTTCCTGTTGTGCAGCTTACTGAGGCAGAGTTTTACCTTCAGAAGAAAAGCAATTAATAAGAAGCTTCAGGACAACCAGTTAACATCTCTCCAGCAACGATTCAACAGGTTTCTCTGTGTATTTGAATGTATTTACAGTAAAATCAGTCCCTATTTTAAAGTCAGGTTAAAATCCTCTTTAAACCAAAAGGTTTGATCTGTCTGGACATGCTGTGAGGCCTGACATGGTGATAATGAGTCTGGACAAAATAAGTGAGCCCCACAGACTCTCAGGTAACAGGAAGGCCAAAAACAGACAATATATAAAAAAACAAGCGAAGCAGACACCTGACTGCAATGATGGACGGAAAAAAGGAAGTACATTTCTCTTGGTGACCTTTGTCCCTGAAGTGTGAACCGATCTTTAATTTTAAACTTTTCTTTCCAAAGACTCAGCTCTCTGACCCACTTGAGCTGACCAACCGAATGAACTCAAAGTTCAGCCAAAATGCAGCGTTTTTCCCAGAATCATGAAAGTTTTTATCTGCTTTCCCTTTATTTCCTGTTAATTAACATTAACCAGAAATACTCATCGTTAGGGTTTAATATTTAATGTTTATGTAAAAATCCTGAACATTATGCTGCTTTTATCCAGAGAAATTACTCATGAATGGACCAATCAGCACGTTCCAAATCTTGTTTCAGGGCAGTTTTCCCACCGACCGTTTAAAGAGAAACGTTTGCGGCTTTCTGGCTGTTTTGGCTCCAGTGTTTGTTGGAACAGTTAAAGAGTCAAATGAAGCTGAGAAGACCAAATCCAACTAATCCTGATTCAACACTGTCTGTAAAAGGAATAAAGTAACAGCATTTCAGAACCAGTTGGGTTTTTGTAGCCCGGCAGCTCATTAAAACCAGAAGATGCAGAATCATGCAAACATTTTGACACCTCCTGAACCAGTCCACATGTTGTCCCAGTCCAACCACAAACCTTCAGGGGTTTTACTGGGACAGAGCAGAACTGTTGGGTGGAAGGAACATATTCATGGTTTTCAACTTTTTTTACTAATAATATCTGAAAAGTGTGGTGTGCATTTGTATTCAGCCCCCTTGTGTCATTACTTAGTAGAATCACATTTGGCTGCAGGTCTTTTAGGGTCAGAAAACCAGCTTTGAACATCCACAGACTGAAGTTTTTACTCAGGTTCAGTAAGATTGGATGAAGAACATCTGTGAACATCAGTTTTCAAGTCTTGCTACAAATTCTCAGTTGGATTTAGTTCTGGACTTTGACTAGGCCCTTCTAACACATGAACATGGTTTGATCTAAGCCCTCCTATTGTATCTCTGGCTGCATGTTCAGGGTGGTTGTCCTGCTGGAAGGTGAACCTCCACCCCAGTCTCAGGTCTTATGCAGCCTCTAACAGGATTGTCCTGGATTTAGCTCCGCCCATCTTCCCACAGCATGATGCTGCCACCTCCATGTTTTACTGTGGGAATGGTGTATTTCTGCTGCATATTTACATGCAGACCAAAAAGTTTAAATGCTGATCCCATTTGTGCAGAGCACCTATCTTCGTGTTAACTGGGTCTCCTACCTGGCTCTTGTCTGAGTATACAGATACATGCCACACTTTTCAGACTTGCAGTTATAAAAACATGTTTGGTTTTTGTTCATAGATAAAAATTAATTCTCCTGCCTTTTTTCTGAAGAAGCTGTTCTTCATGCAGTTCTAGCTGGGTTCATCATGGAGGCTGTTTTTCCTTCTTACAGTAACCGGACCTCAGAGTCGGATGAAAAACTGTCGTACCACAGCAGGAACAAGGAGCCCCGAAGATTTGGTGAAAATTTCAGCAAAAGCTCAAACCACAAATGAAAAACAAAGATTGATTCTTGTTTCTTGAGAATTTTAAACATTTATTTCATGTAAAGTTTAACTGGGCCGTTGGAAGTTAAAATGTGTGTTTCATGCTGATGTTTACGACCAGCAGCAGATGATTTCTTGGTGTTCCTGTGGGATCTGGTCACAGGTCACATCAACATTGCTGTTCCTGATTTTTCTGGATTGTAGTGGTGCTGATCCAAACCGTGAAATCCTGATGGGATCATCTTCCTCGTCTCTGCTTTTCCGCTGCAGGTAGAACAAAGGACTGGGGTTTCATTCAGAACCCTGATGGATTCTGGATCAAGATCTTTAGTCCAAACAACAAGCTCTCCTTCCTGTGACCTTAAAGTGGATCTTCTCAGACACACCCTTTACTGAACAATGGACCAGAATCACAACTGACAACATTTTGCTTTTATGTCCATAAACACCTGCAGGTTCTGGTTCTTTTCTCTATATCGTATCGTTTTTCAAAATAAAAGCCCCAGAGGTATCAGTACTGTCTGCGCTGAAATTACTGACATAACTGAATAACTGACAAGGAGCTGAGCTGAAGATGACTCTGATGTCATCTTCGGTTTTCCAAACATCCCTGGTTTTCCTCGTTGTCCCAATTTTAGGTTTTGATTTGTTGCTTCAGATTCCAGTAATTTTAGCTTTGAGAACATTGATGGTTCTATGGTATTACAAACAGTTTCCAGAGCCACAAAGGCTGCCATTATTTACCTGGTTCCAGGTACAAACAGGTACATTATACTCAATCTACCTCTGAGGATCTGTGGGGAGATGGAGGCCTGTCTGGGTTCTGGGTGGCCTGGTGGAGGCCTGTCTAGGTTCTGCATGGCTTTGTGGAGGCCTGTCTGGGTTCTGGGTGCCCGGGTGGAGGCCTGTCTAGGTTTTGAGTGGCTTGACGGAGGCCTGTCTGGGTTCTGGGTGGCCTAGTGGAGGCCTGTCTGGGTTCTGAGTGGCCTTGTGGAGGCCTGTCTAGGTTCTGGGTGGCCTAGTGGAGGCCTGTCTGGGTTCTGGGTGGCCTGGTGGAGGCCTGTCTGGGTTCTGAGTGGCCTTGTGGAGGCCTGTCGGGGTTCTGAATGGCTTGGTAGAGGCCTGTCGGGGTTCTGAGTGGCCTGGTGGAGGCCTGTCGGGGTTCTGAGTGGCTTGGTCGAGGCCAGTCTGGGTTCTGGGTGGCCTGGTGGAGGCCTGTCTGGGTTCTGGGTGGCCTTGTGGAGGCCTGTCTGGGTTCTGGGTGGCCTGGTGGAGGCCTGTCTGGGTTCTGAGTGGCCTGGTGAAGGCCTGTCTAGGTTCTGAGTGGCCTTGTGGAGGCCTGTCTGGGTTCTGGGTGACCTGGTGGATGCCTGTCTAGGTTCTGAGTGGCCTTGACGGAGGCCTGTCTGGGTTCTGGGTGGCCTAGTGGAGGCCTGTCTGGGTTCTGAGTGGCCTTGTGGAGGCCTGTCTAGGTTCTGGGTGGCCTAGTGGAGGCCTGTCTGGGTTCTGGGTGGCCTGGTGGAGGCCTGTCTGGGTTCTGAGTGGCCTGGTGAAGGCCTGTCTAGGTTCTGAGTGGCCTTGTGGAGGCCTGTCTGGGTTCTGGGTGACCTGGTGGATGCCTGTCTAGGTTCTGAGTGGCCTTGTGGAGGCCTGTCGGGGTTCTGAATGGCTTGGTAGAGGCCTGTCGGGGTTCTGAGTGGCCTGGTGGAGGCCTGTCGGGGTTCTGAGTGGCTTGGTCGAGGCCAGTCTGGGTTCTGGGTGGCCTGGTGGAGGCCTGTCTGGGTTCTGGGTGGCCTTGTGGAGGCCTGTCTGGGTTCTGGGTGGCCTGGTGGAGGCCTGTCTGGGTTCTGAGTGGCTTGGTGGAGGCCTGTCTGGGTTTTGAGTGGCCTGGTGGAGGCCTGTCTGGGTTCTGAGTGGCCTTGTTGAGGCTTGTCTGGGTTCTGAGTGGCTTGGTGGAGGCCTGTCTGGGTTCTGGGTGGCCTAATGGAGGCCTGTCTGGGTTCTGGGTGTCTCAGGTTAGTGGAATGAGGTGGTGAGGTGGTTTGGTGCAGTGAGGCTTGGTTCTGGTGACTTGGTGTCAGAATGTGGCCACCTTCTCTTTGAAGGCAACCATGATGCTCTCCAAGTCCTTGGGATCTACGCATGTCAGCAGCACCTTCTCACATTGAACCCACTCCCACGGAGGATTCGTTTCTTTATAGTGAGGTCTTTTTCCAGTGTGAACCAGGTGTGGAAGTGGAATCCAAACCAAAGCTGCTGAGTGTGATGAAACAGGAAGAATCCACCAAGAAAACCACCATAAGATCTGCTCTCAGCAGCACATGTAGTTATGTTTATTAGTAGGAGGCACACAGGGACACGTGGTGGACTAGTGACCATCTTACAGTGGATATAAAAAGTGCTCACACCCCTGCTAAATCATCAGGTGTTTGCTGTGGACAAACTAGATCATGATCAATTATTTTTAACTTTTTCTACCTTAAATATGAAATTTTGTCAGAATTAAACAAAAAACCAAACTAATCTTTTAGAAGAACACAGAAATCTGGTTGCTTAAGTATTCACACCCTTAAACTTAGACACCTTTTGATTCCGTTTCAAGTCCAATCTTCTTTGGTGGGGGTCCGTCAGCATGTCACTTCCTAACTTGATAATATTAGCTAAAGCCCTTCCCGCCTCTCAGATTGTGAGGATGTCACCTGTCCACAGCCCTCTTCAACCCTGAGATTTTCCATCAGATTCAGTTCTGGACTCGTTCGGTCCTGAAGGCCTAGTATCCTGCATGTTTCAGATGTTTTCCTGGTTCAACACAGTTGAGTCTAATGAAAGGTTCCTCACCAGGCTTCTGCATTCAGAGGAGATAATTGAACTGATTGGATCAGTTGTATTGAAGCTGGGAAAGGAAACCGATCCTTGAGGACTGGACCCAGACACCCCTCGGCTCGGCCATTCCTAAACTTTAATTTTCCTCTCATGACATCATTCGTTTGGACTCACTGTGATGCAGAGAAATAAAATCATTCTTCATCTTTAGCTTTCTCGCCGACACCTGAAGGTTTGGGTCAAAATTCACCAGTTTTAGGAACTGTTAATGATTTTGTTCAAAGAAAAGTGGCCCCACAGCATGATGCTGCCACCACTATGTTTCATTGTGAGTATGTTGTTCTGTCAATAACACATTCACTCACAAGGTTTTGGAAGATTTTAGCCCAGCTTGGATGTTTTCTGTGGAAGAAAACGGTTCTGTCTCGCAACTCGTCTCCTGAGACTCATAGAGAATACAGCAGCAAACCGGTCCTAACCAGAAATTCCTGAAGCTTCTCCACTGTTGCTGTCGGTGGACTGCCTGACCTATTTCTATCTTGTCTTTTCATCAGTTTTTGGGAAACTTCCAGTTTGTGTAGCTCCCCTGTTGTTTTGTGGATGTTTGTGCTCTCCTCCTGACTGGTACCTTTGTATGATGAGAACATCGCTAAACTCTTTGCAAACTGTTGCTTTATCTAAAAGATGCAAATGAGCAAATGTGTGTGAAGACTTTCATATCCATGGTGAAAACAAACCTCAGATATAAAAATAATCTAATTCAAATATAAATGTTTTTAGATTAAAAAGTGAAAAAAATGCCCGAATAAATCTAATTTCTTGTTATTCTTGTGATATCTGTGGACTTGAATGTTAAAGGCAGCAGCTGACGCCGGTTCCGAAGGATCAGGGTTTTGGTCTCTGTTTGCATGAGCTCTAGAACAGTTGATTCTGTCTGATTCTGTAAAACATTCCAGAAACATTAGCTGATTTTCTGTTAGACATGTTTTCTGTAGGATGGTGGATCAACTTTAATATGAAACAACAAAAGGTGTCAGAACAAGCAGCTGGTGGAGAAAAACCTAAAACCATCTGAAAGTTAAATTAACGCTGCAGCAGTTGGGAGGCAGATGGTCAGAAAGCGCCCACCTCTGTGCCCCATGGTCGGTAGGGTTTACTACTGCTGCTGCTGCTGCTGCTGTGGGGGGTCTGAGAGGAAGAGGAGGAGGAGATGGGAGGACTGGTGGTGGCAGCAGTGGAGCTGAGGGCAGAAGGTGGGAGGAAGGGGATACCTCCATGGAGAGCGATGGGAAATGATGCAGAGAAGGAGAAGAGGGAGCCGGTGAGTGGTGTAGGAGTGCAAGGGTGCACCAGAGATGAGGAAGAGGAGGAAGGTGAAGAGGAGGTGGAGGAGGTCACGCTGTGCTGCGATAGCTCCACCAGCCTCTGGGGGGCTCCACTGCTCCCTCCTGCAGCATCAGGAGACACTGGGAGTGTGCTCAGTCCGTATGGCAGGGGGCGCAGTGCAGCCACAGCTGCCGTCCAGTGGTGGGGGTGGAACGGGTGAGGTAGTGGCTGAGGCTGCAGGCGGGAAGCAGCCGTCAGGGCGGCAGCATCACGCTGGGAGGCACAGGAGCTGAGGTGGGAGAGGAGGCGGGAGCGCAGGGGGTCAGAGGAGTCCAGGCCCGCCATGGTGCTCAGGTAGCAGGAAACTTCGGTCACACACTCCCTGAAACCCAGAGACAGGAAGTCCAGAGCCAGAGCATGGGCATCCAGGTAACCTGTGGAGCAAAAGCACCTGGGATCAGTTCCTGCTGTCCCAATGAAACCCTCCCAGTAGATCCTGCAGAAAATCCCTGAAACTCTCAAACACCAGAGCCTGCAGCAGGACATTCTCTGGGGAATGTCTGCAGAATCACTGCTCAGTACCACATCAGAAACCTCATGCAGAAAGAGGTTGGATGTTTGTGCAGACGGTCTGCGCAGATGAACATGTTTGCAGCTGCTGCTGCTTTATAACCTGATACCTGTTGTAGGAAAGCTGCCCCGGGGAAACTGCTGCTTGGATTTCTACAGAGCTTTCCCATGAACTCTTCACCTCCCACACACTCAGGACTGCTCACAGATTATAGCACACAGACAGTGTGAAGCCAAGATGTTCCAACATATCTGTTAGTGTGCAAAAGTATTCATACCCATTTACCACATACCATTTTTCCACATTTACTCAGGTTGCAACCACCAAGAGGATCAGAACAGTGAAGTCAACTTAAAATTATTTGTGTTTTTTAAAATGTTTAACTCATCATAATCTGAAAAGTGTGGCGTGCATTTGTTTTCACTCCCCTGAGTCAGAACTCTGTAGAACCTCCTCTGGCTACAGGTCCAGCTGCAGGTATTTTGGGGTATCTCTCTGCTTTGAACATTTACAAACTGAAGTTTTTTGCTCCATCAGATTGGATGGAGAACATCTGTGAACATCAGTTTTTAACTGGAGTGGACCATCACACGATGGGAACATGGAACAGGTGGGTCAGTTCTCCAGATGTTTTTGGAAAAGAACCATCCAGCCTGTCGGGGGGCGGGGTAGTACTGTGTAGTATTGCGGTTACCTTTCCCTCCTGTTGCCTGCAGCATCTTCAGATGGTCCACAGTCATCTGGAGGATTTCAGCCTTCTCTAGTTTAGCAGATCCCTGAAGAACCAGTCAAGCAGAAAACTGTCAGGGTAAACCAGGCTTTTAACAGCCTCAGAAACTCAGAAGCTCTCGTTCTGCGAGCTTGTTAAAGTTTTTTTTTAAATATCAATAATCTCACTCTTTGCATTTCCCTTTTTTATGGACCTGGAGATGTTTTAAATGATGTTTTGATGCTTAAAGGTAAACCTGTGAGGTGGTGGGCTACAGTTTTCACCATGGCTCTAAGAAAGCCTGAAGATGCTTTAATCAGAGGATTTCCAGGAGTGTTTCAGCACGGAGCAGAGGACAGAGTAGAGCAGAGTTAGTTTTACTGTTAGTTGCATGTTCTCTACCTCAGGTAATAGATTTGTTTCCTATTTTATACTCGTACTCGTACTCATCGTCTTCCGCTTATCCGGAACAGGGTCGCAGGGGCAGCAGACTCAGCAGAGACACCCAGACGTCCCTCTCCCCAGACCCCAGTCCCTCCAGCGTGTCCTGGGCCGTCCCCTGGGCCTCCTCCCGGTGGGACGTGCCTGGAACACCTCCCGAGGAAGGCGTCCAGGAGGCATCGGTATAGATGCCAGAGCCACCTCAACTGGCTCCTCTCGATGTGGAGGAGTAGCGGCTCTACTCCGAGCCCCTCCTGAATGGCCGAGCTCCTCACCCTATCTCTAAGGGAGTTCCCCGCCACCCTACGGAGGAAGCTCATTTCAGCCGCTTGTATCCGGGATCTCGTTCTTTCGGTCATGACCCAAAGTTCATGGCCATAGGTGAGGGTAGGAACACAGACCGACCGGTAAATTGAGAGCTTCGCTTTTTGGCTCAGCTCTCTCTTCACCACAACGGACCGGCACAGCGCCCCCATTACTGCGGCAGCCGCACCGATCCGTCTGTCGATCTCCCGCTTCATTCTTCCCTCACTCGTGAAAAAGACCCCGAGATACTTGAACTCCTCCACTTGAGGCAGGAACTCCCCTCCAACCTGAAGAGGACAAGCCACCGTTTTCCGGTTGAGTACCATGCCCTCTGACTTGGAGGAGCTGATCTTCATCCCAGCCGCTTCACACTCGGCTGCGAACCGCCCCAGCGCATGCTGTTGGTCTTGGCTAGAGGGGGCCAGCAGAATAATGAAGTCCCCGGGAGGGGGACTATCCAGCACCCCCGACAGGGACACCAAGAAGGCCGGGTACTCCGCACTACCGCTCGGCCCGTAGGACGAAACGACAGTCAGAGACCTGTCCCCGACCTGAAGGCGCAGGGATGCGACCCTCTCATCCACCGGGGTAAACCCCAACACGAGACGGCTGAGCTGGGGGGCAACAAGCAAACCCACCCCAGCCCGCCGCCTCTCCCCGTGGGCCACACCAGAGTAGAAGAGAGTCCAGCCCCTCTCAAGGAGATGGGTTCCAGAGCCCACGCTGTGCGTGGAGGCGAGCCCGACTATTTCTAGTCGATATCTCTCGACCTCCCGCACAAGCTGAGGCTCCTTCCCCCCCAGCGAGGTAACATTCCACGTCCCTAGAGACAGCCTAAGCATCCGGGGATCGGGCCGCTGAGGTCTCCACCTTCGTCCGCCACCCAATCCTCTTTGCACCGGTCCCTCATGGTTCCCCCTGCAGGTGGTGGGCCCACTGGGGGATGGCCTCGCGTCTCTCGTTCGGGCTTGGCCCGGCCGGGTCCCGCGAGGAGCAACCCGGCCACCAGGCACTCTCCGACGAGTCCCGACCCCAGGCCTGGCTCCTATTTTATATTTTAATTTTAATTTTAGTTGTATGCCCTGATACAGAATGCACAGTTTTGCTGAGGTGGGATTCTCCTCTTTGCAGATGAAGTGATTCTGTTGGTTTCTTTTGTCGTTGACATCTGGAGTGGTTGAGGTGAGACAGTCAGCTTCTCAAGGTCTGACGCCATGGTTCTGAGATGGAAAAACATGGTCTGCTCCCTTCATGTCTGGGATGAGTCTCTGTCTAAAGTGGAGCAGGCCTAGTATCCAGGTGTTCCTGGATGGAGCAGGAGATGGATACAGAGGTTTCTCAGCAGTACTGAGGGTGTTGCTCCAGTCTATGGTGGTGAAGAAGGATCTGAGGATTTCCAACCCTCACCTATGATCCTGAAATATGGACCATGACTATAAGAACGAGACTATGAATCCAAGCATCTGGAAGGAGCTTCCTCTGTAGGGCTCCTGAACTCTGCCTTGGAGATAAGGAGAGGAGCTCCATTGATCGGGGAGATCTCAGCCTAGGGCTGATGCTACTCTGCATGGAGAGGAGCAGCATGAACTGTGGTGGTTCATCTGATCAGGATGCCTCCTGTACCAGGTTTTCTGGGTACATCCCACTGGGCGGAGACCCTGGAGGAGACCCAGAACTTTCTGAAGAGGTTGTGTGTTTCTTCTGATGTAGGAACATCTCTGGGTCCTCCAGGAGGAGCAGGTGAGTGTCACTGCTTGAGAGGGATGTCTGGGTTTTTCTCCTACACCGGCTACTTCTGCAAAATGATCTCAGATAAGTGAAAGTCAGGTTGCAAGGAAGAGTTCTGATTTAAAAAAATGTAATTTAGATTACATGTAACAAACTAAAATTCTTAGCAACAAAGATTTTTAAATAAATCTATTTAAAGATTGTTCAAAACTCTCCACAGTCTATTTTAAAATTACAGGATAGTTTTTCAGTTTCTTTCTGTCATGTTTTTTATGTTTCTGGGGGTTTGATGACTTTTATTTTTCTCTCAGCTGATAATCGAACGTTCAAACAAAAAGATTCATAAATTAATTCTAGTGACCTTCAGTGAATATAAGAGTTGCCAAAATATGTGTTGGCAAATTAATTTAGTATTTTCCAATTTTCTCATTTCAAGCTAAATTTCTAGATTACTGATGGAGTGCCTCAGGGCTCAGTACTCGCATCTTTTTGATTAACCTTTTTTCTACCTCAAAGGGGTTTGCTTTGTATTGCTGGTATCAGTATATATTACACTACAGGTTTAGTGAACTTGAAAACCCTCTGAATTACAGGTCCAGATCCCTTCAGACCTGAAACTTCTTCATTTCCCCGTCCTCCGGCATTAGAAGCTGTAGTATAACGCTGGAGTAGATAGAGAGCTGATAACTTTACAATTTAGTCGTCTTGACTGTGCCTCACTGTCCTCCGGTCTTTGACAAAATGGGCAAATAAGAACTCCGAACATTTTGTTTACGGCTGCAAATTGAATCCATTAAAATGCTCTTTTTTGTCCCTCCGCTGTCCTTTGATGTACAACAGATGACTTTTATTAATTTCTAGAATTTCTGAGATTATCTGAAATCATAAATCTAAAACTTCATCGTAATTTAGAGAGAGATTTAAAACATCTTGGTTCTTGATTATTTTCAGTGATTTCAGTTTTAATGATTTCATTCCATAGCGAGATGATTAAATGAGGAAACAAGCCTCACAAACACACAGGAGAGGAACTGCTAGGAGGCTGAGGTAACAGGTTAAAGGTCTAGTTTCCAGGAGCAGAATCTCACCTGCTTCTCAAATGCTGTTGGGACAAGTCGGCGTAACTCGGACAAACTGCTGTTGATTCGATCCCGCCGTCGCTTCTCGATAACCTGAAACCCGACAGAAAACAGTGAAGAAGCCTTCAAACCTTCAAAGCGTTTTGTTGAAATAATGAACCTACCCCTCTGCGTTTCTTCCTCGCCATCACCTGAGTAGTCGTCGTTGGAGCCCCACATCTAATAAACGACGCCTTCATGTGTCTGCAGAGCAAATGCGTGGATAGATTATCATGCTGCACAACAATACTGGGAATCTGGAGCAGACTGCGGTCCATAAAACTACCATGTTTCTCCATTTGAGTGATTTTAGGAGCTCAGCCTCCAGGAAGAACAACTGATTAGAAGAGTTGAATTTTATGTGTTTGCCACTAAAAGTCAAACATGTGAACAGAGATCCTAAGGTTGTATTTGGAAAATCAACAGTTTTTGAACATTTTTAGATTTTCTTGATTTAAACAACAACACAAATAAAAACCCATTTAATCATCAAAACTCACTAAATAATAAATGCATTTTATTCCACATTTTAAATGAAAACACAAAATTCTGCTATTTAACATTTTCACTTGTAAGTTTTACAGAAACTTATCTGGCTATAAGTCTTGGATCTCAGTGTTCATGAAGCATAAATATTGATGCATTTATTACTTCTGGACTGGACCACTGCTACTCCCTCTATGGTGGGGTGGACCAGGCTTTCCTTCACCGTCTTCAGCTGGCTCTAAATTTAGCTGTCCGTCTGCTAACAGGGACAAGCCCACATGAACGTCTCACCAGGTTCTGTCGTCACTCCTCTGGCTTCTTGTTTCTTCTAGAATTGTAATATGATTTGGCTTTTAGATTTTAAACATCTAAATGGTCTGGCACCTCCTTACCTTGAAGAGCTTTTACATCCACAGCCCCCAGTAGATCTCTAAGTTAGACCAGAAGCTCTTAGAGGTTCCTAGGACTCAGCTGAGGACCAGGGGAGACGGAGCTCTTTCAGCTGCAACTCCTGGGTTCTGGACCAGTCTCCCTCTCTATGAGCTCTGCTGGAACTTTAGATGATTTTAAATCTCTGTTTAAAATGCATCTGGCTTTTAACTCCAGAAACCAGGACCACCGGGCCAGTCCTGGTTTCTTCTTTGTCTTTTATTGCTGATTTTATTGCTTATAGTGTCAACCTTGTACTTTGTTGCTTATGGCTTTTATCATTTTTTTGTCTTCTATTTTATTTGCTCTTTACCTGTACAGCTCCTTGTTGCCTTTTGGTTTTTAAAGCACGTTATAAATAAACAAATAAATGATGATGATGATAAATATATTTGATCACAGTTCATACAGGTGTACTTTAGCTCAGTACACAGTATGTGTGCTATAGGATGTAGGTTTCTTCATAACGGTTTCTACTTGCCTATTGCTTTACTGCATGTGCGCAACATTTTTCTATTCTATTCTATTTGACCAATTGTCTAACAATAAAATCAGTGGTTTAAAGTAGATTTAATGATTTGTTTGACTGAAAAGTTCAGTCACAAGATGCTTATTTTCCTTATTTGTCCAAGGATATGTTAACAGTCTCTAAATAACAAGAAACAATTAAATGAAATAAGGCACAGAAATAACTGCTTCGATATAACTGGTTACAGCAGTAAGAAGTTTCTGTCACAAGCATTAATTTGGCCAATAGACTGAAAATAAATAAATTAACTCATTTTTGTTCATAAACTTCTAAATATTTCTATAATAAACTCCTTTAACCATTTTCCTGTCACCTAAAAAGATTAAAATCAGTTCAGATAAACTGTTATGCCATCAGCAAATCAATAAACCCAAACGTGCTTTTTCGCTAAAAGTAAAATGCTAAACTCCATCTGTGAATAATAATTTTATTATTAATAGTAATAAAATTAATAATAATAATAATAATAATAGGATTTAGGATGTTACATCTGAGTCAGAGAAAAACTTTTTCACAATATTTTTTACTAAATGATTTAACCAAAGTTCATCTCATTTTAATGAACTTTATGTTCACTTGTGATTTAATAAAAGCAGAAAGCGGAGTTAATTATATATTTTTGCCTTTAATCTTTAAGCAGGCGTTATTTCTGATCTAAAATAATCAGAACAAATAATCACAGGTCTTCCATGAAGAAAGCTTGATGTTTCTCACCCTGAATAAAGCTTCTCTCGGCCCACCTCGATGCTCTCCTCCGCTTCACTTTCCGCCGAGCTGTTGTCCTCACACGGCCGCTTCATGGCGCACAGACAGCGGGGAAGGCTGGTGTGAGTCCCCCTTAGGAGACCCGGAGCTGTGGGAGAGATGCTCTCTGATCTACTGCAGGAGTCTAGAGATGATCAAGGGTGGTGAGCAGAGGACCTGCAGGGGACATTCCTGACCAGGTTGGATCTGATGTCTTCAGGTAATCCCAGAGTCTAAAATCTGGACTTTAAAATGTTTTTTTCTCTGGAGGAAGAACCAACCGAACCCATCAGAGTCAGAGAAGTTTAGGAAGTTTTCCAGAATTAGGAACTGATGGAAATTTTCTCCAGGCTGAACATCCTTCCTCAGAAATCAGTGAAGCTACCAGAAGACCTCTCTCTCGGATCCACGGAGCGGGATTTCCAGAGGCGTGTGTTCGGTAAATAACCCCAGAGCAGGTGCCTGCGTGTCGCCTGCAGACTGGGCTGACGGCCGCTGAGTCCTCCCCTCTCCTCCTCCTCTTCCTCTTTCTCCTCCTCCTCATCCTCCTCTGCATTCCCACGGAGCCACACGCACGCGCATGCACCCATCTCCTCTGATAGAACCCACTCAGAGTGGGAGCGTGTGGGAATGATGTGACAAGACGAAACATGGGGTTATATAAGGAGCAGGTTGTGGACCAGAGGGCTGCAGAGAGGTTCGAGCAGCAGGTTCTGACTGAGCTCAGACTCTGTTCTGGTACAAACTGCATCAGATGCCAGTTCTGATGGTTTCTTGGTCTTTTCACTGAAAACAGTTTGATCTCCATATTATCCTCATCCTGTCTCTCAGCTTCGGTATTTTCTCAGGTTTTTTCCTTCCACTGATCTTTTCTCCCTTTGCCTGTTTTGTCTTCCATTGATGGTTTTTGATTTGGCTCTTTGCTCAGGGCGACAGAGCTTTGGGGGAATCCCAATCCATTTTTTCATTAGCTTATTTGCATGTTGAGCCTGACTGAAGTAATCTGATTTACAGCTTCTGATTGGATGCTTCAGTAAAAGGCTGTGTTTTAAAGAATATTTCATCACCTGGATCATTTTTTAACCTTTATTCTATTTGTTAAAACACAAAAGAAACTTTTTCAGTAATTAATTGTTTTCTTCTGGAGCCCTATTTAAGGAAGAACCGCCTCTGTTCCTCATCCTCATGGGGAACACTGACCTTCTGTTGCTTACGGACTTTTTAGTGATGTTTGTTGTTTTTTTTTACAGCTTTTCAGGATTTCTGATAACAGAGCCTTTGTTTTGAAAGACACTGAATCAGCAGAACATCTCCGATCTTCAGGAAAAAGAAACACTTTTGTACACAAATAAACACTATTTTATAAAAAAACAATATTTGGTCTTTAGATCAAACACACATTGTTCATATTGTCTCTTATTTTTCCCCAACTGATTTGTGACTTTCTTCATGGTCTTCCAGTGAGGTCTACAGAGGAAGAACACCAGGATGTTCACCACCAGTAAACAGCACTAAAGCTCCAAGCTGATGGAAACTTTTATTCCTCCTCATCTACTGAGTCAACATGAAATCCAGATTTCTTCCTGCTGTTAGATGAACAAAAACCTGCGCTGATGACTGAAAATCATTGTATCCGGTGGAGGAGGAAGAACCTTCTGCAGGAAAGTGATCTTCATGCCTCAGATGTCTCACTGACTCTGATTTCTACAGGTTTGGGCTGATTGACAGAGAGACCTGCTGGAAGCTGAAACCAGATGTTTACCTAATCGATAAAAAGACTTTGAAGACATCAAACTAAACTTCCTGTTTCAGGTTGATTAGGATCATAAAAATATTTTTATTTTTGCTAAATAATGTTGGAGATCATTTCTTCAGATGTTCCTCAGATGTCAGATGTTTTGGGTTTTCTTCAACAAGCTTCTCACAACAATAATGTTGGCCCATTCCTCCTGACAGAACAAACCTTTTCAGCTCCACCCACTAATGTTCTCTGGGCCTGAGATCACGACTCTGTGATGGCCTCTCCAGAACATGGACTTTGTTGTCCGTCAGCCACTCTAGCTAATCTGGTGGGATGCTGAGGGACATTGTCCATCCGGAAGACTTATCTGTGTTCAAGCTTTAACTTTCTGGCTGATGTCTTGTGATGTTGCTTCAATATTTCCACATATTGTTCTTTTCTCATGATGCCATCTACATTGGGAAGTTCACCAAGAAGCAACATGTTCTGCTGCAGGAGGACTGCAGCAGAACTGGACTCCATGTTGCTTCTGGAGTTCTGGCTTCTTCCTGTCTGAGTGACCTTTCAGCCTATGTTGGTCCAGGTCTGGTTTCAGAGTAGACAGTGACTCTCTCACCAGTTTCAGCTGCATCTTCACACAGTCTTTAGTCTTTAGGGTTGATTCACACATTTCACACCAGAACTTGTTCATCTCCGGGTCACAGAACCCTTAGAACTTATGGAGGTCCAAAGTTCTCTTCCTTTATTCTGGGCCCATTTCTTAAGAGTTTTCTATGATGTCACACAAGGAAGCAGCGTGTTCTCCAGGCGTCCCTCCATTTAGCTCAGATGTTGTGAACCTTTCAAAGCCATGACGTCATCATCTGGACTTTCCCAGATTGTTAAAAGGCAGAACCGGCTCTGGGCTCACTGATCTTGGTGTATGTTTAGTATTTTGGGTCTTAACTTCACTGGTTTTCTGTGCTTGTGAAGCTCATCCAGCTCTCAGTGTTGGTTTTGTCCTCAGAGCGACGTGTGTTTCCTTGTAAAGGTTTGCTTTTTATCTCTAGAAATCTCTGTTGGTTTTATGTCAACCTTAAAGGTTCTGTGTCCCTTTTTCGGACCTTTCCTGTTGTATTTCCGTCTCCATGTCCTCATGTGGGTCTCAGCCGGGTCAGTAGTGTCTGTTGGTGATGTTCTCACCACAGCACTGGTTATACATTATCTGATGCTTTTCTGAATATTTGTGCATCTGAGATTCTTATAATGACTGGAACCAGTACCGGTAAATTATTTTAAGTGACATGATGTACACTCTTGGAGTAGCATGTTTTTGACATGTTTAAAAGAATAACTCTCTGTTGCTTTTAAAGTTCATGTTTTTCAAGGATGAACATGATTAATAGGAATGGTGTTTTTCTTTTAGGTGACACTTATTAATTATACATCATATAAAGCCAACATCTGGGATAACAAGTGCTCTTGGGGGCCCCCTGCTGGTGTGGGGGCCCTCAGCAGCTGCTTAGTTTGCTTCTACCTTGGGCTGGTTCTGTTTCTTCGGCTTCGTCCCGGGTCCATTCAGCAGCCTGGTTTCTCTTGGTGGAGTTCTTTTGATGAGAAACTCTATTTGTCCTTTTATGCTACTGTACGTTTTTATGTTGGATGTCTGCATCTTTCAGTTCTTTTATGTCGGTCTGTCACTTTAAATCCCAGCAGAACATTCTGATGTTCGGGACACAATTTCAGTGTTATTTCTAAATATTTATTTTCTACATAATTTGTCTCCGTCTGCAGACATTTATATATGAAATGTAGCATGTTTCATCTATGAAAAGAGCTCGTGTGTGTGAGAGAGAGTTTCCCACAGCTCCTGGCACTGATTGCTGAAACCCAATCATCGTGTGAGACGGGGCAGCAGCGCTCACACAGCAGCGTCTGTCTTTTCACGGCTGCTAATCTTACGGTGAAAGAACGAGGATTTAATGCAGCGATTATGAAGCACCAACACAAACACACATGTGTCTGAACCTGCTGCCTTCCCAGGGTCCTCAGTGAATGTGCTCTCCATGAAGCCAGACGCGCACCTTCCCATCATTAACCCACCTTTTCTTCCAGCTGGTAGACATGTCAGCAGCTTCTCATTGGCTGAGCTGCTCCTTCTTTCTGTCCGGCTCATTAAAATAAAGCTGAGGCTCTTTATCTCAGATTGTTGCTGCATCTTTAAGCAGTTAGCTGGAGCTTTTTACTGCAAAAGAAAAACTTTTGGAGTGGTACTGACAGAAGAGCAACCGAGCAGTTAATGCATCTAATATTTTCTTATTAAAATATGCAGGCTATGACTTTGCTGCACTCATTTAATATGCGCTCATTTTGTTGTCTTGATTGAGGCGGACAAGTTTTAGAAAAATATTCTGTGGTTCAAATGCATCAGTGTAGAAAAAAATCCCAAATAAATTCAAGAGCATACAAGGATTTTTTTTTAAATAGGTGAAAAAGCTAAATAATCCAGAAATCCTCCTTTAAATATCTGAGAATGAGTCCCAGCAGCAGGTCCTCAGACTCATACCTGATGACAACACAAGGGCAGCAGACACAGGAGGTCCGTTCCTCATGGTCACGGAAAACTAAAACACACCTGAAACCAAAGCAGAGAACCCAGGGATAAGAAGCCAAACATGAGACCAGAACACAGGAAATGTCCTGAATCAGTGACAGAATGTCCAGAGTGTTGGTCCGGTTCTGTTTGTGTCTGAGAGTTGATGTCTCCAAGGTTTATTACTGTCGGGGGTCACAGAGGACCAGCAGGGCCATCCTATAACAGGAAACTCTGAGTGTCGAGGGAGGAATACCTCTTTGTGTGATGGTAATATCTTAGGGAGCGCCGGGTCCGGAGCACCGGGTCCAGAGTACCGGGCCGTGACTCGGAAATCCTTTTGGAACAGGAGACCGAAAGCTGTGTGTGTGTTGACATGTTTTACTTGTGAGTTCAGAGGGAGAGAATGGCAGGAAGTGGTGTATTATTCTCCGTTAGACGCTGCTCGCCACCCGTCCGTCCGACGCCTCGGACCTCCCACAGCTCAGTCCCATTCCCACAGGAAGTCCAGAATTATAGCAACGACGGCGACACACAATTCTGGACATCAGCAACTTATGATGGTGTTCGTCTGACCACTCTTCTCATCAGCATCCTGTGTCCAGGTTCCAATCATCAAGCTGCTGATTAGAGGTGAAGTTGAGCTATTTGGAGCTAGTCCTTCTACTTCATTATTCTACAACCCCATGGCATGATGCTGCCACCACTATGCTTGATAGTTTGTACAGTGTTCTCACCTTGACTCTTTCAAACATATTTCTTGTCATGGTGTCCGACCAGCTGAATCTTTGCCTCATCCGAGCATCAAATATTCCTCTAGAACACCTTTACCTGGTTACGGGTCTAAATATTCACAAAATGTCTGAAAGATGGGTGACCTTTAACCTCCTGGTGATGATAAATTCACAGATGAGAAATTCAATTCTAAATACTAAAACTTCACAAATTTATGGGGAGTATTTAAACTAACATTGTGCATATTTCAGGCCAATAATGTGTAATGTTCTCTCAGACTCCGCAGCTCCTTGATCTCTTTGCTTCATCGCACACAGCTGGTCTGAAAACAGCAGGCAGCCAGGAATATGATGTGATTCCTTCATTAGGTGCCAACACAGATGTTTAAAGGGAGTTTTCCTTCCCACTGTCCCCCATGCATGCTCAGTGGGAGGAATTGCTGCAAAGTTAATGACTAAATGCAATCAGCTTAGTGTCCTTAAAGAGACACCGTAATAAACAGAACCTGACTGCATTGTATCATAATCAGGACTGAATTAGTAGAAATGTAGCTGAACCTGAATCTGCTTTATTGGACCGCATTAATTATATATTTCTGTATTTAAACTGATATTCCTTGAGATGACGCCTGCTGTAAATTGGAACCATATAAATAAAGTGAGTTGAAGGTTTTGTTTTCATTGGTTTTATCTGTTCTCCAGTCCTGGTGTGGACCAGTTCCCAGTTTGGCACCAATGAAGCAGGTGTTGGTTGGAGATGTTAATGAACTACCCCAGACTCCATGAATGTGTGTTGTTTGGCGATATAATGGACCATTGTTGTGATGGAGGAAACCTGCAGACACGTCCTGTGGGAGCGTCGTACTACCAACCTGCAGGCGCAGTGCTGCTCGGCTTCCTTCCTGTCACATGACCCCACCCCCCTCCACATCCAGTGACTATGAGGAGAGAGAGAGGTCAACAGGGAGGTTATCGGCCTGCTTGGCCTCTGACCTCTCTGCTAAATAAAGCTACAGTTGATGATCCCGATCCGATGAGGAAGGAAGCTGCTGTTGATCCAAAACAGGAGCAGAAAATGGTTCCTACAGCTGAATGTGAAGGTTCTGTTAGAAACTGATGTCCAGAATTTGTCATTGTTTCTCCTGATGGTTGGATCAGAACACCTTCATGGAGCTTCAGACAACATATTTGCTCATTTTACCCTCACAAGACTTATTTGAACCTTAAAATGTCACAATCCTGAGGTGTTAGGTTCTGGTTTTCAGCATTTTCCTTGTTGGTATGTTCTCATATTCTGTTAATGTTTTTGCCGTATCAGTTTCCTTCTCTGTGCTCATATTTGTTGGGTGTTTAGGTGCTTTCTAGTTTATTTTTGTGTTCTTCTTTCTGCCGGATTGTGCTGTTTCTGCTCTGTTGCCATGCTTGTTGTCATGGTTGTTGCCATGCCTGTTGTCATGGTTGTTGCCATGCGTGTTGCCATGCCTGTTGCCATGCTTGTTGCCATGCCTGTTGCCATGCTTGTTGCCATGCGTGTTGCCATGCTTTTTGCCATGCCTGTTGCCATGCTTGTTGTCATGCTTGTTGCCATGCGTGTTGCCATGCTTGTTGCCATGCGTGTTGCCATGCTTGTTGCCATGCGTGTTGCCATGCTTGTTGCCATGCGTGTTGCCATGCTTTTTGCCATGCCTGTTGCCATGCTTGTTGTCATGCTTGTTGCCATGCGTGTTGCCATGCTTGTTGCCATGCGTGTTGCCATGCTTTTTGCCATGCCTGTTGCCATGCGTGTTGCCATGCTTGTTGCCATGCGTGTTGTCATGCTTGTTGCCATGCATGTTGCCATGCTTGTTGTCATGGTTGTTGCCATGCGTGTTGCCATGCTTGTTGCCATGCGTGTTGCCATGCCTGTTGCCATGCTTGTTGCCATGCGTGTTGCCATGCCTGTTGCCATGCGTGTTGCCATGCCTGTTGCCATGCGTGTTGCCATGCTTGTTGCATGCTTGTTGCCATGCCTGTTGCCATGCGTGTTGCCATGCCTGTTGCCATGCTTGTTGCCATGCCTGTTGCCATGCTTGTTGTCATTCTTGTTGCCATGCGTGTTGCCATGCCTGTTGCCGTGCTTGTTGTCATGCTTGTTGTCATGCTTGTTGCCATGCGTGTTGCCATGCTTGTTGCCATGCGTGTTGCCATGCTTGTTGCCATGCCTGTTGCCATGCTTTTTGCCATGCCTGTTGCCATGCGTGTTGCCATGCTTGTTTCCATGCCTGTTGCCATGCTTTTTGCCATGCCTGTTGTCGTGCTTGTTGCCATGCTTGTTGCCATGCCTGTTGCCATGCTTTTTGCCATGCCTGTTGCCGTGCTTGTTGCCATGCCTGTTGCCATGCTTGTTGCCATGCGTGTTGCCATGCCTGTTGCCATGCTTGTTGCCATGCGTGTTGCCATGGTTGTTGCCATGTGTGTTGCCATGCTTGTTGCCCTGCCTGTTGCCGTGCTTGTTGTCATGGTTGTTGCCATGCTTGTTGCCATGTGTGTTGCCATGCCTGTTGCCATGCTTGTTGCCATGTGTGTTGCCATGCCTGTTGCCATCCTTGTTGCCATGCGTGTTGCCATGCTTGTTGTCATGGTTGTTGCTATGCCTGTTGTCATGGTTGTTGCTATGCCTGTTGTCATGGTTGTTGCCATGCCTGTTGCCATGCTTGTTGCCATGCGTGTTGCCATGCCTGTTGCCATGTGTGTTGCCATGCTTGTTGCCCTGCCTGTTGCCGTGCTTGTTGTCATGGTTGTTGCCATGCTTGTTGCCATGTGTGTTGCCATGCCTGTTGGCATGCTTGTTGTTTTTATTTTCTTTTTATTGAAACCATGCCTCTCTGGAGTTTCAGACGTAATGTGGATATATATTAGTGTATATATTACTGTACATAAAGAGTATTTTTTTTTACAGTAAATCAGGAAATGAACCCAAACATGCTTTATATAATAGCAACATGGCCACCCAGAAATATGAAACTAAAACCAAAGTAATGTTGTAGTTATGTCTCTGGGTTGGCTGACTTGTTTCCTTTATTGTTCATCAGAGTCTAAATGATGAGGATCCATCAGCCAGAACTTTAACACCATTACTTCATCTGGAGCTCTAATATCTGGAGAATCCCAGAACCAGACTCGGTACCAGAGGTCCAGATGGAGCCTTTTGCACTTTACTTTCACTGGTTTATTCTGTTTATGTTTAAAGATGTGTTGCATATTTTAGATTTATTATATATTAAATTAAGGTTTTGCAGGTTTTGATTGTTATTACTAAAACATTTCCTCAGTTTCTGAGATTATTTGTTTCCTTGGTTTGATTTGGTAGCTGGCTCGTTAAGACTTCCTCAGTTCATTTAACAATCTGTCATGTGAACAAAGCTCGGTTCATTGGTCCAGATCAAACTGCAACACGTTCCTCATATTAAACAAACTGAAGTTTTTACTTTATGCAAATTTTAAGACACTGAAAATCAATCAAACATCTTATATTATTCATTTATATTTTAACGTTAAAGCTCCCTGCAGTAAGTAAACGAGGAGGAGAAGGAGGAGAAGGAGGAGAAGGAGGAGAAGGAGGAGAAGGAGGAGAAGGAGGAGAAGGAGGAGGAGTAGAGGTTCCCAGCAGTCAGGAAGGTGAAGACGTGTTGGAGAGACTAAAGCCTCTAATCTCCAAATACGTCGACCCGCCCTCACGCCTTCAGAGAAACTCTTTGGATTCTCCAGTGTTGAAGTCCAAGTGGTGGAAAATAGGTCAACATCCTGAGACCTGCAGCCTGTCAGCACTGGGTCAGAACCCGACAGGAGGACATCACCACACACTGAGCTGCTGAGGACAGATACTTTAAAACCATCCAGCAGAGAACCCCAACCATGTTCTTCAAGTGCAGAACTGGAGTTAAGCTGCAGCTGATTTAAAGCAGACAGAACCTCTGGACTGAACCCAACATGGCGTCTATGAACATTAACATGAAGGCAGCGCTATGGTTTGTTATGGAGGTTTCAATCCAACTTTAATAAAAGAGTTGGGTCCATAATTACACACAGAACAGAACAAATAAAACCAGGATTAAAAATAAATAATAATAATCAGCTTCAAATCTGGGAACATGAATAAAAAAATCACATTATCATAGGTAAGAAGTTTAAAAACACAGGACTTTGAAAATAAAATAAAAATGAATCAGAACCAGTGTTTCTGCAGATTCTGGATATTATGTGAAAAAGTCAAATGTTGACAACATCAGAAATAAAAATCTTTGCATGCGTGGGACGAGGGTAG
The DNA here is from genome assembly GCA_036173005.1 of Crenichthys baileyi. Lineage (NCBI taxonomy): Eukaryota > Metazoa > Chordata > Actinopteri > Cyprinodontiformes > Goodeidae > Crenichthys > Crenichthys baileyi. The sequence goes on along the minus strand of JAHHUM010000446.1, from coordinate 94,854 downwards.
AGAGTTGCGCACCTGAACGTTACACAGGTGTGCTTTCAGTCGCACGCTGCACTTTACTTCTTCATGCTTGGACCCACAGAAAAAATGACCTAGAACATGTTGTGATGCTCGACCACGTTCGTTTCTCTGCTACATTCGTGTTCTCTGGTGGAAACCAACAGTTCTGGATCAGAAAAGCTGTTAGCAGGAAGTGGGATAAAGGAACAATCTATTTTCCTACAGGTCAAGAGGAACAACGTTCTGGGATTTCCAGGAGGAGAGCCTTGGCTATGAAGGGATTCTGGTGGATCAGGGACAGAGAAGATATACTGTGGATGGAGGCAGTTTGAATGGTTTTAGAAGAAGCTATAGGAGGTGGACGGGGTAAAGGCTTGATTTCCAACAAGGTTTCCCACCTGGTGTCTGTCCCATCACATCTTCATCATGCTACTCCTCCTCAGTGTACTTGAATACCTTCAGGTTTCATGGTTTTCTTCCTCTATGCTTCAGTTTTTGCTCCTTTAACAGCCTTAGTTGATCAGCTCTGAGTGATTTAAACATCTAATCCGTCTCTAAGCTCTCTGCAGCGACTCTTCAGTCAGATTTTTCCTGGTAATTGTAACATTTCCCAGCATGCTGTTGGGCTGGCCTTCACCCACAGAGAGGAGGTCTGCGTTTCTTCCATTCTGTGGTTATCTCTCACTCCTCCACAGAACCTGTGGGTTTGGTCTGGTCTGGTTGGCTGTTATCGGGACAGCACCCGTCCAGACTTTTTCAAGTCTTAATTTATCCCAGGAGGAGTGGACGGTGTCTGAGTGGGACCACAGAAGGCTGCAGTCATCGGCATATCAACACAAGAACTGAGTTGGATTTATTGGTTTGAAAACTCCTGGATGTGTTTTAAAGTGTTCATAGGAAATTAGACATTTTGCATGAATAAAATAAAGAAACTCATGATTTATGGACCGTGGTTGATGCTGATCTTCAGTAGATTTTAGGGATCAGAGGTCACAACAGTTCAGCTCAGTCAGCTCCTTGGAAATCCTCCAGATTCTTTGCAGGGTTTGATGATGTTCTTCTCTGTAGAGGGAGAACCTCTGTCTGAGGAACCTTATTTTAACCAGAGCAATAATTATACTCACACAGTTGAGCATCTCCCTTCACAGAAGGTGTTCCTCTGAGCTCCGTGTTCTCCATCATGTTCAGCTCCTGTCTCTGAAAGCTAATGTCGTCCTTCATGTCAGCATGTGTGAGAGTTGATGTTTGCAGTGAGACCAGATCTGTCCTCTCAGAGGTTCTGCTCAGCTTTAGTCACACCTCAGGAAACCACAACAACACACACACATAGCATTCATAACTTCACTGAGTGGGATGCTGTCAGCGGCCCTTTGGATGGTTGACCTCAGGGACCTGAACTTATCCAGCTTCAGTATCTCCTTTCCTCACAGCCTCCACATCTCCAGGCTCTCCTCCTGCTCCTACTCCACTGCAGATCAGTGTCTTCTGTGAACAGCATAATCCAGTGAATGACCTCACCTCTTTGCCACTGCAAACCCAGACTGATCGTAGGTCATTCTCCTTCAGGATCTTCTGCTACAGAGCAGATTCCATCAATTGCAACAAGATGTCCAGATCTTGAAGCAGCAAAGCAGCCGCAGATCATCACACCACCACCACCATGTTTGACTGTAGGTAAGATGTTCTGTTTCTGAAATGCTGTTAGTTTAACTCCAGATGTAACAGGACCATCACCTTTCAGAAAGGTCCACTTTCGTCTCATCAGTCCACAGAATATTCTCCCAGAACTCTTGGGGATCATCAAGATGTTTTTTGGTAAATGTGACACGGGCCTTTGTGTTCTTTTGGGTCAGCAATGGTTCTGGTCTCTGAACTCTCCCACGGAGGCCATTTCTGCCCAGTCTCTCTATCTTGTTGTTGAATTATGACCTCTGACCTTACCTGAGGCAGTGAGATCTGCAGAGCTTTAGATGTTGTTCTGGGTTCTTCTGGGACCTCCTGGATGAGCCGTTGATGAGCTCTTGGAGTAACTTTGATAGGCCAGTGAATTCATGAGTTAACCAGAGGTGAACAGTCATGTTTTCACATGGGTCCACGTTGGTTTGTTGAGGTTTTTCTCCCGTTTGAAAACATTTTTGTGTTTTTCAGATTTTCTTTATCTGATATTAAAATGTCTATAAACTGGTTTGTTTCTTTAATCTAAGGCTGGAGTGAAAATCAAAATTAAGATATATACAACAAAAAAATACAAGTTTATTTCTCTCCATCACAAATTTCTTTCCTGATCTCCATCAGCAGAGGCGACAGCCTTAAAGCTCTGATTTATTCAGCAGATCTAAGGTCAGGTTCTGAAGACATTCTCCTCCTCAGGAACGTGACCCGGCTCGCTGTGGGCTCAGACGCTCACTTGTGTTTCTGTTGACATTTGTGGCACTTTCTAATCTGAGAAAGTGGGCGTGGGAACGACACACACACACACACACACACACACAGTCAGCTGATCCTGGACTCCCCCAGCTCTCCCAGTGCTTGGGCTTTTATGTGTTCTGCTGGGAAAATCCCGTCCACTTTCAGAACATTTAACTCAGACCAGAACTCAGATTCTCAGAAATCTGCAACATGTCTTTAATCTGAGGTTTGGTCATTATGCAAAATGCAAAACTAAATTAAAGAGGATTTATTATGTTCGGAGGATTTATTATGTTCCAACTGAACAGAACCAGATCCAGTTAGGTAGTGTAAGAAGCTCTGCTGTTTCCGTGTTTTTAGCATTAATTCAACAAATAAAAAGGCTTCATTTCATGTGTCCTCAGAGCCAGGCGACATGTCAAAGTCCACAGAGTTGGACTTTATTCTGCTTGTCCTTTGGTTGCTTCTGCTGCTGATCCTTTTCTGGGACGAGTCGATTTTCTCGCTAAGATCAATTCTGGTGCATGAAGAGCAGCATGCGCTGCAGCTCTTTGCCGGATTGTCCAACATTAGCTGCTGTAGACTTGTGCTCCTGTTGTCCTGAGGACATCATGGTTAGCTACGCTCCTCCAACAGGTGTGTTCACAGAGGAATCCATGCTGTGAATCCTGACATTTAAACATGAAAACTGATGAGGATTCACTCTGCTGACTTTCTTCCTTAGATGCTCTGCAGAATGGAGACAAACTTCTGCACATCTTCTGTTCCTTCATCCTTCAGCAAGTTTGGGACCATCTTTGCTAATCTGTTGGTGTCATATGAAGGACTGGGTCGTAACCCAGTCCTTCAGTAAATACCCATTCACAGACAAGCAGAACTTCCTTTATTTTTTAATTTTGTGGCACCAGTGGCCTTTATTTTGTAAGTTGACCAACAGGAAATGGGGTGGAGAGAGAGAGGAAGACATTCAGCAAAGGTCGATGGGTCAGAACTCAAGCCCATGGCGGCTGCGTTGAGGACTGTAGCTTCTGTTTATGGGTCACGCGTTTTACCGCTACTCCACTGCTGCAGAGGTGAAACCAGCGGTGTTGAACAGAACCTTTTGATCTCATGGTTGCGCCCCTGTAATCAGTCTCTGTAATTGCCCCTAGGTGTGAGTGTGTGTGCATGGTTTGTTCTCCCATGAGCCTGTGGGCTCACGGGCGGACGATGGAAGGAGGTTAACTTAAAACTCCTCATTCATGTACAAATATAACATCTGGCTCGGAGACTTTTTTTATTTCTGTTGAGATTTCATTTTCATATAATATTTGATGTTAATAATTCAAAGCAAGTAAAGAAACTTAGCTCCTTTTTCTACCAATCAGAAAGCTCCTTTATTTATCACTTAGAAGATCAGTTGAATGTCTTTCATATAAAATGTTTACAGGAAGTAAAACGGAGAAAATCATAAAAAACACGTAGTTTTAACTTTAGATGCTGAGGAGAAAATCCTGAGGAGGAGAACCTTGCTGTTCGACCTTCACACGCAGCATGAAGGAGCAAACCTTCATCTGGGTTAACCTCTGAGAGCTTAGAAAGATCTGTGTGCGGACAGAAAAAGGGATGATTGTGTTTCTGCGCTGAAAGACAGTTTTATTCTTTGGTTCTGCTGAGAGGCACTCATTGTTTTCTGGAGTTTACCAGAGGGAGCGGTCATCAGAGATCTCACAGTACGATAATTACCCTCAGACCTGATGTCCACAAGCTGCTGGAGGAGGCTTACCCAAGATTATCTCCCTGATCCGACAGGAAGCTGCTTCCTCTCTCAGACATCAAGTTCTTTAAAGTTCTGATGGTTATAACAAGAGCCCAGGAAATTAGACCCAAAACAGATTTAAATGAATAGAGTGAAGAACTTCATCTAGTCCTGAAGACCAACTGAACCACAGCAATATTTTTTATGAAATGTTGCCACAGCAATAGCAGCATGAAATCATTACTTCTGTTGAAAAATCAAATCTGACCTGAATTCTGGTTATTTCCATATCAGCCAATTTTAAAATGCTGCAATGGAATAAAATCACATTTTAAACCAGTTGTTAACCAGTTTGAATGTGAACCTCTGTGAAGGTAAAAAATGAAATCAGGGCTGCTTGTTGACACCAAACAGAAAACCATTAACAATTTCCTCTGTATGTTATCCCTCTCCTGGTTAAACTTCTTCTGATTTTACAGTTTTACACTTCTTTAATAACACCTGCTCTTAAGCTCTCTGTGTGAAACTGATTGATCGAGATGCAAACACTGTAGCTGTAATTTCAGGGTTGGTAAGAAATATTAACTTCCAGAGTCAGAATTAACAATTTGTGGTTCATGCTTGTTGATTTTTGCAGCCTGGATCTCGTAAATCCTGCAGGGACCATCAGACACTGATGATGGGGTTCTGACAAGAGGTTTAAGTTTCTAGAAGAGCTGATGTAAATTCACTCAGCAGACTCTGAACACGGTGCTTTGGTCCCTTAAACCTCAGATTACGTCATGTTCTGGGATGTTTAATCCTCAGGCTGTCTCGTCAACAAGGCAGCCTTCCTCCATCCTCTATCACCCCCCACCATTCTCCCAGGGTTTTCCCAGGCCTGCGCTCCCAGGGTGGTTTGACCTGACTTTCTGCCCCTCCTGGTTCTTCCTGCCCCCCTGCTGCAGCGACACAGGCTCTTATTGTAGCCGGGCCCACGCCGGTCACCGCTCATCACACACAAACATGCAGAACACCGGGTCAAACATGGACATTTCGACATCATGTAGTACCAACACAGCTGGGGTAGTGTCACATCTGATGTTCTGGAGAGACATTTGGGTCTGATTTTATTCTTGTGGAAATAAATTCAAGTAAAACAAAATAACAGAAACAGACAAGAACTTTCCTCTGGAGGCTGTAAAGTGTTCACAAATAAAATGCTTTTTATTCTTTATTGATGTGTGATTCCACCACACCTTTCTTTAAGGCTGGAGGACTCCACAACTGCTGGCTCCATGACTACAGGACTCTATGGCTGCAGGGCTCCATGCTGCAGGATTGAATGTCTGCAGGACTCCACAGCTGCAGGACTCAATGGCTGCATGAAGAACAAACTATTCTACTGGGGTATTGGCTCCCGGCAAAGATATACAGTATAAATTCATATCATTAGGCAGCTTCCACTTTGAGCTGAGTTTTGTTGAAAAGACATAAAGACAGCTTTGCCTTTTGTACATGATGATTAAATGTTGTTGAACTCAGGGCTGAATCAAAAGGCTCACCAAGCCTGACTTTCAACATATGTGTTAAACATGAACAGGAGATCCGGGATAAAAAAGTCAAACATCAACATAATTTCTGGGCTAAATACGAAGAGATGTCCAGTGTTTGGAGGGTTAGACCTGCTTTCATAGGGAAAGATCAGAAACTCTTTTATGCATGAAACGATAGAAATAACTTTGCTTTAGTTTACTGCTGTCCATCCTTGGACCTCCTGAAGAATTTCCATCGATCCTTCATTCTTGGACAGAAGTGGTTTCTCTTCTGGCTTTTATTTCCAAAGATCTTGGCCTCTCTGTGCACCAACCTGCTGCCAGTGTTGAGGAAGCTCTGCATCAACATTAAGCTCTGGCTTGAAGTTCACTTAGCTGCAACGTTCTTGGCAGCAGCTTCCTGCATGTGAAGACGTTTCGATGTAAAGCAATGTTGCTGCAGTTTCAACTACTAGTGAAAGTTTGTTTCTGCCAGAAAGTCGACAAACATTGTAGACTGAGAAGTGAAGTATCTGTGTGTGAAGCACTCTGAATTACCTTCTGTGGGAATGGTGCTGTATATATAAACTGGCCTTGGCTCATGATCCATAGTTCCAGTATATTCCAGAACAATGAGAGGAGGAGGAGGAGGAGGAGGAGGAGGAGGAGGAGGGTCATCAGAAATACCGCAGGAGAAGAAGGGAAGTTGGAGAAAAGGAGGAAGAGAGTGAAGGAAAGAAAAAGTGGTGTGTGTCGTGACTGTTGGTGATTTATAGGTCATTAATCAGAGATGGAGCTGAAGGAGCTGGAAGGTCCAACAATGTTGGAGATGTAGAGCTTGCATGGAGGTGCTGCTTGTTGGATCAGGAGGTGAGCAGCATCCATCCATCCAAGAATCCATCCATCCATCCATCCTCTCTCCAGAACAAAGGAACAGAACAACTGACTCTATATGACTGAAAGTTCAGGATTGTGTTTGGAGTTTAATTCGAGTTGATCTCAGTGGACCAACAGTCATGTGCTTCATTTCAGCATCTGAGGTTTTGATCGGGTTGCAGAACCTCTGAGAATCCATCTACAACTAAACCAATGAAGCCTGGGTTACCTTAAACTCCCTGACAGCATCTATAGAAACATTCAAACATGAAACATCAGCAGATGTATAGAGTGAGCTGCTTGTGCTTCAAATGCACCTCAGGACTAAACACTCAGAATCTGTCACCTTCCAAATGTTCCAGCATAAACTACACACTCACCCACTTTAAGCTGCCACATTCCCAACATTCCCAGCAGTCCTGTCTGTAACTTGCAACATCAAGAGGGTTGCATCCATATCCATCCTGCAGGATGGCTGTGTCCCATCCAGGGAGAGACAGGTCCCTCAGATGGAGAGAGGGATGGGATATGTCCAATCCCTCCATCTGTTCCCATTCCCAGCAGAGAGATTTCCTCTGTATGGTCTGAGCTATTAGGAGTCCAGAAGCTTCAAAGAAAGCCTAAATCCTTAACTCAGGTTATCAAAGGAACTGGGATTATTTGAGCAACTGTCTGCATCCATCTACATTTATTAACGTTACATTTCTGTAATATTTTTACCAGATGGAAAATTCTCAGGTCTGAAACATTTGTTAATGTGTTTTTATTGAGAAATGTGCTGTTTAGCAAGCTGAGATCATTTTGTTTTTACTGCAGTGTTTGAACCAATCGTCTTCCAATTGTACCCGAGTTCGCCTTCTGCCCTTGGTCCGGACCTTTTCTGCAGGTATGAATACACTCAGCCAAACCCTGGTCCAAACCAAACCAAACAACCGGACCAAGACCATTTCAAATAGTGAGTTCCAAATGGATTCTAGCACGGTTTGCTTCTGGTGTGAATACGAACTGGCCTCGATCTGACCCAACTACAGGAAACATACGCCAATTTGGACTTAATGAGCCACCGTAGCCAATGTTGTGGACAGTGAATGCACAGTCACACCTGATCACCTGTCTGTTGCTTAGCAACGCTGCTCCCAGCATGCTGTGGGTCGGAACGCGCGGAGCACGTCATCTCCTTCGGCTTGCAGCACGCTTTCTCTGACGCCGTTCCAAAATTAGAAAGAGAACGTCTTAAAACCTGCGTTGAAGGAGCGGCTCTTGACCCTCACAATGATGTTGCAGCTGGAATAACGGCACAAATATGTGGAGCAGAAACGCAGCACACATTACTTCCATGATAGTTTTCCTCCATTTCCGGGTCTGTGTTCTGTCCCGCCCCCCTCATCTCTGTCCAATGGGAGCACAGATCGTCACACGCGTGGCTTTGTTGACTAGTTATAGTTCACTGACAATGTGAACTGCACCAAACAAAAAACTAAAGTCTGCTTTTAATCCGGACCAAACAAGCGGACCAAGAACTTTCCTGGTGTGAATTCTGTTTCGAATGAGATCCAGAACCGCCACGGTCCCACGAAACTAACCGGAAGTGGAGCACTGCGCACTCTAGTGGCCAACAAAGATATCGCAATAAAATATGGAGAATTGCTTTCCACCTGTCTCTTGCAGAGTTCATTCATTCATTCGTTCATTAATTAATTAATTAATTCATTCATTCATTCATTTGCTTATTCGTTAATTTTTTCATTCATTAGTTAATTTGTTTGTTCGTTCATTCATTTATTCATTCATTCGTTCGTTCATTCATTCATTAATTTATTAATTGATTCATTCGTTCAATCATTCATTAATTCTATCATTCATTAGTTCATTTGTTCATTCATTCATTTATTAATTAATTCATTCATTCGTTTGTTCGTTTGTTTGTTCTTTCGTTCATTTATTAGTTCATTCATTCATTTATTTGTTCATTTATTTATTCATTCATTTATTCTTTCTTTCATCCATTCATTCATTTGTTTGTTCATTCATTCGTTCATTCATTCATTTATTTATTCATTTGTTCATTCATTTATTCATTCATTCATCTGTTCGTTGATTTATTCATTCATTCTTTGATTCATTCCTTCATTTATTAATTAATTTATTCACTCATTCTCATATTTTACTTTCAAAATGGAGTAAATTTAGTCAAATACATGAGATGGTGACTAACAAGATAAGAATAAAGAAACGTTTATTTTTTTCTTTAATTCTTGAAATAACTTTATTCACTTGAAAATTACCTAAATAATTATTATTGGATCCTGCAGTTTCAAACCAGCAACTTAATTTCTCCTCCTTTTGGAAAAATGTGATGTTAAATTTCCTCTGATCCACAGCTGATTTTAAATTTTTATTTAACACGTATTCATTTAAAATCGAATAATTTTACCACATTCATCATTTTTGTTTTAAAATACGTTAAATAATTAAAAAATATATATATTTTCACCACAAATTAAATAAAAGGTCAATTATAAGGTTTTCTGGTTGTTGCATATTTATAGTTTTTAGGTTATTAATAACGAATCGTTTAGCTGCCTCTCTGCTGCCCCCTCTGTCTTCACAGTGACTTTGCAGCCTCTGCCTCCACGTCTCTGCGGGTTGTTTTATTTCCTGCTTTTCTCTATTTATTCTTAAACTCCAGTGACCTTTCACCTATGGAGTTGGCTGGCTGCCAAAACCTGCTGCTTTAACCTTAATGTCTGAGATTGCAATTAATTTAGAGACGTTTCTGCTTCTCATAGGAAACCTATCAAGCATAATGAAGATGTTTTTATGCTCTGCAGGTATTCAGGTTCTTTCAGATTGTTTTAATGTGAGCTGCAAAGCCTAAAGATCTTTACCTCAAAACACATTGAAGAATCACCTGCACTAAAAACTCGACATATATACAGTTAATAAAAACTCTGTTACTCCAACTAAGAATGAAAAATGAAATAATGTATTTTAAAATTGCAGACATTAAAATCAAAATGTTACAGAAGGTTTTAGCAGAGCAACAGAGAAAAGTTGCACATTTTTAAGTTGCTGTTGTCCAATTACTTCTGTTCATTGACCTGCAGCAGCTGACAAACATCAAGTTAATGATAAAACTGAATCCAAATTATACAAATGAAGCAAGTTGATCCAACTATTTCTCTGTTGTAAATTAGAAGGATGTCATAACATTTAGTTGTGGAGGTAGTAAAAATGGAGACAATAGAAAAAATGACAAAAATGTCTAAATAAATAAACAGCGACTATAATAAGCAAGCACGTTAAGTAAATATATAAATGTATAATGCATAATATTTATCAATAACATAAATAAATTAATAATGTGTTGTATTATGAATTAATTAAAACATTGGATTTTGACATTATATTGTTGAATTATTTCGAAACGACGCATTTCTAGTTGTTTCCGTATTGAACTGCATTTCTGTTTTAATGTCCCATCGTCAAACAGACTCTAACATCTGATTGGTTAACCTGCACAGCAAGTCAGCTCTAGACCAATCACCTTTCACTACAGTGTTTTCCGTTGCGCTCATTTACTTTTCATTGGCTGATAGATAAAACAAACTCATGTTGCGCTGCAAATCAAGCCTCTGAAGTGTTAATTCACCATAAAATTAATTAAGTTTTTGTCTCTCCCAGTCGTCGTTTTTTTGTGATCGTGATGAGCTTGACCTCTTGGTTTTCTCAACCAAATGCCTTTATTTAATACAGTCAGTATTACATTATATTATTTATATATTGATGAACTACAAATAGTTAAATTAATATGGGAATATTTATCTAATTTGATCTACACAATAAATGTTTTATATATGTATATCTTAAATCAATGTAAATGTATTTCTTAAATCAGTAATCAATAATCAGGACTAAACTGCATATATACATTAAAATTATGTTTATTTATTTCCCATTTTTTTAAAGGGGACTGTAGTCTGAAAACTCAGGTTTTGACACCAGGTTATGCGATTTTTCAGATATTTCCAGGTTGGAATTAATAATTTCTAATTAATTAAATATGATATCTCTGATTACACAACAAAGTAAAAAATAACAAGGTTTCTGAGGTTTGGCTGGACCAATAAGCTTTATATACTGAAATGATTTTGAAGATCAAAATAAAGTTTGGTCACTCAACAGAAAAACCCGAAGGACTAACTAGCCAGTAAAATATAGGTGAAACAGCACCATCTGGTGGCACAGAGTAAGATCATGTCAATGTCTCATCCGGGTTACCAGGTCAGCTGATCAAAACACGGAAGTGTTTGAAGTTTTCCAGCTTTCATTGGAGTGAGAGGAGGATGTGAAGAGCAGAGGATCTGTTTACATCCGGAAAATCTTCCTTTGCTCATTTTCAACCAGTTTTCATCAACTTGATGAAACTGCTGGAAGCGACGCTGCAGCAGGAACCTGTGAGTTCGGATGGACATTGAGATTTTCTTCTGCTATTAAACGCTAAAATGTTTGTCCTAAAACTACATGATTCAACGTTTTTAATTCATTTATTGATTGAGAGAGTCAAAGCTTCAGGTCAATGTTGGAAACAGAAACTCAGCGTATTGAACCGTCAGTAAGGACAGCGGGACTTGAATGATTTAAGCTAAAAGCTCTAATTAGCGTCTGTTAGCGCTTTCTTACACAGCGGCACTGCGCAGCCGCAGTAAACTCAGACATATATGAACAACTCAATAAAATAATGACTTTGTCAAAAATGGAACAAGAATAGTAAATCCTGAAAAGTTTAATAGTTACATTTGTACAATGTGGCGTAAAATTATAGTTATTTGTAGTATTATTTACTGTACTGAATTTTCAATCCTATTGTTAATGTCTTTCTATAATGTAATTTATTATTTAACCTTATTTTTTCCAATATACATTTTTTATATAATTTTGTATTTTATAGTTATGCCTACTATTATCATTAATAATATTATTAGTTTTAACATTTTTTTATTATGTACAGATGAATTTTTTCTCTCTGAATTTTTACTATCTGATTGCTTCTTTATACACTTTTGGTTTCATGTTTCTTATTTAACTTTCTCTGTGAAGGAAGAAATAAAAAAAACAACTAAATAGATTATTTTATATTAAATAAAGAAATCATTTTGAAAATTAAGTCCTGGAAAAAGAGATGTTAAATAATATAAAAAAACAAGTCCATGGGTACTAAAAAAATACTTTATTAATAAATTATTGTTGTTTGAAATAAACAGTGATATGAAGGCAGAATTAAAATTTAAATGTCTGTTTGTGCCACATTTTGCAGCTCTGACATAATCTAACCAGCTTCTTTTATTATTTGTTGGTATGTTAAATATATTATTGATCCATTAGCATATCTGATGATGACGACGAAGGTTTTTCGCTGCCAGGCACGGCACGGCTACGCTGTGGAGGTGTCGCCATTCATCCCAAACCGATTAGCCTGCGCTGCATCCCAGTACTACGGAATAACTGGTCAGTATGGAGAAAATGAGACGTTAACAGCAGCAAATGTTTTAGTAACGCTCTGAAAGGAATCACTGGACGATTATTCATATAGAAATGAATGTGAGGCAACAAAATATTACATTTGTTTGTTAATAACCTTATCTTTGTTGTAGTATCTTTGTCATCTGGCTCAGTTCAAACCAGTTTATGATTCCCAGTTCCTATGAAAGCTTCACATGAGACCTTATGACGCCTAATTGGAGAGAAATGACTGGAGCCTATATTTAAGAACCCAGAAACAGAATAAAGAAAGCAGAAAATAAGATCAGAAGTAAGATATAAACATTAAAAAAATTTGAAATGATTAAAAAATAAAAGCATCTGAAATCCAAATAAAAATTACAAAATGTAGCAAAAGCAAAATAAACAGTAAAATAAATACATGATCAAAAACTAAATTAAAATAAGAATACAGAATGCAAAATAAATGAATAAATAAATAAGAAAAAAGGAAATAAACTGAATACATGAATAAATATAAAAATGCATAAATGAACAAACAGAAATTGTTCTTAACTGTGCAAAGGTCTGGAGCCACCCCTCCCTTCTTTATAAAATAAATTACACAAAAATAATTCAGAACGTGAACGTTTGGTGGAAATTATACTGAATTGGTTGAAAAGTCATGTGACTGCGCTGCAATGCTTCCAGCATCAGGTCAGATAGATAACAGAGATGTCAGCACGACCACAGAGTGACTCTATCAGCTGCTGTAATGTTCTCTGATGTTCAGGTCAATTCACTGCATTTACATAGCGGCAATTCACAACACGTCATCTCAAGGCGCTTTATATAGACAGTTCAATCCAGTCAGACAGATTCCATGTCAGGTACATGTATTCCAACTGATCCTTGTTATTAATTCAATTCAATTCAATTCAGTTTATTTATATAGCGCCAATTCACAACACATGTCGTCTCAAGGCACTTCACAAAAGTCAGGTTCATACATTCCAATTAATCTTAATCATTGAACAGTGCAGCCAGATTCAGTTATTTATTCAAATTGGATAAAAAGTTTTTGGTATCTAAGGAAACCCAGCAGATTGCATCCAGTCAGTGACTTGCAGCATTCACTCCTCCTGGATGAGCATGTAGAGACAGTGGACAGTCACTGGCGTTGAACTTTGCGGGAAATCCCTCATACTGAGCATGCATGTAGCGACAGTGGAGAGGAAAAACTCCCTTTTAACAGGAAGAAACCTCCAGCAGAACCAGAACCAGGCCCAGTGTGAGCGGCCATCTGCCACGAACCGACTGGGGGGGTTAGAGAGAACAGAGCAGAAGACACAAAGAGAAAAAGAAGCACTGATCCAGGAGTACTTTCTATGGGAAGGAAAAGTAAATGTTAATGGATGTAGCTCCTTTAGGCGTTTTCATCTAGAAAAAAAGAACAGATAAACTCTGAGCCAGTTTTCAAGTTTAGAGTCTGAAAGAGAGCACATAGAGTTAGTTACAGTAAAAGTTCAGTCAGTAGCTATGTCTAGGAGAGAGAAAGGTTAAACACTGAAAGACAGGGCCATGTGGATCATCTTTAGAAGCTGAGCATTAAGTTGTTTGCCAGCAGAAGCTTGGAGGATTCCCCTCTCCAGAAAAGGTGTCACAGGTAGACACAGAGTCAGGCCAGGTGTAGCTTCTAGGAAGAGAAAAGAGAGAGAACAAAGTTTAAAAGCTGAAATAACAGCAAATAATACAAAATTGAAAGAGTAGCGTGAGAAAGTAGCGAAGAGGGTGAAAGTGGTCATTATGTCCTCCAGCAGCCTAAGCTATAGCAGCATAAAATACAGAGATAGTTCAGGATAACCTAAGCCACTCTAACTATAAGCTTTATCAAAAAGGAAAAGTTTTTAAAGCCTAGCCTTAAAAGTAGACAGTTTGTCCATCTAGAGCCCACTGATGGCCATTTTTATACATAAAAACCCCAATGATTGGGATACCTCTCTCTGTCAGATTGACCATAACCATTGGAAAGAGAGGGGGTCATACAGGTAGCAGAAATGGAGGGTGTGTTTGCACCTCAACCGTAACTGAGCCGGTTTAGGCTAAACCTGACTCCCCCTTACTCCATCCAACAAGGGGAGAAGAAGACGGAGCTAAAATAAGGAAGATAGCTCAGGATAACCTAAGCCACTCTAACTATAAGCTTTATCAAAAAGGAAAGTTTTAAGCCTTAAAAGTAGACAGGGTGTCCGCCTCACGGACTAAAACTGGGAGCTGTTTGGATTTAACAGGGAGGAGAAATATGATCTCTCTTTTTAATTTTCATCAGAACTCTTGCTGCAGCATTTTGAATCAGCTAAAGGCTTTTAACTGCATTTTGTGGACATCCTGATAGTAAAGAATTACAATAGTCCAGCCTTGAAGTAACAAATGCATGGACTAGTTTTTCAGCGTCACTCCTGGACAGGATATTTCTAATTTTGGCAATGTTCCGTAGATGAAAAAAGGAAATCCTAGAAACCTGTTTAATATGGGATTTAAATGACATGTCCTGGTCAAAAATAACACCAAGGTTTTTTACTTTATTATCGGACGTCAATTTAATGCCATCCAGGTTAAGTGATTGACTAAGCAGTTTCTTTTTAAAGACTCCGGTCCAAAGACGACAACTTCTGTCTTTTCTGAATTTAGAAGCAGAAAATTTTAAAGTCATCCAAGTTTTTATGTCTTCAAGACAAGCTTGTAGTCTATCTAACTGGTTTGGGTATCAGGATTTATGGATAAGTAAAGCTGAGTGTCATCAGCGTAACAGTGAAAATTTTATTCTATGCTGCCTGATAATTTGACCTATTGGAAGCATATATATAGTAAAGAAAATTGGCCCAAGTACTGAACCCTGTGGTACTCCACAATTAACCCTGGGGTTTAAAGATGATTTATCATTTACATGAACAAACGGAATCTGTCAGACAAAAATAAGATTTAAACCCAGCCTAGTGCTGTTCCCCCTGATCCTACAGCATTTTCCAGCCTTTCTAAGAGAAATATTATGATCGACTGTATCAAATGCAGCACTGAGATCTAACAAAAACCAGTACAGACACAAGTCCATTATCTGGGCCCAAAAGAATATCATTAGTGACTTTTAGCAGAGCTGTTCAGTGCTATGATGAGCTCTGAAACCTGACTGAAACTCTTCAAACAGGTCATTGCTGTGTAAATGCTCACACATTTGATTAGCAACTATTTTCTCAAGAATTTTAGATAAGAATGGAAGATTGGATATCGGTCTGTAATTTTTTAATTCATCTTGATCAAGCGAAGGTTTCAAATAAAAGGTTTTTAAATTTAAACTACCTTAAAACTTTTTGGTACATACCCATTTACTAAAAATAAATTAATCATATCTAAAATGGGCTGGTAATCAGAGGGAACACTTCCGTACCTTTACTAAATCTTTACTTATGTGTGTGTTTTTTACCCCTGCTGCTGTTTTTTTGTACTATTTCAGACTCTATTCTTAGCAGAATAGAGTCTGAAATTATGAAATTTTTTTTTTTTTTTTTCCCCCTATCTTACTTTACAAAGGGGGTAATTCATTACTTTTCATAGATTTTCAGATTTTTTAAAAGGATTGTATTAAAAAAATTTATACCAGTGACAGCCAAAATTTTGTAAATTTTAAAAAGTTTTGGACTAAACTGTTTTTTTACCAGTGATCCAGCTTATTGAATGATGGGACCACAGCTGCCTCATACCAGGAACCTCAAGGATTAAAATGATCATTATTCTTCTAGCACAGGATGATTCCTTACCACAGAGGATTTAAAAGAGCTAATTACCTCTATTAGAAAGAGGCTGGATCAGAACCAGCTCTTACCAGTAAACTCCCGAGGATTATTAATGTCATTTGATTAGTTTTTTGTGTTTGATTTTCTGTATCATTGTAAAGTTTGTCCTCATGTACAACGCTCTGAGTGCCTTGTTGCTGAAAAGCTCTAAATAAATAAACTTGACTGGATTTAAATAATCTGGCTGGGATTGGGTCTAACATACAAGTTGAAGGTTTAGATGAAGCTAATATTTCTGATAACTCAGGAAACTCCACTGGATCAGAACAGTCCAAACACAGATCAGGTTCTACATTTACTTCCAATGTTGTCTCACTTCTTGAGGACATGTTTCCATGAGATATTCTGTGTCTGCTGACCTTCAGTGACTCTTCTGACTGTTGGTTTCTGTGGTAACTGCCTGATGGCACCACCACTGCCCTCTTGTGGCTGTTCTAGATGCACCAGCTCATTTCCATCCCCATCAGAGGCCTCATGTGGATCAGATTGTTCCTTCTGGAGCTGAATGAGTAAAAACAGTCAGGTGGTGTGTCGTTGTGAGGATCACCTCAGATTGACTGACCATCATCAGCATAAAGAACAAAACCATGTCCAGCTCCAGCTCTTCAGCTGTTTGCAGGACGTGTCCTGATTCCTGCTCCTCTGTGATATTGACTCCAGGAAATCCTGTGGTTCTCTGCAGGTTGTGGCTCTCTGTTTGTTCTGGATCAGACAGAAACTGGGATAGTTTTAGTGAGAAGGTAAGGTTTCTCGATTTCTACCTTTAATTTTTTTCCAACTAAAATAAATAAAAGCAAAATATTCTGTAAACAAAATGTCAAACTGTCCAGATTCAGGTTGTAATGTCTTAAACTCCTGATTCGGTCATCATTCATCAGTGTTTTCCTTCCGTCGTCCAAACCTTCCAGTAATCTTTTAAAGTAGTCCTGATCTTCAGTTCATCAGACCTTCTGAAGGAGTTTTTCTCTGAACTGTGGCTGCTTTTTTACTCAGTTGGGGTGTGTGTGTGTGTGTGTGTTGTGGTGTTGTGTGTGTGTGTGTGTGTGTGTGTGTGTGTGTGTGTGTGTGTGTGTGTGTGTGTGTGTGTGTGTGTGTGTGTTTCAGCTGGGAGTGGGGCGATGGGCTTTTTGACGTGGCGTGGAGCGAAGCCAATGAGCACATCTTGGTGGCGGGAGGCGGAGACGGCAGCCTGCAGCTCTGGGACTCAGCCAATCAGCACGCTCCGCTGAGAGTGGCTAAGGAGCACACACAGGAGGTGTGACACACACACACACACACACACACACACACACACACACACACACACACACACACTCCCTTCTGTGTTCTGGGTGCCGTGATTGAGTTAATCTGTGTGAAGGTTTACTCTGTGGACTGGAGTCAGACCAGAGGGGAGAACCTGATCGTGTCCGGGTCCTGGGATCACACCATTAAAGTGGTGAGACTCCACCCCTTTTCCTTCACTGCTTCAGGTTCCTGTCGTTCCTCTCATAAGGTTGCTTGTCTGCTCCTAAAGTGGGATCAGAACCTCAGCCGATCGCTGACAATGCTCAACGGTCACGAAGGGGTCGTCTACAGCACCATTTGGTCTCCACACATCCCAGGATGCATTGCTTCAGCCTCAGGTGAGCTGCTGCAAAAATCACACCTTCTATAATTGACTTTTGGGTTTCCCATTCCCCGAATTCCTCAAAATCCAGCTGTGAAGGTTGTTGAGTGCGGCTCAGTTTTCCTCAGGCCTGTTAGGAGTTTCTGAGGCACTCTGGACACAAGGGGGCGCTGTTGCAGCGTTATAGTGTTGTGGTTCTGTGCCACAAAGGGGCAGCTGCTTCTCCTTTATCTTTGTTCGGGTTTGTTTTGTGATAAAAAGGTAAAAACCTTCAGATGTGAGATGAAGCTGCTGCTCCTCCACAGTGGAAGCAATCAGCTGAGATGCTTCAGGCTTCTTATAAGTGTCTTTCTAATAGTTTCCTTTGGACACATTCTCCCACCTGAGCTCTGCAGCTCTTCCAGAGTTACTGTAGTCCTCTTAGCTGCTTCTCTGATTAATGCTCTCCTTGCCCAGCCTGTCAGTTTAGTTGCAGGTGGTCCATCTTCTCTCCATGATCAGATGAGGGATTGAACTCTGGGAGATGTTCAAAGCTTGTTCTGTTGTTGTAGAACCTAATTTATACTGAACCAGAACTTCCTCCTTGACCTGTCTGCTGTGATCCTTGGTCTCCATGATGCTGGTTGTTCTCTGGTGTTCTCTAAAGAACCTCTGAGGCCAGAAACAGAACATCTGCAGTTAGACTCAGACACTCAGCTGGACTCTGGTTACTGATTCGACCTCTGAAGGCCGGTGGTTAAATGGCTTATTTTAGGGTGTCAGAGTAAATGGGGCTAAATATAATTAAATAGAATAGTCATTTCAGTCAGTCAGTCACGCCTATCTCCAGCAGTATATGGGCGAGAGGCGGACCTCTGGACCTACAGGTCACTGAAACCTGGCTGAGGAAGACGAGGAGCTGAATGAGCATCATGACATCATGCAGACATTGGCTGACCTGAACCGACATGATGATCTGAGGCGGAGTCCATGCCATGTTCTGCAAGACAGCATCACTCATTTCCATAATGAAGCAGAACTCCAACATGTAGGAAACATAAATCCAAACAAATAGAGAAATAGTTAAATTTAAAGAAATAAGAAGGAGGTAAATAAGTTTCCACGGTGATCTCCTCTGCAGATAAAACCATCTCATTTACACTTATTCTCATTTTCAACCATATTTCAATACAAATATTAAATAGAATAAATTCAGGCTTGTTCCTCAGACTCCTGAAGTCCAAGTAAACAGAACATCCCCAGTTGCTGCTTCAGAAGGTTCTTCAAGAAGAAATCCATCTTCTCAGTTCTCCTGGTTCTGATGCAGCTCAGCCTTCTTCTTCACTCCAGTGAGGAACAAATCGGGTTCGTTCATGACGGTTCACCCTGAGGGAGAGTTTGGATCGGGAGCGTATTTTACCTCCAACAGCGGGGTGGAGCCGTGCCGCTGATCGGGTTGTGGAGCAGCATTAATTGGATCTGTTAATTAGATTGTAACAGTGAGCGGGAAATCTGATGAGAGGCTATAAATCCAGAACGATGTTCTGCTCCTGCTGGGCTGGCGAGAAGAAAACTCAGATTGGATTAAGGAGTCGGGTTAAACAGATCATGAAGTGTGTGCTGAGAGAAGAACCAGGAGGATTTCTGCTTATTATATCAGGAAAATTAAGAAATCATGTGCTTCTGCTAATATGTACTCACCAGCCAAAACATTATGACCGCTGGCGGTGATGCCACCTGTCCATGGGTGGAGTAACCAGGCAGTGGGTGAACTTCCTGTTCTAAAACTTGGTGGAAGCAGAAAAAAAGGATTTTACCAGGAACTAAACTGTGACTGGGTCAGAACCATCTCCACAGCTGGAGCTCTGTGCGTGCTCCTGGCTGACCAAAGGTGGTTCATGGAAGAAGCACCAGAGAAAGAACCGATGACGGTGTGTACCCTGCTCTGTGTGGTTCTGAGCCAATAAGTTTACTGTTTACTGTTTTCTTCATACTGAGCTGTGTAAAGCTAAACAGTTCTCCTTCTGTTTACTCAGAACCAGAATATTCCAAGATTATTTGAACAATATTTCCTGAACAGGTATTTAAACTCGGTAAGGATATGGAGGTCCAAAACAAAACCGGGTTTATCTCTGCCGCTACTAAAATCCCATTAATGTCTCATTTTTGTTTTTTGTGAATTTTATAAAATGCAGATTTTTGAATCAGTAATGGAAGGAAAGCAGATCATTCAGTACCGACCCAACTTTAAGACACAAATGGAAGAAAAACAAGCATGACTGTGTTACGGAAATCTGGTTCTGTGTGTTGAAGGTTGAAGTTAACACCTGCAGAACATTTCAAGGTTCAGACTGACCCTCGCATCAGCTGTTAGCATCAGTACCTGAGAGGTTCTGACTAAACGGATCAGAATAAATGCATTTAAAGCTGCAGTAAATCGTTTTAAACCAGCGACTCTGACTGGAGTCCAGTTCTGATAAGATCAGCTCTGGAGCTCTGGAGCTCATAATGAAACCATTACCATGGAGCAGCTGTCTGTGGGCAGCAGTTAGAGCTGTTACCTCCGAGTCCTTCTGAGTCATCAACCTGCAGCAGAACTCAGCTCTGAGTTCACTGGAAAACCCGGTTCTGCTGTGGAAATTAAAAACCCAACCTCTCGGTGATCTGAGTCTCTGGGATCTTCCAGGACGCACTTGGAATGTCTTTGCTTGTCTGCAGCTGTCCTGACTAACTGGTCTGCTGAGTAAAACTGGACCCTGCTTGTTTTCCTCTGTAGGATGGATACTTTGGTGCTGGAGGAGACAGTTGGGTCAGGGTTTCACCTCTCGGGTCAGACAAACCTTCTGTCATCATTAACATGACAGTGAAGAACCTGTTGGAGGAGCAGGTTTCTCCTGTTGGGTTTTCCGTGTGACCCATCTGTGTTGTAAGGTTGAAAGGTTCTGACTGATGGATCAACTCTGTGTCCCTCTGTGTTAAAGTTAATTTAGTATATTAATTAACATTTCAAGGTTTTTTCATTTATATATTTTATTTGTTTTATCAAAATACATTGAAGGAACTCAGTTCCTTCCTTCCTTCCTTCCTTCCTTCCTATTCTAAACATTAATGCAGAACTTCAGTGAAGTCCTGGAAAGAAGAGAAGGTTTATGAAGCATCATAAAACAACTGCTGGCAACAACTTAATGCTCACCCTCTACCGATGATCCACATGGCCCTGTCTTTCAGTGTTTTAACCCTTTCTCTCTCCTAGACATAGCTACTGACTGAGCTTTTACTGTAACTAACTCTATGTGCTCTCTTCAGACTCTAACCTTGAAAACTGGTTCAGAGTTTATCTGTTCTTTCTTTCTAGGTGAAACGACTAAAGGAGCTACATCCATTAACATTTACCTTTTCCTTCCCATAGAAAGTACTCCTGGATCAGTGCTTCTTTGTTCTCTTTGTGTCTCTGCTCTGTTCTCTCTAACCCCCAGTCGGTCGTGGCAGATGGCCGCTCACACTGAGCCTGGTTCTGGTTCTGCTAGAGGTTTCTTCCTGTTAAAAGGGAGTTTTTCCTCTCCACTGTCGCTGAAACACTCTAAGACAGAGAAACAGTTTCTTTTCAGCTCTGCTGTTGCTTTCATTCCCTCCTGCCTGCGAAGTATCTTCTCTGTTTAATGCTTCACAGTTAGGCTGAGGATGAACGTGCTGCGCTTCACCACATTTAATTCATGCAGAGGTTTTCTTCTGCATAGTTTAATTGGAGCTGCATGCATGTTTGGTGTTCTTCACCGATAAAAGCTGCAGCATAAATGAGCTCTAGAAGTCATGCAGATATTTAGCATTTTAACCCGAGCGGAAGGAGACAATCATTGGACGAACGGAGAGTAAATTATCTGTAAACATCACAAGATGATCCAGTTCGTACTATATGCTGATCTTTTGGGTCCTTGAGAAGGATGGCTGCTTTCTGGTGGAATGTAACATAGTTCTAGTCAGTGATCACACATGGTGGAAAATTGCTGCCTTATCTCCAAGTGTAGGTTTCTCCTCTGGAGGCATTTAGCAGTTCACCATGGTTCACTCCACACCTCAGGAATCTGCGCAGGGACAAGGAAGAAGCTCACAGCAGTGGAGATTGGGCGCAGTACAGGCAGGCCAGGAACAGACTAACAAAGGAGATCAAGGCAAGCCAAGAGAAGCTACAGTGAGAAGCTGAAAAACGCCTTTCTACTGGTGACACTTCGGCTGTATGGACTGGTCTGAGAAACCTGACTGCCTACAGAAGCCCCACCACCCTTCCTGAACAAAGTCCTCACCTGGCCAACCGTCTGAATGGCTTCTACTGCAGACATGACAAGAAGCCATTCACACCTCAAACCAACTCCTCCACATCCCATTCAGGAACAGGTTCGACCAGCAAAGCAACCAAACCCCCTACCTTCAGATCCTCTGCCTGCACTAAAAATCTCTGAGGAAGATGTAAACAGGCTCTTTCAGCGCATGAAAACAAAGAAAGCTGGAGGACCTGATAACGTCTCCCCATCATGCCTGAAAGCCTGTGCAAATCAACTCGCTCCGATCTTCAACCCGGATCTTCAACAAGTCACTGGAGAAGTGTGAGGTCCCCCCCTGCTTCAAACGATCCACCATCATCCCAGTTCCCAAGAAACCCACCATCCTAGGATTAAATGACTACAGGCCTGTAGCCCTGACGTCTGTGGTCATGAAATCCTTTGAGCGGCTGGTGTTGAAGCACCTGAAAGACATCACAGGCCCTCTACTGGACGCCCTGCAGTTTGCTTACCGAGCAAACAGGTCGGCAGATGATGCTGTTAACTTAGGTCTACACTTCATCCTGCAACACCTCGACCACCCAGGGACCTACGCCAGGATCATGTTTGTAGACTTCAGCTCGGCCTTCAACACCATCATACCAGACATCCTCCACCAGAAGCTCACCCAGCTCAACATCCCAGCCTCCACCTGTCAGTGGATCAACAGCTTCCTGACAGACCGACAGCAGCAGGTGAGACTGGGGAGCATCTTCTCCCGAACCAGATCAATAAGTACTGGTGCCCCCCAGGGGTGTGTTCTATCCCCACTCCTCTTCTCCCTGTACACAAATGACTGCACCTCAGCAGACTCGTCCGTGAAACTCCTGAAGTTTGCAGATGACACCACTGTCATTGGACTGATCCAGGACGGTGATGAGTCTGCATACAGACAGGAGGTGGATCGCCTGATACACTGGTGTAGTCAGAACTGCCTGGAACTAAACCCACTCAAGACTGTGGAGATGGTGGTGGACTTTTGGAAAACACCACCTCCATACACCCCCCTCACCATCCTCAACAACACCGTGTCGGCTGTGGATCACTTCAGGTTCCTAGGAACCACCATCTCTGAGGACCTGAGATGGTCTTCACACATAGACACTGTTCGGAAGAAGGCCCAGCAGAGACTGTACTTCCTGAGGCAACTCAAGAAGTACAACCTTCCCCAGGAGCTGCTGGTCATCTTCTCCACTGCCATCATTCAGTCTGTCCTGTCTTCATCCATCTCAGTGTGGTTCGGTTCATCCACAAAACAGGACAGGTCCAGACTGCAACGAATAATCAGGACTGCAGAGAGAATCATCAGGGCTGACCTTCCCTCCATCCAGGACTTATACAGGTCTAGGGTCAGGAAAAGAGCTGCTAAGATCTCTGCAGACCCCACACACCCTGCACATAAACTGTTTAGAGTTCTGCCTTCAGGTGGCGCTACAGAGCGCTGTTCACTAAAACCAGCTGCCACAGAGACAGTTTCTTCCCCCAGGCTGTTTCTCTGTTGAACATTCAATAAAATACAAAACAACAGCATACAGATGTTGCAAATGCATCTTTTTATTTATATATGTGTATATTGTACATTGTAAATATGTATATTCTGTAGTGCAAAAACAAAAACCAAAGAGCAAAGTGTACCGGAGTCAAATTCCTTGTTTGTATGTACAAACTTGGCAATAAAGCTGATTCTGATTCTGATTCTGAGTTAGCTTTGAAGAGGGTGGAAGTGTGAGAGGATGGTGATGATACAAGGAAGGCAACAGGCTGATGGTGTCCATCCATCCATCCATGTCTCTACCATCCATCCAACCATCATCATCCATCATCCATCCATCCATCCATCCATGTCTCTACCATCCGTCCATCCGTCCGTCCACTGAAATCCATCATCTATTGTTAGTAAATACATTTGGACCGTGTTCCTCGTGGATCCAGGCTGTTGAGACACTTGTGTTCTTGGATCTTTTTGTTTTGGTTTCCATCTACTGTCTTGGATTTTCCTCTCTGTTTTCCATCACTTACCGTGGATTAAATTCAGGGAAGCTCTGCTGTTATGAAAAGAAACTGAGAACAAAAGAAGCTTGATGGCTGTTATCTGCATGTAATTGTCCTGATTGTTCAACATGGTACTGCTGTCAGCTCACCTCAGCGGGGGATGAACCTCCTGTACACTATTTATGGTGTTAGAGATAAGCTGTGAAGGTGGGTGATCTCCACTTCATCGGCCAATGAAAACAAGTCTCTAAATCTTAGTGAATGCATCTTTTAGGCTCTGCATCTAAAGCCTATTTGCTGCAGTCACCTACACACTCGCTGCGAGACGCCTTAACTCTGCAAATTAAATAAGATTAATGTGTTTTTTTATATGCAAATTCCAAAGAAACAGAAATACTCTCCTGAACTGGGACAGGATTAGCTGCGGGAGAAGCAGGAACAGAACTGATGTTCAGCAGACAATCTGAACAAACTGTTTCTGGGAACTTCAGTAGCATATGCAATAAACAGGAAGCCCCTTCTGTCCTCTAAAGGACCTCTTCTACCTGACTGGTCCTGATAGATCAATGTTAGCCAATCAGAGTGTTTGTCCCTCAGCACCTGGAGCAGATTGTTTGTATTTTCTGGTATTGGGAAACACTGGCGGTTTCTGATGGAGATTAAACTGAGACGTGTTGTTGAGAAAGATGAGATTTCTGATATGGACAGACACTCATCTGCTGAGATAAAAACATCAAATGTTGGAAACATATTTGTTGTGTGGGTTGAGTTTATCCTTGAATCTGTGAATCTTTTCTCCTGAATCCATTTAAATCAGATTATTCAAGTAAAGAGTTTATATGCTGTATGAAACATCAGCAACATGCAGTTATGTGAAAAGTAAGTGACCCTCTTCTTGAGGTCCCATCAAACTGGATAAAGACCACTCTACACTATGATGCTAAAAATCAACCAGAAGATGCACAGCGGGTCCTCGCTGTTTCCCTGCAGCTGCTTTGACCACGCTCAACATTTCTGTGGGGTGGTCATGGTGGTTCCTTTGCATAAAGCCAATAAATTGGGCAGACTACAAACAGGTTCAGACCCTGAGTGGACAACTCCATCCACTGAAGCAGTGTTGGCTGAGGAGAGGAGAACCTGCTCAGTCTGGTATCTACACCATAGATCGTTTTACAGCTGCCAGACTAAAAATTATACATTATAATCTCTTTAAGGTCAGAGTTTGTAACATCACCAGATATCATGAGAGACTTGTCCCAGATAATAAAATGAAATTTTCTCTTAAGAGGATGTTTGTGGGGATGTGCTGTATCGAGAGGCCATAGCTACTGCTAATTTTAAGCCGTTGTTCCTAGAATAAACTAGCCCGGTTTCTGGTTTTGGCAGCAGAACCACACCTAAAGACCAAGGAGAGTTTTTCTACAGGAATTAAGATGATGATAACACATCATTAGCAATTCTAAGCAAATCATAATTTCTCTTCTGACACAAAGGAAACCTACTGTAAAGATGCTTCTAGAAGCTTGGCTCTCCCTTTATTGGTGGAGAACCACAAAACATGTCAAATTGGACAGTTTCTGATTCTATTTAGGTCTAAATCTTATGTTGACTCCCATATTTGACAATATTAAAGATGTGTTATAGTTGGGGGTTGGACGCCAAACTGTTTTACTGCTGCCGATATGGGTGTTCAGTTTTCTTCCACATGCAGCCGCCTCTTTCATCGTCGTTCATGTTTTGAAGCGTACAACACACACACTGTGTGGCTTTTCTTCCAAAGTTGGGATTAAAGAGGAGGTTTAACGAGGAAGAAGGAAGCTCGTTGGAGAGGAAAGGTGATGAAGGTCAAGGAATAACTCTGTTGCCTCTTCTTTAACTTTCTCTGTGCAACAAACAACCAAGAACTGATTACTACAGCTCAGTGAAGCCATTTCTTCAATCTGGTTCCGACTGTGACCCGTTCAGTCCACACAAACATTCATTATTTCAGGATATCCAAGAGCTCTGCTGAAATTACAGTTAAACTTCTTAGTTCTATGGAAAGCAGCACAATGCAGCGATAAGGTAGACATTAATATCAGTAATAAAACAAAATGTGTTTTCTTCAGCTCACCCCATGAGCAGCTCCAGTCCAGAGGTGGTCAGATGTTCTGCTACCAGTCAGATAGAAAGCAGACGTCTGAGTTCTGTAACTTCCAGGTCAACACTGGCATTGGGATGATCAGATCTCCAAGATAGCAAAGTTCATAGATATCAGCAGGGTGATGCTCGTGTGGGATCCTTCCACTGCCCTGGATTAAATCCTGAAGCCTGGCAGCACTGAAGCTGAAGGCAGCTCTGAGATGCTGGAATGCTGTTGAGGCTCGTTTTGGTCGTTCTTGGGATGGATGCTTGTCATTCCCACCGTCTGCCATTTCAGACTTCTGCGTTTTTGGTCATTTCATCTTTTTTTTTTGGCCAAGTGGTGCAAAAAACATTCAAACGTTTCAGAAATCTTGCAGGACAAAAACTCAGAAGTCAAAGCAGAAAAACATAAAGGAAAACCCAACTGGTAAGATAGAGCTTGGGGGAAAACTCAGTCAGCAGAGCAGAATCTGATGTAATTAGATCATAATTACATCAGATTAACAATAAGACATCGTATCATCCTTCTGAGTCCGTCAGGTCTGATAAATTTGTTGATCAGCAGAATCTGATGCAGATAACATGCTGAGGATATTAATAATATTATTAGTACTTTAAATATTATGCTTTTACAATATTGAGCAATGAATCTAAACTAAGCTGTCAAGCAAATAAAGGAAGGTGAGGCTCTCTGTGAAGGTCACGAGTATTGTCACCATGAAGTAACAAAAGTCATTAAATAAGAGACAGAGTAGAAGCATCTTGTTGTCCTGGAAGGATGAAGCAGGAGATAGATCAACATCATCCAGGAGGAACTTGGAGGAGGAATCAGAAGAGTTGGACGCCTGCTGGATTCGTAGTTATAGAAAATCCTCTCTCAAGACTCTTCACGGTCTCCATTCCTTTCCATACGCCTTTACTGTTATCAGTTTGGCTGTGATAATGCATTGCATTCTGGGTAATCTTCGGCTGCCTGTCTGCTTTCAGGTGATGGGACGCTCAGAGTTTGGGATGTGAAGGCTGCTGCATGCCGATTGGCTGTCCCAGCACATAAAGCTGAGGTCCTGAGTTGTGATTGGTGCAAATATGACCAGGTATGTTCAAAGCTTCAGCAGCATGTTGACAAGCAGCTTCTATATTAGGTGTTTTTAATCGATTTAAGACCTTTAAAACCAGCTTGATCTGTAGAATTTGTTTCTGCACTTTTATTTTGGTGCACTTTCATTTGTACCTGAATTTAAGGGCAAAGTAGGAATAAGAAATCCATGTTTTGATCAGATTAAGTATTTTTTAAGCAGATGTAGCTTCTCTGTTGGTTCTGAAAGTGAGCTTTATCTGTTTGCAGAACCTTGTGGCCACAGGTTCTGTGGACTGCAGTGTGTGTGTGTGGGACCTGAGGAACGTCCGACAACCTGTCAGTCAGCTGCTGGGACACACCTACGCCATCCGCAGGGTCAAGGTACACACACACACACACACACACTGAACCTGCTCCCTGCTTCTCTGTTAGGACCACTCTCTCCATCAGAACGCTCGGTCCTTAAAACTGAGAGCGAGTGTCTGTTTGTCCACATCAATGGACCCATCGGAACACACTCACATTAGCCATGAGAGAGTGTGTTTGTCTGTGTCTGTGTGTGTGTGTGTGTGTGTGTGTGGCGGGGGGGCCAAGCTCCTTTAGTTCAGCTGATCCAGCAGCTCATTCTGTGTTTCCTAAAGGAAGGCAGGTGTCACCAGTCGATGGAGACGACTCTCAGCACTGCTGTTTGTCAGCGTAAAGAAATCAGTCTTCTAATGATTCAGCAGAGAGCAGGAAGCAGCCAATCAGCAGCAGTAATTTACTTGTTTCTGTCCAGCTGGTTGGTAAAATTTAAGGTCATTTTATCCTAAATTTGAGCTTTCTCCTCAAAGCTCTGAAGGTCCCAGCTTAGCATTTCAATGCGGCTGTGGACAGATGGACATACATGTGACTCTAGAATACTTTGGTTTACAGACGAGCTCGTGGTCAACTCAGTGACTACAAGGTCCAAAACAAGCCCCTGTCATCACTCCTCAGCCACTGTGCTTGACAGTTAGTATGAGGGGTTTGTACTAATCTGCTCCAAACATGCTGCTGTGCATCATGGTCAAACATCTCCACTTTGGTTTCATCTGTCCATAGGACAAATCATTCTAGAAGTTTTGTTCTTAATTCAGATGCAGCTTTGCAAACCTGAGTCCTGCTGCCATATCAACCCTGCATTCTTTAAACTTTGGAGACGCCTGACGTGGCTTTTCATGAGAAAACCTGCTGGAATCCGGCTGCTTGGCCTCGGATGGAAACACAGAGATAGACACACAGTTGTGTTCAAAATAGCAGCAGTCCAGCTGGACTAACCAGATCAGACAGACGGTGTGGTTTCTTTCTTTTTCCTTCATGCAGGAGATCATTGTTCACAGAGGAGAAGCTTACTGAACATGCTGGAATGAAGAGCACATTATGACTGATTTAAAACAGTCAGACAGACAGCTAGATCCTGTTGTGAAGCAGCAGCTGAAGGGTTTACCGGCTCTTCTGGGTTGGTCCTGCGTCATTTTCACCTTCCATCTGCAGAAAATCTTTGCTCTCCTGCCCAGCCTTAACCAACCAGCTGGATTTTATGATTTAGCCAAAACAATATATCTTAATTTCTAATAAAACCTTTCAGACCATAAGACACTGGTTCCCAACCCTTTTTGACTTGTGTACTGCCTGAGCCATTTTGTTATACCACGGGTACCCCCTCAGTCAAACCTGTAGAATAAACTGATTATTAAATGAAAATCATTTTATTTTATCTCCTTAACTTGAACATCTATATAAATACAAAATCCGCATAAGTAATAAACCTGCCTTTGTTATAACATTTTAATACTAGAGTCCCCAATAAACACATTTAAACCTAGAAAATCAGCAACAGAACCCTTAACAAAAATAATATTCAGGCTGACTATATCAGTTTTACCTTGTTTTCATAATTTAACTGAGCTTTAATGAGACTCCTGATGGATGAGACAGCAAACAGCTGTTACTGTTCTCTCGCTCCGGTAGCGGAGCCTCATGGGTTCGCTTCACAGGAGAAGGTTTGTTTTAAGAATCAAACCTCAGAAGAACAAAGCTTCCATCCAAGCAAGAAACCGGACCCACCTGAGTCTCCAGGTTCTGGTTGCAGCTATAATAATTGTTTGTCCAGCACTGTGCCCTGCGCTACGCTACCTTCATTTTCCACTGCTCTCTCAGCTCTGATGTTCTTCATCCAGTAACTTCTTCAATGCGTCTTTCTTTGTTAACAACCTGGTTCTGAGTCTAAGGGGGAGAACCGGGACCGACCATGGCCGCCGTCCTGTGTTGAAGATGTCAGACCCAAAAAGGCCCTTTGTGCTTGTCCTGAGTGGGTTCTGATGTGAACACTGGTTGGTTGCTCATAACCTCTGACCCCTTTTCCCTCTAACTCTTTAATAACTTCAGGAACAAGAAGGAGACTTAAACTGTTTGACTTATAAGCTCACTGATATCTCCTACAGTATTCTGCAGTCCTGATATATAAAGATATCCCTTCTTACCTGGAGACACCTTAGAACCCTTGAAGAGCAGCTGTAGAGAGTTGCTCTGCAGATTAAAAACATCTCAAAGATCTCCTCAAAAACACCAATCAGTGCCTTCCTGCCTCTGATGGGACCCAGTGGGCACAGATAGAAGGAAAAAACCTGAAGAAGTTGAAGATAAAATACCTAAGCTGACCTTGAAGGTCGAGCTTCTGAAGTTGAGGATGTGCTGCATGTTTCAACCTTAATGCAGAGGTTGGAAGGGAACTGAACTGAGACAAAGAAGGAAATCTGACTGGAGTTGTGTTTAATGAGCAGAAACTGCCTGATGTGAAAGGTTAAAGTGGCAGAAGCAGAGGGGAAGAACAAATGATGGAGTAAATTCATTTAGAGGTGCTTAGTCGGCAGATTGCTGAGATGTCTCTCCATGGACTCTGTCCAGACTCTCTCCTTCTGCACAATGCTCCAACTACTCAGCTAAAAACAAACCAGAGACTCTGTTCAAAGGGCCAGAAGCTTTTTAATTCATCTTCTAGGCTAAAACCAAGTCTTCCTAGAGCAGCTGCTGCTTTCCACCCAACAGACTGTTAAGGATCCAAACCACCAACATTATAGACATCAATTCAACAAAGATGGAGATCCATCGGTACTTCATGATGGGATCCAATGGTCCACAACAAAGATAATTAACAGGTCCATGATGGTTTGAATGGGTTTTCATTTGAATCTCTAAATGACAAGTCAGAGAGCTGTCCTGACCTACCTGTTACAGTCCATCATTTCTCCTTCTGCTCTTCATGGATGGATGGATGCATGGATGGATGGATGAAGGATGGATGCATGGATGGATGCATGGATGGATGGATGAAGGATGGATGCATGGATGGATGCATGGATGGATGGATGAAGGATGGATGCATGGATGAAGGATAGATGCATGGATGGATGGATGGATTCAGATGAAATAAGAGTTTCATCCATGGTTCTTCACTCACTACAACATGAGAAAAAGCTGATCTTTTTCTGCTACAGCAGTGAAATCTTTTTAGATCTTCTCCAGACCAAGAAGATCTTCATGGTCTGGTTCTAACCTGAGCTGTTGTTTCCTCACAGTTTTCCCCGTTCAGTCAGACGGTGCTGGCTTCCTGCTCCTACGACTTCACGGTCCGGTAAGATCTGTGCTTTTTGTAGATCTGTTCATGGTTCCACAAAGAAACACTGAAACCTTCTCAGCAGGACGCTTTCTGATGTTTCATTTTTATCTTTGTGACTCCAGCCTTTTAAAAGCTGAAGATTTCACATTAAATCACATTCTGCTACTTTTTATTAAATTCTGGATTGAAGTGGAGGGAGGGAGTCTTCATCAGAGTAATGAGGAAGGGCACTGAGCAATAAGGTGTGATGGAGGGAACTGATGTGTGAGATGAAGACAGAAACACAGAGATGGTGAAGAGATGGAGACATGATGATCTGCACAGAAACAGTTTCTAACATCTGTAATTTCAGGCTAGGCTGCCTCAGAGTTCTGGTGGGAAATTGTCCGTGTTGGCGTCATTTTCCTGCCAGAAAGGAAACATCTTCAGTGAGAGTTTCAGTTGTTTAGTGCTGCACTGTAGCAGGAAGTATGAAATCATTAAATGAACCACATACAATAAATGGGCTTATAATTAATTTAAAAAATGATTATCTGAATGGTTATGGTTAAATTAGTTTATTTCATGAACTTTTCTTCTCAAAGTTTATTTTAAATTACGATAAATATTTATTTATTAAATAGATTGTGGCACTTTTGGACCCAGCGATGTAGAACTTCTGTTGGGTTTCATCAAACCTGTCCTGCAGTGAATGCTTCAGCTGAGTCTATAAATCTGCTGGTTCCTGGCTTCATAAACAGTCTGCTGTTTGAAGACCACCTGCTGGTGTTCAGAAGTCCTGGGTGAAGACGTTGTGTGGAGCGTTCAGTCCAGTTTATTTACAGGATGTTAACCTGCCACAGCAGTGCAGATGTTTATGGGTTTCAGGCAGAAAATACAGCAGCTGTTATTGAGGAACACTGCACTGACCAAGAGAAGAAGACTATTGGTGAACTGAAACGGTGATGAAGGTTGGCTGTCGGCTTCAAACATGCCGGATACGCAGAAAGAGACGGAGGGAAATCAGGTTGTTCATCAAACCCTGAGTTTCATTGTTTTATTGATCCAGGCTCGCTGTGGCTCTCTCACTCTATGCTGAGTAGTGATTTTATTAAGAGCTGCTTCACACAGACACCCTCATGCAGCCATGCATCACTATCTTCGGTAGGGCAGCTCAGTGACCTGATGCAGTCCTCACCCCTCAACTGAAAAGACTGGCCTCACTGTTTGATCACAAGCTTAAACCAAACCCTGGAGAGGCTGGACCTCACCAACACATTCAGTTCTTCACAACGGAGAACATCACCTGCAGACAAACCGCACAGATCTTCATTCTCATTCAAGTACAGGTCACACACTGGGTTTCTTTGTGCTTTAAAGCAAATCCAAAGTGGTATAATCATTTTTTTTATAATCATGTGTCAGCTTCACACCACAGCACTGCAGAAACACACTGAGCCCCTTCCCTTCCTGTGACGCTTTACAGGAACAATCATGGCTGTGAGCTGCTGCTGGACGTTTAAACTCAGCTAACAGGACAAGTACATCCTGCCGAGCTGAGATTAGCCTGCTGCCCTTCACTAGTTATGTGACGGCAGAGGGTCAGCTGGTGACAGGATGAACCAACAGAGCCAAACACAGAGCTTCAAGTTGTGTGTTAAACTTTGATCACTGATGGTGATGAATGCTGATCGCCTCATTAAGAGGAGCAGCATGTGTTCACCTGACCTGCTCCGCCCTGCAGATTAACCACCTCAGCATCCAATAACTCAACCCCACAGTAATTATTCCTCCATGCATTGTTTGGTTTCTACTGTATGATGAGTTAATGTGATAAAACATGGCTGCCAGTCACCCTGATTAGTTCTTAATAAATCTGAGCTGCACTGTTTTGTTCAGCTCATCACAGATTCTGCTGTGCAAACACACCTGCTCAGACCACAGGAAGCTCATAAAGACACGGCAAGCTGTCAACGCAGGTACAAAGTTCTCCTGCTAGTGATTTCAGCCCGGTTCAGTTGCAGCGTCAATGTCTTTTGTGTTTGCTTTAGATAATTGTTTCTGCCCTGCTCTGCTTGTTAACCTTAATTTCCTGTTTAATTGAACAATAATGACGATCAGCACACAGAACAACCACCCAGAACCATCTCATCTTAGAAATGTTTCTGTCTTGCTCTGTCAGACTTTGGCTTTGACAGTTTTTGTCCATCAGTCGTGTTCTTCCCATATCTGCTGAGACCAAAGATGTTTTATAATAAAGTTACATTAATTTACAATTAATTAGGCGGTTTAACTTCTGTTCTTTGTAAAAACTCCTGATTCAGTTTTTATCTCTTTCTGTTTTCCCTCTAACCAGTCGGACTTAGTCTTGATCAGCTGTTCTTCAGGCTTTTAGAAGATGTTCCAGAGTTTCATTTCCAGTCTGGTACCTGGCCATTGAACGCCTCGGGGTGGAAGTACTGGCTTAGTCTCTGATGCTAAAGCTGGTAGTCCCAGGTTGTGTTCGTATGTGGTTGGATTGTTGTGAGAAGGTGCTGTTGACAGCGAGCATGGTTGAAGGGAACAGCCGAACATCTTCCCTTCTCTGAGGGACGTTTTTCATCTTTGCTGTGACCCAGCCACAGTCTGATATGTTGAGCAGAGTGTAGTTAAATGTTTGACCAGGGTTATAGTGATGCCAGGGTCAAAGACTCATTTTGTTCCAATTTCTGTCATTGAACATTTGAAAATCCCAAAGATAACAGTTTCAGTGGTAAACATCTGGGATTGTAGCTTCGACAAGGTGATTCCTGGAGAGTCGGTGGCTATAAACTATAGATGATCAGCTGAAGCACGATGCACCTCTCAGGTCTTAGCTGGATTTGTGTTTCTTTAGATACTCACTCTTATTTTGTCAGGTTTTCTCTCAGTAGCAGACCGTGACAGCGTGGTTGGGGACAGGGACAATAACTGGACTGAAAATGTGTGAAGAAAAGTCCAAAGAAAGCAGAAAGGCTGAAGAACTGTTGATTAAAAGAATTTCAAGCAAAGTTTGGCTGCTTGGAAAGAAAATACAAGATGTCCGAAGATCATCTACATGTTGTCATGTTGTTGACTCGGTTCACTGATGCAATGTTTCCTTTAAACAACGCATCATGTTTGCTTTAGATAATCGGTTGCCTGCTTCTGTGTGCCTTTCTGCTTGTTAGCCTTAATTTCCTGTTTAAACTATAATCATAACAGCCTTCAGCTGCTGATCCATCCAGACATATCAGCCTTAAATATTTCATGGAAATGTTCAGCCTTTAGATCATAGCTCGCATGCAGGTTTCACCTCCTTTCTGTTGTGACTGAACAGGTTTCATATTAACCAACAAAGGGGACAGGTGAATGGACGGTTCCACTGAATGAAACACAAAACATGTTAAATAATTACCCGCAAACAAAAGAGAGCTTCAGTTTTCCTGGCCTGGACCTCGTGACGAGCAGCACGTCCAAACACCCCCTGCTGCCACTCACCTGATTTAAAGGATAAAATCACCTCAGCAGCTTTGACTTTTTCTCCATTCGTCCCGCCTTCAGTTATCATCCATGTTACGCGACTCGTACAAGTGTTACGTAATTATGTGCAGAGGTTGGGTCAAAAAGAATTTCATAGAATTGTAAAAAAAAATGTCCAAGTATTATTTTGACGTTTTCACTCCACGCTTAATGTCCCTGCAGCCGGATTACGATCAGATGTTATAAAATAACATATTTCTTTGTTGATATCTGGGGGGAACGTCAGGCAGCACAAACTGAATTACAGAAAAATTAATAAAACAGCTTAAAAAAGTAGAGGAGTAGTACTATAAAAATGTAAATAAAAAAATAATTCAGGCTGAGCTCAGCCAACCACCAACATCCTTGAGTCCTCATGAATGAACATTAAACCTGGATCTGGTCTTTCTGGTTCTGGTTCTGATTCTGTGCTACAGTCCTAATCCAGACCTTTTGTTTTGCAGACAGGTACTCTCATACATCTAACTGATCTTCAACACGGCAGTAGACTAGATATTATTAAAGGCTGACTGAGAAAGTCTGGCCCAATAAGGTACCACCTAAAGCCCACTGGATTATTTTACAAGGAACCTGATCTGAATATTAAAACTCGTGTTTGTTCACGTTACACAACTGTTTTGGGCCTAGTTAATTCTATTGAATGGTTCACAAGAAGGAAGCATTTTCATCAGCAAGTATGCAGACAAGAAACCAAACTGACGCACATTTGTGATGATCAGTACCAGAATCTGGACAAAAACGCTGACAGGTGTGTTGCCATTCTAACTGGTTAAATGCATCAGAACATGAATATTCTTTATTTGGGACAATCAGGAGCCTTGCTTCAGCTCCAGCTCCAAAACTTATCATAGAAGTAAGCATGAAGACCGTTTAGAAACAAGTCTCTAATTTGATGCAGATAAGAATTTGCCCTTATTCATCCGGGACCTCCAGCAGGCACTGGTGCTGTTAGCTGAGGCCATGCTCCTCAGCTGGACTAAGCTGTTTGCCAACCTCCAGGTGGGAATGAGTCAAGGCTACAAACGCTGTCCAGGTGAAGACAGAACTAAGCTGAAATGTGAAGCGTTCAGTTTTTACTAGTTGAAAGGAACGCTCTATACTGAAAGAAGCCATTTTAAGTGGTTTAGGAATCTAAAGATGCCTTCATGAGATGGTTTCAAGACACTTCCTATAAAACCAGGTCCCACTGGAGAGATTATATCTCAGAGCTGCTTTGAGAACCACCCAGAGTCTCCTAATGAGCCAGAAGAGTCGGGTCTAGGGATCTCTACAAAAACTGTTGCACCTCCAGTCTGGCCTGAGATCAGCGGTACGGTGCGGTACGATGGATGGGCAGAAGGACAGAAGGATGGAAGCTTTTTTGGGGCTTATGTCTGATTTCAAATTGAGCCCATACTAAGAAAGATCCAAAGACATTTATGCAGGAACTTCCAACCTTGCCTGGAGTAGAAAAACCGGTGAACATCTTGAAGCATCCCAGGGCATTTACAAGAAGGCGCCTGATCATTATGCCTTGGCTTCTGGGCCTTATCCCAAAGAAACTAAAGGAAGCCCAGTCCAGTTTACCCACCCACTGTGAAGAAAACCGTTGCAGAGTGAACTGGGTGGTGGTCTGTAAATCCCTTCTGGCCTGGGAATGCTTTGGGATAACTTCTGCTTCTTGTACAGCAACATTTTTCCATTGCAGTGATCTATAAATCATTGGTGTTGCACATGTATGACAGCAATCAGCGCTGCAGTGGCTCTTTGCTGCAGGATAATTACCCCTGTCTCTAATGTACTGAATGGGCCTCTGACAGAAATGTATTCATTTCAGCTAAGAGATGTTATTTCCACTGCATTCGTCACATCTCAGGGAAACGCTCTGCACTCTGGCTGAGAACTACGCACACCTTGTTCTGTTAGTGGCAACTATGTGCCCCCTTCAAGGGGGTTAGGCCCCCAGCTTTGTGGATACTACCAGATCCTAATTGTGTTGTCTTTGTTTCACATTTAGTTACTAATTAAACTCAGACGCTTTAATGAGTTTAAGTTCCCTTCTATAACCCGTGTTCATGTATTTTTGCCCAGTTAATTCAGGGCTGTCCAGTTTAACCACATCACAAGGCATTCAATTAAAACAGGTTTAAAGGATTTGGCATACTTC
Organism: Crenichthys baileyi; assembly: GCA_036173005.1. Taxonomy (NCBI): domain Eukaryota; kingdom Metazoa; phylum Chordata; class Actinopteri; order Cyprinodontiformes; family Goodeidae; genus Crenichthys; species Crenichthys baileyi. The sequence goes on along the minus strand of JAHHUM010000446.1, from coordinate 58,585 downwards.
AAATGTGAATTTGTTAAAAAGTTGCTGAGCTAAAGAAACCGGTGGTGATTTACACCAACAACTCAATCACTCAGTGAATCAAACCTCTCGATGCTCCACTCTCCCAGACATTCATTACTTACTGGGAGCACGTGTGTATGTGTGTGTGTGTGTGTATGTGTGTGTGTGTTGTGGTTCCAGTATTAATACGGATCTAATGGCCTAATGGAGCCCATTGAGAGCTGCTGCAACTTCTCCCCCCCACCCCCTGGCACCTCCACCCTCCACTCTCTCCGAATGATTTAATTGCATTTGCAAAGTGGATGAGTCTGGAGGGAGTGTTTGCTGCGTCAGGACACACACACACACACACACACAACACACACACACAGGGCACTCTGTCAGGACCAGGAAGAGAAACAGTCTTTCAATTAGCCTGATTGGCTGCTGCTGCCTGAGCTCTGTGGCCGGTGTTTTATTAGCTCTCTGTTTGTTTCCACTTACCTCTCCTGCTCTTTTACATCTTCATCATCTTTATTTTTCATAACCTTATTTTGTAGATGGTTGTCTTCCTTGCATCCAGCAGTGTCCTTCCACCCCTTCCATGGTGTTCAGTCTGTATAATTTATCATTACTGACAGTAATTATTGTGGTCTTTGTATTGGTTTTACAGGGCAGGTTCTTAAATTGTTATTTCATAGAAATGTCACTGAGCTCCTGGAGTCTGGTTCCAGAAAAACTCTGAAATTTGTCAAATCTGGACTGACCTTAGAAACTGAACAGAAGATAAGCTGGTGAAGATTCTCAGTCATCCAGGACATGACCAAACTAAGAAAGGTTATAAAACAAAACAACAGGAGGTCAGTTCTTGTAGTTGTAGATGTTTCGCTTGTCATCTGAAGGCCTTTCTGATTTTAAAGCCAAGGAGGGAGATGTTCAAAGCTTCTAACCTACTCCAAGCAGAGGAAGAGGCCTCAGATTCCAGCTGTCAAACGCATACAGCTCAGCATGGAGCCTGATGCCCAGTCAGTTTCAAACCAATTCACACCTTGTTGCAGGTCAAGTCAAGTTTATTTATTTAGAGCTTTTCAGCAACAAGGCACTCAAAGCGCTGTACATGAGGACAAACACTACAATGATACAGAAAATCAAACACAGAAAAACAAATCAAATGACATTAATAATCCTTGGGAGTTTACTGGTAAGACCTGGTTCTGATCCAGTCTTTCTAATAGAGGTAATTAGATCATTAAGTCCTCTGTGGTAAGAAATTCATCCTGTGCTAGAAGAAAAAATGATCATATTAATCCTTGAGGTCGCAGGTATGAGGCAGTTGTGGTCCCATCATTCAAATAAGTTGGGTCACTGGTGTAAAACAGTTTTAGTCCAAACTTTTTAAATACTAATAATGTTTGGCTGTCACTGGTATGATATAGTTGTAATGCAATCCTTCTAAGAAATCTAAAATTCTCTGGTCATTGGTGTAAAAACAGCTTTAGTCCAAATTTTCAAATACTAATAATATTTGCCTTTTGCTGGTAATCCTTCTGAGAAATCTGAAAATCTATGAAAAGTAATGAAATCACACATTTAGGTAGATGAGAAAAGAGACCACGTTAGGTTAGAAGAGGGAAAAAATCATATTTTACACTTTATCCTCAGCAGGATACAGTTTAAGATAAAAAAAAAACCTCAGCACAAATAAGCAACATACGAAACATCATGCAGGGGATCTGGTGAAGGCGGTGTGAAGGGGAGCATATGTTTATCTTGAGCATGTGTGTGTGTGCATGTGAGTGTGTACAAAGTAAGTCCGTGAAGCACTGACACAGAGGCCATTGTCCTTGATGGTACGATGGAAGGTTCGTCAACCGACCACACAGTTCTGAGCAGGTCCACTGATGTCCTCAGGGAAGGGAGGGAGCAGAGCGTCATGTTTACATAACTTCCAGGAGAAGTTGAAGATAGCCAGCCATCAAGGCCGTGCAGGGGAGCCAGATTCAGAAAAACAACAATTATTTGGGTCAGGCTGACTCTTAATTTTCCGTCAGCCTTGAGAGTCTCGCTGGTGCTTCTCAATAGCGAATCCAAACAGCCAAATTCCAGGTCCTTTCCGCCAGATCCGAGCGAACAACTTTCTCCAAGATTTATCCCATTTCACCTCTGAGTCCAGGAACCACAACCTGCCTGCGATCCTAAGGATCACATCCAGTCTGCGATTCAGCTCACGTAACATCTCAGTCTGAGTGTTGATCGCTCTGCAGATCCCATCATACATGCCAGGCAGCCTTACAATGGCCAGAACAGCCGCCGACGTTTTTCGAATTTCTCGATATGCCAGGTAACCGCCAACTCCAAAAAGCAGAAATCCTGTTATCAAACATCCAATTGTGTACACATCTTCTACATACTGACAATATCAACAAACACACAATCCTCCACTTCTGCCAGGAGTCCATCGTGTATCAGGAGAAAAATGTCCCGTCTGGACAAGAGGGTTCCCCTTCACCCTGTCTTCTCGTCGAGAAAATTTGATCAATTGCATTGAGGGACCAGCCGACCAAATCCATAACTCAGAATTTTGGAAGATATGCAAAAAGAGGCTCCAAAAAGCAAGACAAGACACAGAGCTGAAGCAGGGCAGATATGGGAGGGTGACCCAAACATCTCTGTGTTCCAGGCTAAAAACGACACTGATGGGGAGTCTATTCTGTATGTGAACAGCGCTTCCCAAACAGCTTAGACGCTTGGAACGTCTCCCTCTGTGGCTTTTCTGGAGCTTATACAGTACCTTCCCTAAACAAAATGTACTGTATTCTTTATGAGCTTGTAGAGTACTTTCCATTACTTTGCTGAAATAAACAGGGTATTTCTTACTGAGCTTACTGGGTACTGTCCGGTTTCCTCTTGGAACTTAAAGATTCCTGTAATTAACCTATCAGGTACATTCCAGGAGTACTCTGCAGACTATACAGGGTACTGTCTTAGAACTTAGCTGGTTTTACTGTTTTTACTGCTCTTTCTTGGAACCAACAGGGCACTTTCAGTTAGCTTAGCATTCACTTTCTCAGAACTTACAAGGCATGTTCCCAGAACTTATGTGGTAGTTCCAGGATTAATAAGGTACTTTCCAACAACTTATAGGTAGTTTTCCTGGTTTTCTGTGGTACTTACAGGGTACTTTCCTAAAGTTTCTATCTACTTTCTATAAGTTCCTTGGAACCAACAGGGACCTTTTTTTTAATTTCCTGGAGCCTATAGGGTACTTACAGGGACTGTATTATGTGTAGTTTGTGTCAAGAGAGTAGCTGTTAGTTCTGGGAATGTTTCCTGTTTCCAGAAAGCACAATGTGAAGCTGGATGATCCCTGTAAGCTTTAGGGAAATGCAGCAGAGTAACCTGTAAAATCTTAAAAAGTACCATTTGAGCTTTAGGAAAGTACCTTGAAAGTTCTAGGATAGTATCCTGTAAATTCATGAAAGTACCTTGTAAATTCCAGGGAATTTCTGGGAAGAGACCATTTAAGTAATCTGTGAGTTCTGCAAAAACACGCCTTTATTTCTACCTTTTCACTGGAAACACAAAGTTCTACAGAACTTCTGAATGTTCTCAGAATATTTAAATAGACTGTTAACTGAGTTTTGTTTGATTCTACACTCATTCTGCATCTTGTATGGCTTACATGCTTTTTTCTGTGTTGGTGGAAAAGTAAATCCTGATTTGCTTAAAAATATTTAAAATATGGGGAAAATGTTTTTTCCACGTCTCCCTGTTAAACCCAGTTACACTGGAGACACAAAGAACTTGTTTCCAAGCAGCGTTGCTTTATTTTGTAGGAGCTTCCTGAGTTATCAGCTGTAGCCTCATCCTGTGGCGGTTAGAGCACAGGCTGCCGCCTCTTTATGCAACTCCTGGTCCAAGCTGTGATGAGGTCATCAGGTCCTGAATTTCAGCTTGCATGTCTCTGGCTGTCTCAGAGTGTCATGGTTTGTGTTTGTGTGTTCAGGTTCTGGGACTTTGGGAGAAGCCAGCCTCTCCTGGACACTGTGGAGCATCATTCAGAGTTTGTCTGTGGATTAGACTTCAACCTACACATCCCCCACCAGGTAACACGCAGCCTGCCCTGGAAGTGTATCTGGTACCTCACTGGTAATGGTTCATTTGAAAGGATTAGCCAGATTTAGCTTTGTCAGCTATCCCCTGCAGCTGTTAGAACTGTTAGCAGCATCATTGCATCTTTCTCTTTATTCTGACAGATCTCCTATTGCCTGCTGCAGAAAAGCATCCATGTAAACTGATACAGCCATCCTATTTTACATCAGACACCTTTGACCTTCCGTCTTACCCCGTTTGACACAGCGTCTGTCTCCGCTCCACCATGGTAGGAACACCACAGTAATTAGGAACCCTTTCCAGTCATTCAAAGTGTTTACACTGCTTCCACAAGGTGGCGCCGTTCGCACGGCCAAACCCTCAGAATTTGACCCAAGTCTGTTTTTGCCGGATGTCGGACTGAGTTCGGACTCAACCCACTGAGATCACACTCCACCGACAGGAAATTAAACGAGCACAACGCCCGTATTTTCTAAATAATTCACTAAAGACAGGCCAGATTTTCTCACTCTATTAATAAATATATACGTATATTTCAATGTAAATGAGGACTGGAATGAATTTTGGAGAAGGGCGAAGCGGAGACGGTGCTGTGTAAATCCAGGGTTGTAGCTGGTTTTCCCATTTTGACTCATGCTCCTGACGTTGCTAGGAGCCAATTGGAGTAATTGTGACGTCACTATTACACTGGTTCCTACAACTACTCGTTTTCACTCCTCACCTAACCTTCATACCCATAATCCTATTTAACACTGCCGTTTTTCATCCCACTCCTACTCTTCCTCATCCACCTTTTCTGACCCCGTTTTATCCCACTCGTTTGTCTTGATAATGCCCTTCATCCATCTCGATCATCCTATTCTGTCTCACTCATGCCCCTCATCCTTTAAGACCCATTATTGGTACTTTCCTTTCTTATTGCTCTCTGATACATTTTCATCCCACTTATCCCTCCTTATGACCTCTGATGACATCTTTTGCATCCCAGTCCTCCTTCTCATTTCTCTTTAATACCAGTTTATCCCAGCCTCATTTCATTCTACTTACCTTGCATCATGACCCATTTATCCCACTTTTTATCCTCATTCCTCTTATGACATTTATCTATCAAGACCCATGGTTTCTACTCATCTTTTAAAGATTTCTTCTCATTCCAGTCTCCCGTTTTACATCCCAGTCATCCTCCTCATTCCTCCTGTCTGACCTCTTTATTTTTCAATCATAAAATCCCTTAAATCCCTGCTCATGCCATGAAAGTGGGCATTTCCATCAGCCTTTTTCTGACCACTCTAATATAAAAAGCCTGGAATGGTGCTTCTTCTGGAAGTTCTGCCATCTACATCAATGTTGACCAGAGGGTGGACCAAAGCCTTTAGATGCTGTTTGGTGGTTCAAAACTCTTCAAGTGGAATGAAGATGTTGCAAAAACTGACCTGAAGATTTCTGCTCAGTTTGATTTCTGCATAAATGTAAAATGAAGTAAATGGTTCAGAAGTTTGGGATCATTAGGACGTTCCCAGTGGCTTTCCCTGATGTGGGAACATCCCTTCCTGTCAATGCTCCTTTCTGAAGATAACAGCCTGAAGACTGTGTGTGTGCTTTCTTGGATTAGGGTCATCCATCACTCTGTCTGCACACAGGCTCTCAGAGTTAACCCACGCACAGTAAGTTAGGCCAACACTGGGCTGTAATCAGATGTGTCGGACCTCAGAGGCAGTGAGTTGGAAAGGCCACTGGTGTCAAATTCAGTTTTGGGGGCTAATTCAGACAGTTAGAGTGTGTACATGTCCACTTCTGTCCATGAAGGAAAATCAGCAAGAGTTCAACTCAAAGTCACTGGTAGGATGTGTGGGGAAAGCGAATGGAGATCTTTCTGGGATCATCCTGGCTTGGAAGAATCTGTGTTGAATTCAGGTCCAGGTCAGAGAATGATTCATCTGATTGTGACAAGGTGTGAGGAGAGAAATCAGAAATCATTTCTGCTCAAAAACCAAGCAAAGTACATCAATCTGAGGCTGTAGATTCATCAGATTTTACTGATTTCCTTATAAAATTGACCCCCGGATCCACAACTTGAGACAGTTATAGCTGAAGCAGGGTTCTGAAGTTAGTTTTACTTTGGATGTATGTGGCTCTGATCTCCTCCGTGTCTGTCTCGGGTCCAGAGGGGCAGGTCTGTGGCTCCTCACACTTGCTATTGAATATTTCTGTGGAGAAACCTTATATCCACGAGCGTGCTCACACTTACACCAACAGGTGTTTAGATTGAGGTGTTAACAGAACCCCAACGATCTTCTATATTGAGCCGCAGTTATCACTAAATACATCTTGCATTCATTAGTACCGTGCATTTTTTGGGAACAATGCTGTTATTATATATTTTTCTGCAGGTGTAGAAGCAGTCTTCTCTCCTTCTCTCCATCGTTTTTGTCTCCATGAACATAACATTTGAAATAATCCCAAAGCAGTTTCTAATAAAGTTTTTCTATATGTGTGGTGCGGAGCGGAGCATCATGATGTCGGTGAGGGTTGGACTCCACCAAGGTTGCCCTTTGTCACCGATTCTGTTCATAACTTTTATGGACAGAATTTCTAGGCGCAGCCAAGGTGTTGAGGGGATCTGTTTTGGTGGCTGTAGGATTGCATCTCTGCTTTTTGCGGATGACGTGGTCCTATTGGCTTCATCAGCTTGTGATCTACAGCTCTCACTGGAGCAGTTTGCAGCTGAGTGTGAAACAACCGGGATGAGAAGCGGTGCCTCCAAGTCCGAGGCAATGGTCTTGAGCCGGAAGAGGGTAGAGTGCCTTCTTCGGGTCGGGGGGGAGGTCCTGCCTCAAGTGGAGAAGTTCAAGTATGGAGCGGGAGATCGATAGACTTGCTGTACCGGTCTGTCATGGTGAAGAGAGAGCTGAGTCAGAAAGCGAAGCTCTCGATTTACTGGTCGATCTGTGTTCCTACCCTCATCTATGGTCATGAACTTTGGGTCATGATCGAAAGAACGAGATCATGGAGACAAGCAGCCGAAATGAGTTTCCTCCGCAGGGTGTCTGGGCTCTCCCTTAGTGATAGGGTGAAGAGCTCAGTCATCCGGGAGGGACTCAGAGTAGAGCCGCTGCTTCTCCACGTCGAGAGGAACCAGTTGAGGTGGCTCGGGCATCTGGTTAGGATGCCTCCTGGACGCCTCCCTGGTGAGGTGTTCCGGGCACGTCCCACCGGGAGGAGGCCCAGAGGAAGACCCAGGACACGCTGGAGGGACTATGTTTCCTGGCTGGCCTGGGAACGCCTTGGGATTCCCCCGGACGATCTGGCATAAGTGGCTGGGGAGAGGGAAGTCTGGGTCTCTCTGCTTAGGCTGCTGCCCCTGCGACCCGACCCCAGATAAGCGGAAGACGATGGATGGATGGATCTTGTTTTTAGAGAGAAGAGGCTCTTTCTTTAACCTTTCCAAACAGCCATACTGGTTTAGTGTGGCCTTTAACCTTTAACCTGCTAACTGATGTCTGTAGAGTATCAGATGGAGCTCTTGGTGTTTTGGTCATTTCTCTGAGCTTTACGCTCTGACCTTGTTTGAATCTGCTGGGATGTCCTCTCCTGGGAAGATTGGTGGCTCTCTGAGATGTTTTGCACCTGTTTGTTAAATTTTTCCAGGATGTTTTCTCCTCACATGGGACCACGAGTGAAAATGAATTGAAACTGGAGCTGAAGAGCAGCTGTGACTCAGGGGTTTTAAAACCGAAACATAATTACCCTGACAGTGCAGCACTGATAATGTATTGAGAGAAGATTTTGAATAATTAGTGTTTTTCTTTCTTCACCTTCTAATTATTGTGTAGACATAAAACATCCCTCTGGCTTTGAACTTCTTCTTACCTTCCCAGTCTTACAGCCGTTTCCTTTCTCTGGTCCTTACTCTCCTTCTTGGTGGCGTGCCTCGCTCTGTATTCTCGTACTTTGCTGCAGCCTTGGCTTTACGGCCGCTTGTTAAAGTTAATTAAAGAAGGGCATTCCTCTTCTCTGGCTGAGTCACGGCATGACCACTCTGCTTACGCATGTCCTCAGAGGCCTTTCAGCTCGTTAGCTCACTGATTCAGAGCTGAGATGAGCAGGAGGGAAGCCCGGCTGGTGAAGGGAGACAATCACATCTGATCATCAGAAAATCAAATACTGAGTTTTTTTACAACATTGGTTGTGCTTGGTGTAAGTGGACAGTGATGATATTCTCTACATGCTGTTTTAGTTTATTTGATCTAGTTTAAGAAGCTTCCACAGACCAAGAGAGGAACTGGTAATCATCTCCTTGAACGTCCTCAATCATCTTCATGCACAGATTTACAACGTTCCTAAAGAAGAGGGTGCGCCCCATTTCAACGACGCTGAGACCATCTTTGAAGGAAATCAAGAGTTAATGGACTTCTACATATTCAGCTAAGAACATCTATGAAGAGCTCACCTAACTTAATTTATTAAGAGTCAAAAATCTATATTCTTAAAAGAACAGAGACATAAGGTTTTATATTATCAACCGGCTAACTGCTGCATTCAGGTCAAACAGAGTTTCAGATTTATTCCGCTCTACATAAACATTAGAGACTCCAGAAGCTTTTGAGAATCAACAAAAACCTCCAACATGATGCTGCAGACATCCTGACAGTTCCTCTGGACAAAGGTGACTGCTTGGTCATTTTATGTAAAGGGTTTTTGGGATATTAATGATAAATTACTAGCTTGGATGGGATGTGTGGGGATGTGAGCGGGTCTGATGGAGAAAAGGGGAGGAACAGCTGGTATTAGGGCCTCAAGGTGTGGCTTATATACAAACTGGAATAACCAAGTGATTATTCGGTTGAGTACTGGTTAACTGAAATATTTGACAGCTGCTGCATTAAAACCTGTTTGATGCAACAAAGTAAAATATTTCTGCCCATATGTTGCTCCAGACTTTACTGGGAAACAGAAAGTCCTTGTTTCCAGTCTACCACATGAGGAGGTTTTGGTAGGTCTGCAGAACCTCTGCTCCTAATAACTCTGGAGTTCCACAAGGAGCCTTCAAAGCCCCACTGCCCTTCTGATTATCTATTATCTATGCTAACCAGCCGTTTAGCTAATTATGGCCAATAGCAGATGCTGGTTGGGATTAGTCTTCGTCAAGCTTCTTGTGTGATGGAAAAAAGATGCTGTTTTAGTCTTATAGAGATCCATTTAAACGTTTGATACAGATACATTTAAAACATCAATTTGTTTTTTTAAATAGGAGCAAAGACCTTTAGCAAACCCTCAGATTGAATTTCACTCCACCTTCAGTTTGGATGATCTTCTGGAGCTGAAACTTTAAACAGCAGATTTAATTTCTAGATTGAATTCAAACAGATTTTATTCTACGCAAACACTGAGTTTAGTTCGTTTTTACTCTCCTAGTGTAAATGAATCAGCTGGATTGTTGAGTTTCTCCTCATCACCAGTGAAGCTAGAAGCAAACATTATATTTTAATTGCAGCCTGCTTGTTTCTTATTTTCTGAAAACAAACTTTGAGGCTAATTAAAACATATTTTCTCAGTCTAAGCCGGTTTTAAAATATTTTACTTGGGTCAGAGCGAGCAGTGGGAGATGAGACAACAGCTGGAATTACTGGGTTAAATTTTTGACCTTCCCACTGAGGCGGCTGCACCTTCGTTGTTCTTCACTCATTATTTCATCAAACTCCGTCCGTCTCACGAGGTGAAGAACAAGGGATATACTTAGAGGTATGAGCTCATCCTTTGGCTTGTGTTTCTCTGCTAGCACTGTCATTCAGGTGATAGCCATGTCCCCACACAGAGATGTTCTTCAGGTGATAGCCACGTCCTGACTGATTACGTACCACTTTATTCATCAAGCAGCTTAAATCCAACAGTAGTAGCAAACAAGATAAAACAGTGACAAGAGGTGTTTCCATGGTTACAGGAGAAACAGTGAAGATGCACCTCTGCTTTCTCCTCTGCATTACCTGAAAAATGATCAAATATTAGGTTCTACTTCATTTTTTTTACATTTCCAGGTTACAGATGTAGATGAAGCTCCTCAGCACCAGCAGCAATAGTAAAATATTAGAGCCAATTTATTACAGAAGAGTTTTCCTGCAGCTTGAAGCAGCCGAAGAGGTAAAGAACCAGAAAGACTACTGGTTGGTTTGTCATTGCTACAGATGCAACATGATTAAAGGTTTCATTAGATGTTCTCTAAAGAAAGCTGGGAGGTACCATGTAATAAACGCTGTTTAAATCAAATAGCCAGTCTAAAGAGGTTCTTCTCTGTAGTGCTTCAGTGAAACACAGGAACCGTTCTGTAGAGACCTGCAGCCAGTCGTTTCTCTGAGCTGGTGACGGAAACTAGTTCAGGTGAAACACTCTGATGTTTCGTCTCCAACTAGTCTGTCCCTCTTAGTGTCCACACTTCACCTACAGCAGCAGCGAGAGACAACCGAGGACTTTGGCTGTTTTCATCCAGGGAAGAACATCCAGTTGTTGTTGGAACCTTCATGAGCCAGAACAATAACTGAGATAAACATCACCGTCTGGCTTTTAGCTGCAGGCAGCATCTGTCTGCTGATCTTCACAGACCAATGGAGGATTTGTTATCCGTTCATCAGATATTTGGAGCAGAGAGACATGTTTTTAACACAGAAGACAATAAAAATGACAGTTTGAATGAAAGGTTTGTTGTTTAAATAATAATGTGCGGCAGGCAGACAGACACCCAGGTGTGAAGTTAAGCCTCAGAGAATGAAAACTGTTCTGAACTCTAAAAAATGTTTCTTCACTTGTTGCTTTTTGTCTCATTTAAATTTTTCTATTTTAGAACAAATGTTAATTTCAGACAAAGATGACCCGAGTAAACACAAAAAGCTGTTTTCAGGTGATTTCATTTATAAAGGATAAAAGTCTTTCCAAACCAACATGAGTGAAAAAGTAATAACCCCCTAAACCTAAAACCTGGTTGTTCCACCCTTGATGTTTGTGATAACTGGTAATGAGTCTTTAACATCACTGTGGAAGAATTTGGACCCACTCTGCTTTGCTGAATGGTTTTATTTTAGACACATTGAATGGCCTGTTTAGGACTGGACTTTGACTAGGCCACTCCAAAAGCATCATTTTATTTTTTGAGTCATTCAGAGGTGGACTTGCAGTCCTTCAGGTCATGGTTGCGGCAAAGCAGCCCTAGACATCACACTACCACCACCGTGTTTGAACGTAGGTATGATGTTCTGTTTCTGAAATGCTGGGTTAGTTTTACATCAGATCTAACGGGACTCACGCCTTGCAGAAAGGTCCACTTTTCTCTCATCAGTCTACAGACTATTTTCCTGAAGGTCTTCGGGATCATCAAGATATTTTCAAAGGTTCCTGGTTTGGTCTCCAGTAATACTTTGTGAGCATTTGTTATATATTGATTGATTTTTGCATTTTACTCTTGATTATTAGTAGTTAGTTAGTGTTCTAGTTAGGTGAAATGTTTGTAAGAGGGAATCATTCTGCTCAAGGTGTTTGGGTTTATTTTATATAAAAGGGATTTTCTGTCAATAAGGTTAGTGCTCTTATCACTCTTTTAGTTAATGGTTGATAATTTAGCTTGGGTTTGGCTACTAATTATTAATTATTAATAAATTAATTCATTATAATAATTTAACGCAGGTATCCCAATAATCACAATCCCATAGTCTACTTCTAATATCTATTCCTTGGGAACGATTGTGGTTGAGGATCACAAATTATGAATTATAATTCATAATAAATATTCATAATGAAATAATTATACCTGCACAACATGCCCCTGGGCAAGGCACATAACCTCAAGTTGCCTCCTGATCTGCGTATCGGTTTGTGAAAGGGAGCGTTGGTATCAGTTCTTATGACTGGAAAAATGTTTTATGAGTTCAGTCCATTCAGCTTTTAATTTCTTCTCATATTTCACTCTAAACACAGATTTATTGACCAGTTGAATAAAAACAGGATTTATTTTGCTAATACATGAAGTCTTCAAACTTCGGGGTTTGGGTTGTTACAGAGGAGTGTCATGGTTCTGGAGTCGCCTTCCTGCTCGTTGGTTTATGGATCATTAGTCGTGTTTGTGCAGTGGAGCTCAGACGTCCTCATATTACTGCAGTGAAGCAGCTGAAAGTTCTCCCCGACCATCGTGTGTTGGTTAGACCGGATCAGCTTCAGTTCCTGTCATTCAGCTATTTGTTGTGAGCGTACAGAACAGAATCAGCACCACCGTCCTTCCTCCTCAGTCTCATGACCAGGTGTTCCCCTCCATAGCACTAATCCAGCCTCAGTGTGTGTCGACGTTCCCAGTCCAACACATGATGGTTTCTGAATGTTTCTGTGTTGGGTCGAGGTGTTGCACAGGAGTCAGTAACAGCTGCTGTTTGGTTCTGCAGGTGGTGGACTGCTCCTGGGATGAGATGGTGAAGATCTACTCGCCTGCCTGCCTCACTGCAGGAACACACTCTGCAGGACCCTAACACACACACACACACACACACACACAGAGGACTGTTCTGGATGAGGTTCCTCAGGCTGGATTTGGGCTCCTATTGGCTGACTGAACCAGCAGTCTGGACTTCTGAGTTCATCTGTCCCACAAACAATAAGAAACATGTGAAAACCAAATATAATCATATAATCCTCTTCTGTACAATGATATTCTGTCCTTTTTGTAATCAATAATAATTTCTGAGGGATGTTTCAGCACCAGAACTTCCAAACCATTTGGTTTTAGCTGCTTTATGTCCTTAATATAAAAACTGCAGTAATACTTTTCATGACGTCCAATGTAACATTTTAACTTCTCAAAAATAAAATAAAAATGCCAGAACTTTTTCTAGACTCTTGAGTAGTGATCAGATGTATTTAGCATCCATCCATGCATCTATCCACCCCCCCCATTTAAAATTTTACATTTTAAATCAATCCAACATTTAAATTCGTTCAGTGGAGGAAAAAAAACTCACATTAAGAAATAAGTGTTTTTACAAAATTAAAGCAATTATTGATATTATTATTAGTACTTTTCATATCATTTTAGCCTTTGTCTTGTTCTCTAATGTCTCCCATGGTTGGAGCTTACAGAGATGGATCTTTCCTCTCACCCAGAGTCCTGCAGAAAGATCCAGTGATGACCCATCAGGTTTTAGTCAAATGTTCTGCTTTTCCAAACAGTTTTTGATCCCATTGATTCTAACAAGGTTCTGGACCTTTGGAAGAGAAACAGGCCCACAGCATCACACACCATTCTTCCCAGGCCATCAGGTGATCACGTCAGCATATCTGTTTAAGTCTCTGGTTTTTATTTTCCAACCTGCCATCAGGTTGTTTGATGAGCTTCTTCTTCACAAGGGTTTGACTTCACATCCTGAAACATGTTATTGTTGAAAGTGTCTCTGTGAAATCTAAGTTTTTACAGAAGATTCAACTAAAAACAACAAAGAAAAGAACACCAAGAGAAAACCTTCAGCTGAATGGATCTACTGAACTTCAGGTGTGTGTGCAGCGTATTATTGTGGAAGTCCATAATTAAAATGAATCCAGCTCTGAACCTAATCTGTTTTACCTGAGGTCTGCAGAACAATGACTGCAGGCAGCTTCTGCTTTCACCTCCGTCCTGCTCTGAAGCCTCGGCCGGGTGTTAATCCCCCCGTTTCTGTCTCTGTGTTAATTGGCTGCTAATGGTCTGCTGTTCATAAGGGCGGATCTTCCTCCCTTGTGGCATGAAAACTGATTTCCTGATGAAATAATTCAATGAAAATCTGCTCCTAGTCATTTCCACGCCTGTTATGAGGCGAGTTATGTCACAAAGACGAGTTCTGCAGGATCCTGACATCTTCAACAGATGTTCCGTTAAACATGAATCGGTTTTCCTGCAGGAGGCTGTTTGTCAGGAGAGAAACGTCCTCAAAGCAGCTCCTAATGGAGCAGAAACTGAAACAAACAACCAGAAAAACCACAATAAGAAAGTTTTCCATGTGTTGAACGTCGTCATGATTCCTGAACCAGAGTTCTGCTCTGGTTCTTCTTTAAAAGGCTGAGGCTCCCTCTGCAGACCCGGTCCAAACTGATCAACTTGCTTCTGTCAATCACCTGCTGCAGACTTGTGAACCATAGTGGAGATTTGAGAGGTGACAGAACCTGGAAACCGGGCTCAGGCGGGCCTGACAGAAAGGGTCAGAACCTTAAAAACAAATAATGTTTAAATAGGAAACTGGACTAAATGTAGAAGATAAAAACCATGAAGTAAATGTTTAATACTGGAAAAAAAAATAGTGGAGCCAAACAAACAATCAGAACCGTTTAGGAACCACAATGAATCGGGCTTTTACAGATTTTTGTTCTCAGGATCTGAAAAATGGAAACCACAGAGGAAAACATCCTGATGGACCAAGCATGAAGACAAAACAAAGGAAATCCGCCTTCAAATAAAAATGTTTTTATAATTCATTTATTTTATTTAAACTGATCTATTTGTAGATACATTTTTTATTTAGTTTTATTGAGTTCTTTTAAGTTTTATTTTACCTCATTTTATTTGAGCTTTTTTATAATCCGGCACTCCTTCAACCAAATGCATAACTACCATTCCTGGCAACACCGATAAAAATATACTACTTTAATGAAAATGTCATAGCCTTCACAACGATTGCGCGCAGAAGAACATCGTTTTACTGGAAGTCCACAAATCCAACGAATGCTTCTACCTGGATCAGTTAAATCCTTGAATTTTATCCAGTTAGAAAAGGCTACATTTTCATTGAGAGGCTCCAAATTTGACTTTACTTAAAATGCAATCCTTTCATAGTTAGCTAACCTTAGCTCACTACCTGGTGGTGTTTAGGTCACTTACCCAGGACCATGACCTGGTCAACCATTAACCTCTGTGGCCTCAACCAGAAACGGTATGGTTGCCCAGTTCTGTCCCTTCCAACACAGTGTCCATTCTTCTGTACCTTAATCTTATTAAACGAATCACGGTTATTGTATTTCCATATGAGTCTAAGAAAAGCCATCATGTATAGCTAAATGGTACCTTGCTCTTCAGTAACTAAGACAGTACAGGGTACGTGTAATGATGAAAGTGTCTTTTGTTCTGAAAGGGTGTGTGTGTGGGGGGGGTTAAAAGTTAAAATCTAAACTGAAGTGGATTCATATTTAGTCTCACTGTATTGAATTTGCACATAAATGTAGTGATTTTATTTTATTCTATTTGTTGTTTATAATTTCAATGTTTTATTGTTTTAATTTCATATCGATTCAGTTGTCATGTTTGTTTTTAGTAATTTTATACATTTTTAAATAGTTTTATTTACTGAGCTGAACATTAAAATTATTGAAGTCATTTATTGCGTTCAGCAGAGCTATTCTGTTGCATGAAATCATTTTAATTTTACCGTTAAACCGACTCATAAAACAGTTTCTGAATGAAGCGGATCTAAGAATGCTGACTCAGGGTTTTGAACCAACATCATGGTTGTAATTACTGATGCTCAGTCTGAAGAACATGTGGAAGAAGTTCTAGTTTCATTGTCTTGGTCTCGGTTTGGGGACAAAATTCCTAAAATTGTTCAGATGTGAAACTTCAGGCAGGATTTTAGATGTGAAGAACATTGGAGAAAGGAGAGGCTCTCAGACAAAAGCTTCAGGGCAGACGGAGCCACTTTTCATCTTCTGAACAGGTCATTCCTGACCAGACCTCCCCCTCTGTATCCCCCTCCTCCCTGCTGCGGTAAAATCTCCTGAGTGGCTGCAGCTCTCCCTCTGTGGGACTCTCCTCCCTCCTGCTCCTCCTCTCTCCTCCTCTGCACCCCTCTCAGCAGGGATTCTCAGTGCAGAGCCGCAGCACAGAGAGGAAAAGTCCCTCCTGAGGATCTCCATCTGGAGAGTCAACCTGAAGAGTTTCTGGATTCCTTCCTAAGTGAGCTGAAGGTCACTTCTCCTCCCGGCTGATGCTCTGAGCCTTTTCCTGCTTTTTCTTAAATCTTCTCCATCCAGCAGCAGTGGGTGAAATCATGAACGTGTTTAAGAGCCGCCTGTTGGGGATCTCCGTGGCCGTGGCGCACGGCATTTTCTCCGGCTCTCTCAACATCCTGCTCAAGTTCCTCATCAGCAAATATCACTTCGGCTTCCTGACGCTCATCCAGTTCCTGACCAGCTTCACAGCGGCAGTCACTCTGGAGACCCTGAGGCGGCTGGGGAGGATCCAGATCCCCCCGTTCAGCATGCAGCTCTCCAAGGTAAGGAAACGTCCAGCTGCAGCTTCATCTCAGGTTGGAAAACCAGCCTGGAAATCCAGAGAACATAGAACAGGTCTGTTCTGGTTGTGAGGTCAGTATTTTACTACTGGTCTTATGTTTTTTGTGGATTTCAGAGAAGATACTGTATTCTGTCGCAGCTTGGTTTCAGTTTCTGTGACTTGTTTTTGATCCAGAACACAGGAACGTTTTGGATGTGCAGAACCCACAAAGCAGGACTCGGTCCCTCACTTCTGTGAGTGCAGACTGGACTTCAGTGCCAGTAGGCATAGTGTCAGAATCTGAAATGATCAGAAACTTTCTGTCTCTGATCAGGTTCTTTTCCAAAGATGAGGGGAGGCAGCAGCTTTTCTCACTGTATAAAGAGCAACAATCATCTCCGGGAACGAACCCTGATTCAGCAGTTTATTTCTATTTTTTCTCCTGTGATGCAGGTTTTCCTCTAATCTTTTCCATCCGTCTGGAGGAACTATTTTCCAAACTTCCTGGAGATTTGTATTTGGATGTTTTGCTGTTTCCATCCTCCTACCCGACAAATATTTTCATGTTTGCCTGAATAAGTCCTTGAAATTTCTAAAGCAGCTCTGTTTCCTCAGACACACAGAGAGGATGTTACTGAGCGTGTGCAGTAGATAGCTTCTAACTGGAAAAAAGGCTGCTGTTGTCTGTTTTAAATGACCTGCAGGTAGTTTTTCTCCCATCATGTTCTTCTCTACCAAATTATAAAACAATGTTGTTTGAATCAGAATCAGAATCAGCTTTATTGCCAAGTTTGTACATACAAACAAGGAATTTGACTCCGGTACACTTTGCTCTTTGGTTTTTGTTTTTGCACTACAGAATATACACATATATTTAAAACATATATATGTAAAATAAAATAAAAAGGTGCATTTGCAACTTCTGTATGCTGTTGTTTTGTATTTTATTGAATGTTCAACAGAGAAACAGCCTGAGGGAAGAAACTGTCTCTGTGGCGGCTGGTTTTAGTGAACAGCGCTCTGTAGCGTCGGCCTGAAGGCAGAACTCTAAACAGTTTATGTGCAGGGTGTGTGGGGTCTGCAGAGATTTTACCGCGCCCAATCTCCACTGCTGTGAGCTTCTTCCTTCTTCTCGTTTGTTCTTGAATTTCTTTAGATCGGGGCCGGATTCGTTGCTCTTTGAGCTACTTTAGCCTACTTTGTGTTTTGTCATACAAGTTCATATTGGTATTCAGGATTCTACAGGTCTGGCAATTATTACTGGGTATTAACCAAAAATGTGGTTCATTACTGTAATTCATGAATTAAGTGTGGAACAAATATATTTTTCACTCAGGACCAGGTTGGTATGGAGCTTTTTT
Organism: Crenichthys baileyi; assembly: GCA_036173005.1. Lineage (NCBI taxonomy): Eukaryota > Metazoa > Chordata > Actinopteri > Cyprinodontiformes > Goodeidae > Crenichthys > Crenichthys baileyi. Next base: position 40,867 of record JAHHUM010000446.1, on the reverse strand, counting down.
CCTTTAATAAATGAGATCATTTTAAAAGTGATTTATGTATCTACTCAGGATATCTTTCTCTCATATTAATATTTGTTTGATAACCTAAAACATTTAAGTGTAAAAAAAACCAAAACATTTTATATCTGTAAACAAGGGAAGGTTCCCTGAAATGGCCAAATGTGTGTGTGTGTTTGAGCAGGAGTTTGGGTCGGTGTGCATCCTCTCCACGCTGCAGTCTACTCTCACTCTGTGGTCTCTCCGCGGCCTCAGCCTGCCCATGTACGTCGTGTTCAAGCGCTGCCTGCCACTCTTCACGCTCTGCATCGGCGTGTGCGTGCTCAGGAACGCTTTGCCGTCTGTTGGTGTGGTGACTGCTGTGCTCATCACCACCGGGGGCGCTGTACTGGCAGGTAAACACAAAATGTTTATTGCAGGGATGTTCCAGGAAGTAGTTGTTTGTATCCATCCATCCAGCCCCTGTCCCAAAACTCGCACTTCCACCCTTGTGTCCCTGAATTGCGCGTTCCCGTTGATGGGTTCGAGGGCGTAGTGTGTCCCAATTCTCCAGAGTGGTCCTTAGCCCCGCCCCCTTTGAGCCCTCGATCCACACTTCGCCTAAGCGGGCATTTAAGCTGACTTCGCCGAAGTATATTACCCACAATCGACTGCTGCAGGTGATGTTTTGAGCAAAAACCAATCCCCAACCATTAATGTAATCAACCATCAAATCAGAATAATAAGAAATGCGTAAACTTTAAAGAGCAAGCTGACAAATATATATTTTTTACTGGTTTTTCAGGCTCAGCATTGTAGGATGCCACTAATGTCAGGGTGATTCTGCGCAGTCAGTAGCCCATAACATTGAAATTAACTTTCAAACAAACACTGGCGCCGTGTCGAGAGTCTGGTGTATAAGCCTTCTTCCTGCACTTTCTTCTCAAAACAATTGCTTGTTGCCGTTTTAAAATATTTTGTTGCAGCAAGACTGCAAAAACAGTTATGGTGCAGAGGTGATGTAACCCCTACTGTCCCAATTCAAACCTGTGCACTTGAACCCCCAGGGTGCACTTTTACAGAGTACATACTTCATAGAGGGGCGTAGGGTGTAGTGTGGGTATTGGAAAATGCCCCAGTCAGTCGGTCAGTGTTATCCAAGGTCAGCTCACAAAGATGCTAGGTCTTCCATGGAAAACCAGGCTGTTCTTTCATCAGGGACATTCTCTAGCTCTTCCTGGACATCCCAGAAGGGATATATTCTCCATTTTGCAGGATCTGCCTTTAAAAGCTCTAAAGTGATGCTGGAACTCTCTTTGATCCAAAAGTACCAAGGAACCACACCCCAGGGATGATAGAGTCCCTCACCTTATCTCTGAAGGCATAGTGGGCTAGGAAACTCATTTATAGTGGTTCGCCCTCATTACTGCAGATGAAGTCTCTCCATCCATCTTCTGCTTCATCTTGCCATCACTCATCAGAAACCTGGAGCTCCTCTCATTGAGGTTGAGAATGACGGCCTTAGTCTTACGCCTGGTTCACACATCAAGATTTTAAATTTTCCCAAACCCGAGAGACCCGACACATGATGAAAAAAATCGTAGATGTAACAGGTTTGGTCCTACAGCGTGTGGTGTTCAGCCACACAGCAAGCAAAACACACCAACAGATTTCACTCACAAACATTCAGGGAAATCTCACAAAACATCCTAATTTCAAATGTGAGTTGAGAGTAAATAAACATGGCCGACAAGAAGGAAGATAGATTGTTGACTAATTTTAACAGAAACAGCTACAAAAAGAAAAGGCGTTGGAGTGGAGGCAGCACGACCAGAGGCTCTACCTGCTACTCTGTGATATGGAGATGAGTTGGTGTGTTGTGTTTTATCGAGAAACGTTGTTACACTCTGTGTTTAGTTTGTTCTCTGTTCACATATTTCATTGAGTTTTCCCAGGTGATTAAAGTTGAAATAAACGTGCATAGATTTTTGGTGCTCCATGGCAGTTGTTTTCTCCTCTGTATTTTGGATTCCCCTTGTGTTTCCGTCACCTCGCTTTCTGATTGGCTACACGTCACATTTAACAGGTTGCGTGCCTGTTTGTCCTCAGGGAACACCCCACATGCTAGGAGATCGGGGCACAACAATCCAACATGTTGAATATCCTCAATTTAAGGGCGGAGCGTTCCTGACGTCCTTCAGAGCAGACTAGATCACTTTCACACACAGCAGGATTATCACATAAGATTATCTTTAGAGCCATCAAGATAATCGGGCGTGTTGGAAGGAGAAGATCGGGTCAAGCATGATTATCTTGCTGTGTGAACCGGGCATTAGAGGAGTTGACTCCTTTCTGCACTGTTCCTTGGTTTCTGCAGGTGCTGGTGATCTCACTGGGGATCCCTTTGGTTACGTCACAGGAGTACTGGCTGTAATCATACACGCCTCCTACCTGGTTCTGATCCAAAAGACCAGTCTGGAGAGCGAGTATGGACCTCTGACTGCACAGTACGCCATCACCATCATGGCATCTCCGGTATGGAACCAATCCTTGTTCAGGGATTTTCTGCTTTTATCCTTGTTTCTTTTTTGTTTTCTGACATTTTCCCTCTTTTTCAGGTCCTGCTCATCTGCTCCGTCATCTCCATGGATGCCTACAACATGTGGTCGTACGAGGGGTGGAAGGAACCTGAGATAACGATCATGTTCATCCTCTGCATCTTCATCGGCTGTGCCATGAACTTCACCACTCTGCACTGCACCTACATCAACTCGGCTGTCACCACCAGCTTCGTCGGCGTGGTCAAGAGCATCGCCACGATCACCGTTGGCATGCTGGCCTTTAAGGATGTGGCGCCGTCACGGCTGTTCATCGGTGGCGTGGTGGTGAACACCATCGGCTCCATCATCTACTGTGTGGTCAAATACTTTGAGACGAAGAAGAAGAGTTTGTACGAGGACCTGGAGAAGACAGAGAAGGATGCCTCGAAGCCTGGGGACCCTTACACAGAGAAACCACCACTGAACGCCGGAGAGCCCACCACTGGAGCTGATCCGGGAGAATCAGGGAGAGGAGAAGTGCTGAGTGGTGATGGGAAAGTGGAAGAGGCACTTCATTTATCAAACGGATTATCAGTGGGAGAGAGCGCACAAGGAGAGGGAGGCCTGAAATCTGTTGTGATGACTGAAAAAGATGTGCTAGAGATGCAGAGGGAGCACCTCCACAAGGAAGGCACCACCTCTGCTCAGGCCACCACTGATAGCTTTGTAGGAGTATGGAAATCCATCAGAAATCTGCAGTTTACAAAGAAAGAAAACTTGATTGATAACATAGAGCTGCAGAGTCCATAAGGGCAGGATGGAAACTCAAACAGGCTCTGGAGAAGAATGAAAAACTAACTTACAGAAAAGAGACCTAAGAAGCCTGAACTTCCTCTGCAGGTCTGCCAGGAACCTCCTTCATCAGCATCAGCCGTGCTTGACTAATGCTTGTTGGTCTTATTGGCAGCTGTAGCTGTGTTACCTCAAGGAAATCTCTCGTACTGAAGATTTTCCAGGAGACAGAAAGAGGATTTCTTGTTATTGATGAATAAAAATAGGTTCCAGGTTGAGACAGCTGGATGAGAAGCTGTGAGCAAAGCTGCCTGTGGGGAGAATTTTTTGTTGTCTGGCATGCGGAGGGGGCAGCGTAGCATGATGTGGTCTGTATCAGCTGGTGATCCTGCTCCTGTTGAACACCCAGTCAGGGAAGAGTTTCTGCTTGTGCATTAGAACCTGGGTGGATTGTTTTAAATGGGCTTTTTGTTCACTGAACTCTGCAGGTCTGCTGGTTCACGTTTTATATGCTTCCATATCGCCATCACCATCATCAACACAAAGCCTTGTCAACATGTCAAAGTGAAAACTGTTTTAATGTGTTTGCCATGATGATGCTGAGTGTTATGTGTTCTGTGGGTCACCTGGGTCACTGAGGGGATTATTGGTGCACTGTGGTTACTTACTCAAGTATCACCTAAAAGAACCTAAATGAAGTACTTTCACTGAGAAGTTTCTTTCCATGACGTTTTATACTTCTTTATCAAATAATAGGTGGATTTTGGTTTGTTTTTACACTCCCATTGCTTTTCCTCTTGTTTTGTTCTGATGTGTCTTCAACCAAAATGCCAAAAATCCTCTTTATTGTTTTTAGTGTTTGCAAAGCTTGGTGGAGAAAAGAAACGCTCAGATGTCTCCACAACAATCTGATATCCAGCAGAGATTTAAAGGGGACTGTGGCCTTTTTTATAAACATCAGGCTTACTAAAAGAACAGCGTTTGATTATGTAGGTTTTTTGCTGTTTGATGAGACAAATAAAGGGACTACATCAATTCACCTGTTTGTAAGTTGTGTGTTGTATATAATATTCTCTCAATACACTGTGAGTTCCCATTAAATCTCAGCCAGACTAATACTGGCTTCTGCCAAATAATCTGTGATTTACGGCGAGAGACAACATGCTTGGAAATTTATAAATTTTTTATATTATCTCAAGACAATTTATTAATAATCTCATTATATTAGCACTTCATTTATGTGAAAGAAGGTTTTCATGATAATTGCGATGTTTTCTTGAGGTGAAAATAAAGGTAAAAGTGGTTATTGTGGGATAACTAAAGTAATTTACTTCAATATAGAAGTTTGAGATCATTTTCTAACAGCAGTTGTCTATCTTCTTGGATTTTATTTAACCACAGTTTACTTTTAGTTTCAGTCATAAATGCAAAGACAGTGTGGCATAAAGGAAACTTTTATTCCATCATTATGTATTTACCTGGTAGTTTTATAATTCCTGAAAGGTCAACGTTTCTCCTGCATGTTCACAGATCTAAACCAGATGTTTCTTATCATAAAGCAGCTCTTGAGATTGATTTGTGTTCAGCAATATCAGTCCCTTTCTAAACCGCTACTAATATTGAATACAAATAAACAAATCAGCTGCCCTCAAACTGTCCACATGTTCACAAGAAACTGGTTAATCAATGGAGTAAATAGATGGTAATCCTTTCATCTGTTCAAGCATGCTAAAGCCAAATTTAGCATGCTAACGCTAAAAATTGTAGATTAATGCTTTTAGTAGCTATTGTCATCCGCATGCTAATGCCAACGTTTTTGCTTAACAAATCTAACATTAGCAAACTAATGCTAACACTAGCACAGTAGCACACTAATTCTAACATTAGTATATTAACGTTATTACTAACACGCTAAGGTTAACATTAGCACAATAAATCTAATATAACATCAGTACGCCAGCATGTTGCATAAAATTAGTGTTTACCAAGGTGAACAGGAGCATGCCATGGTTATATTAATATACTAGCGCTTGCAGGCGTTTAGATCAGTTTTGCGTTATGTTTTTTTCTTGTGGAGTTTGGCTGAATCTGGTGGTTCTGTTGATGTATTCATTTATTTCAGCTCTTTTTAATGTTCTCTATTTTCGCAGTATTCCATTAACCTGCTTTGGACTGTGGATGTAAATTAGCCTAATGGTTAATCCGTCATAGTTACTAGTTTTAACCATGGTCATCAGTGTTCCATTGTCCAGTTTTAAAGAACCAAATGAAGTCACAGAAATTAGTGCGGTACGTTGACATTAATGCACATCAAAACTAACATTAGCATGTTAAGGCTAAAATTTGTACACCAGCATGCTAACTGTAACATTAATGTACACTTAAACTAACATGAGCTCTCCAGTGCTAATATAAGGACACTTGCATTCTAACACTGACATTAGTATACATCAAAGCTAACATTAGCTTGCTAATGCTACCAGTAGTGAGGTATTCCGGACATGTGCCAGCGGGAGGAGGCCCAGAGGAAGACCCAGGACATGCTGGAGGGACTATGTTTCCTGGCTGGCCTGGGAACGCCTTGGGAGTCCCCCGGACAAGCTGGCACAAGTGGTTGGGGAGAGGGAAGTCTGGGTCTCTCTGCTTAGGCTGCTGCCCCTGCGACCCGACCCCGGAGAAGCGGAAGAAAATGGATGGATGGATGGATGGATGGATGGATGGATGGCATTACATTAGCATGCACCCAAGCTAACATTAGGACAATAACATTAGCATTAGTGCACTAACATACTAATTGTAACATTAGTGCACACCAAAACCAAGATTAGCACAATAATGCTACCATTAGCACTCTGCTATTAACTTTAGCATTCAAAAATTAGCATTTGTGCAGTAATACTGATACACCATGGCTAATTATTAATATTTTAAATGGGTAAAATTATTTCAACTGTTTAGCAGCTTCTCTCCTCAGTCGGAGTTGAAGGTTTTATGAGATTTTTAGGGAAATTTGTCCTGAAATCACTGTTAACATGTCAGAAATATCTGCCCTATTTCAGCTCAGGACTATTTTTTTATTATTTACACACATGGGCTGTAACTTTCTTTAGAAATATTCAAAACGTGATATAATTTTAACGTTTTGTGCTCTAATTGAATCAATTATGAACACACTTTCCGGTTTTCAAGACAACTCATTTGTGCTAGACATTTTTTTATTATAGATTTTTTGTAAGTTAAGACTGTTAATGCGACGTTCTCCTGCTCATCCTCAAATTTTCTGTTAGCATTCACATTAATTCCGACCATTTGGTTATACACAAACATCCTGTGATGACTGTGAAATAAATCATTTGAAGGACGTAACAGAGCAGCACTGCATTTGTGTTTCATTAACAGCTGCTCTGAATTTATAATTTTTTTTTTTTAAATCGGGTTTCTTTTGGCTATTCAGCTAAAAACATGTCAACATGTTTTTAACTGAATAGCCAATAGGGGGTTGTTCTGCATGCGTGGGTTCTCACCGGGTACTCCAGCTTCCTCCCACAGTCCAAAAACATGCCTGTTAGGTAAATTGGTCTCTATAGATTGCCCTTATTGTGAATGAATGTGTGCGTGGTTGTTTGTCCTGTATGTCTGTGTTGCCCTGCGAAGGATTGGCGACCTGTCCAGGGAGTACCCTGCCTCTCGCTTGTAGACTGCTGGAGAGAGGCACCAGCTCCCCCGTGACCCACAATGGAATAATTGGTATAGATGATAATGAATGACTAAACATGTCAACATTTTTTATTATCCTACCACGAAACCCAATTCTAAATACAACTATAAATATGTTTCAGTTTATTTATAAAAACATATATACTTCAGATTTTTGATAAACCTGAGCTTGATTTTGAATCACAATTTTACTTCAAACTAAGAAATTATGTGGTGAAAAGAGTAAAAATATATTATCTTCAAATACACACCCTGACATCTGTTAAAGCACTCAGAAAAGCAGCTGGATGGAACAAACATAAAGAACATCTTATTTCCTACTTAATGAAATTCGTCGGCATACTGCTGAGGTTAATGAACTGAGGTTAATCATTTCCAACATAAAAAGGAAGCAGGATGTTAAACACACAGAAGCAGGACTATGCCACTGTTGTTCCCTGTTTCCAGGGAACAACTTATTCATACCCTGTTAACTAGCCAGATTTACCGGTGCACTGTTTCTGAAGCAGCAACATGTTGCTCTTCATGGATCTTAAGCTACAGCTTCTGTCAAGTTTGCACTGAAAGAATCTCTGAGATCCAGTAGAAACCCGTTCTGTGGCTGATGAGACTGTGTCCACCTCCAGGCGACTCATTGACAGCTTCTAATAGAATCAGTCAAAATCAGTGTCTTGGAGGGACTTGTGTGGGCCGAAGAGCCGAGCAAACGTCTAACAGAATTACTCACATAAATCAGGACCTCTCCACATGTGGGCCAAAGCATTTTAATTAGAACTCTGTGCTGATGGTCCCAGATGTTCCTCTCATGGTAAAGTTTCTAAAAAGTCTTTATGCAACTGACACATTGGTTTTAACATTAAAATAATGTTCAACAGTTATTTTTTCTGAAGGCAATGAGTAATAATTATTACTTTGCTGGTTTAATGTGGAAATAAGCATCTGCACATGGAAGCTGGAGATGTTTCTGCTGGAGAAACACAACTGCCAAGAAGCTAGGAGCTACTTGGTTATGGTTAGTAAGACCTCTGCTGGGCTACTGGTGGAGCAAACAAGCCTAGTGACTCATTAGAAAAAGCTTTAAAGTTCATAATTTTAAGTTTGTCAGTTTTTTAGATTTTAATTTGAAATCTTGAAATGTGATTAAATTCAGCCTCATTGGGTAGTTTCTTATTCATGGAAAATGTTGTAAACCAGAAGGTCACTGAGGAGAATCGTTGTCCTTTAACTGGATTAGGTCAGGGCCTGTTTACTTCTAGTTGGAGGTTTTAGTGCAGCAGGGGCACCTTCACTACGTAAAACAGATATGTTTGGCAGCCCCATTGGATCCACCATGACTCAGAATAATGGGAAGGTCAGAGCAACTCGGTGAATGAGGAATATTGAGCCATTTCTCAACGCTGTAGATTCAACGATCATAAGGTCATACAATCATACTTAAACAGAAAATATTCAGATGTGTCACTACTTTGCAAGCATCTCCTTTCAAATGTAACAACACTGTACCAACTCTCAAGCATGGTGGTGGCACCATCATGCTGTGGGGTTGCTGCATCGCGTGATGGAGAAGGAAGACAAGCTCCAAATTCTCCAGTTTTGCTTTAAATGAGGAGCTTGATAGGTGACACCTGGACCCAGTTGGGTGGTCCAACAGGAGAATGATTCCAAACTGGTTTTGGACTGAATGAATCAAGCCGACATGAAGGTTCTGGAATGGCCTTCTTGAATCTCTAATCTTCACCCTGTTGGAAAATTTAGGGACAATGATTAAAACATGATTCCAGGAAACCAACCAATTTAAATGGATTCTGTCAATTCTGCTAAGAAGATGGTCGGCCAACAGCCAGAAGGACGCTTTTCATAGATCCTGATTTACTTTTAGAATTAAAATATTGTTCTGCAGAAAACTGGTAGGTTTCATCTCTACAGTCCCTCCTGAGGTCCAGTCAGTGGAAATTGTTCTGGGGCCATATTTCCAAGGATCCTCAGATTCCTCTCGGAGAGCTCCTAACTTATTCTCAGCTTCAGAGTGATTCAGTTCGCTGCTGAGAGCAACTCTGAGGAGGAGATGGCGGAAATTATCTCAATGAGGAGGTGTGGTTGACCCCGTTGCTAGGTGTGAAGCTGTCTTCTAGGAGCTGTGATTGGTTGTTGCACAAAAATAGAACAATGTACTCCTGGTAATCAATGGAGAAAAATTAACTGATGATAGAATTTATTCTGGATTCAGAAATGTTTAAATCATGATGATAAAACTTAGCAAAATTAAATTAATTGCCCCACAGCAACAACATATTTGAACGTAGCTTATTCACATGATCCTCATTATTCTGATTTGCTTTATTGTTATGTTTATTCTGCATCTATTTCATATTAATATTAAATTCAGCATTTTACTGTGATCTCCTTGTTTAATGAGGTTAAGTTTGGTAAAAATATAGTTGGAGAAAAGGGGGTAAAAAGGACAAGCCTGTGTGGAGGAGAAGAGAGGATGGGTTTAAAAATAGATTTTGTCCTGGGTCACGGTGGGAACCAACAGACTTCCCACAGAAACAATGCGTCGTTCCTCTGCTTTTACACCAGCCTGGAATGTGAGCAGCTCGGGTTTTTCCTGCGCTTCAGAACTAGAGAGGAATGCAGCACCAGAAAACTTCTCCACAGAGGGGGACTTTGGAGATAACCTTTTGGGGGCTGAGCTGCTACTTCATCATGAAAATACACAATACTGTTCACCCATTTACATCTTCCCTGCTCTGGAATAGAGTCAATTTTTGGGACTTTTTGGAGACACTTTCTTTTATGATATCTATTTTTTCTAAATTTTTTTTTTTAAAGCATTTTACCGTCTGTAAAATTTTAAAAATTCTGTATTAGTTTTTTGAATTTTGTCCACTTTTTATTCATAGTTTTTTTTATTAATGTTTCTATTATTTAGAGCAACACAGAGACTTCAGGGCAAACATCCACACCACTCATTCACACCTAAGGGCAAATTAGAGACACAGATCAACCTAACTTCAAACCCAGGGCCTTTTCGCTGCAAAGGGAACGTGCTACAATTGCCCACCAAGCCTCATTCATTATCCTTCCAATATCCCTTTCTAGAGGTTGCCTTTTAAACCTGTCCTGCTGCTGAACTATTTAATGTCCCCCTAGGGGGGTGAAATTAATCTTGTCTCTATATTAAAAATTGTATGAAATTGTTCTAGAATTTTTTTTCCTAACTTTCTTTTTAGGGGTGGATCTCTTGCACCATGGAGCGGTAGCTTTTATTCATTTCCCGTTTTTCATTGGGGAGAAATCCTCCCTTTTTTCTTTTTTTCCTCCATCTTCTCTGCTTCAGACACTCTTAGGCTCACTAAAGGTCCTCCTCACTGCTCTCAACATTTGTTCTGGACTGCTCAGGGCTCTGAGGATCTTTCTGAATAGGGCCCAGGAGTTTAGCCTCAGTGGCTGTTTGTGTGTCAGATCTCAGGCCCCTTCTAATCTCCTGCCCTCCTCTAACGAGTGAAATGCTTCAGGCATCTTGGATTGTGTGTAGAGAAAAAGCTGTCAAGCTCAGGTATTGATCAATATTGATCTTCTTCTCTCACACTCTCCAAACTTCATTTACCGGTACAGGAGCTGTGATGTTCCCTCGAGCAGCAGCAGCCATGATCAGAACTGTGTGATCAACACTTTAAGGAGAAGATAAATGAGATTTGTTTTACTTTCTGTTAACTTTAGACAATAAACTGACTCTACCAGTTATCAGCTCCTGTGTGAGATGTTTGACTGTTATCCAGAGGTTTTATATTGTGGTTTTGGAAGAAATGACTTAAACAAAAGCGGCAGTAATGTTTTGTGTTTGTCACTGTTCTACTAAAATCTACAAAGGATCCTATGAACATCAGCTGACTCAAGTTTCTTCAGTCAACATGAACAGTAAACCAGTATTTTCTCATGGTTCTACTGAAATTTGTCATGCTTTAAATATTCTGCAGGTAAGATGTTTCAGATGTTGTCTCTAGACCAGGAGGGAGACTTAGGAACAAGAACACAACACAGCTTGATTTATTTGTTATAATTTATATTTTTTCTGTTTTCTCTGTCAGTAAAAAACATCTGCTGGGATCTGCAGGTCTTGTTAATAATAAATCATCACCCATTCTCTCAAAATGTTCTCCCTCAAGGTTTTACCCACAATAATTACCTGCAGCAGCTACTCACTCTTTCTCCGTGTCTGAGCCAAATGAAGGAGAGTGTTTGATTGCAGCTGCTGTCTAATTGTGTTTCACTACTTTAATTTCTTCCATCCGTCACATGTGTAGCATTACTTTGAAGGGACCTGTGTGAAAACGGACTGTAGATGGACTTCTAAAGAGGCCAAGGTGGAGAACTGGACGTACTGATGCTTGTGTGCATTGCAGGAACACTGTTGGTCAGAACTGGAGTAGAATTACAACCTCTACCTGAATGCTGCCAGAATTTTAGTCCATTGAAGTAAAACTGTTGTGACAAGTGTTTGCTGTGTTGAATTACAGGTTCTTCAGGCTCACTGCAGAGAGCTTTTAAATATCTGGGTATGGTGATGGTTTGATAGGTCGCCAAGCTGCTGTTTCTCTTTTGCTTTTTGAACTCTGAATGGAGCTGGAGATGTTTCCACTTCCATCTTTGGTTGCCTTTCAGTGCTCCCCTCATGACATCGTCACTCTTCTTCATTGCAAACGTTCCAGCCTCAGACATGGATATGAATGAACCTACAAGCACTGAAGACAACTTAAAACTTGTAAAAATGATCAAATATGTCCTTTAAAGTTGGTATTTTTGTAAAGTTAAAATATTTGTAATCAGAAGTCCTCCCTGCTGCATGTCTACTCTGAGATGGAAGAAGACAAGGCGTCTGAAGACAAGAGAGGAATATTTAGCGAAGTGAGATGAAATCCACCTGAAAGCTGCTCTGAAAGCCTTCAGCAGACCTGCTGCACACACACGGCTGCCTGTCATCCTTTAAATTGCAGGTTGATTTCCTGCCGTTTGCTGCAAAGAGCTCAGTCTGGAGGAGGAGGAGTTCAGCAGAAACACGAGATAAAAGTTCTGAGGAGGACACAGACAGCAGGTGTGTGGGAATCACGTTTGACACCCGGCGTTTATCTTTTCAGTGGAATTGGATTAAATTTGGCTCAGATTCTGACGGAGACTTAGCAGGCTGTGATTTCATGCCTGCAGAGCTTCTCAGACCCATTTTGTTATCAGCTTGTTGGCTCATTGCTTTATGAAATGTTGCTACAGGCAAAATGAGCTCGCCTGAAGCTGGAAGTGAGGGTCAGTTTAAACAAACCTTTAGCTTTGAACGTGACTGAGCAGGTAAACTAAAAACGGGTCAGAAATCCAGCCCAGTCCAGGGAATGATGGGGGATTGTTACTGAGCTTAAACTGAGTCACCGAGAAACTGCCTTGCAAGTGCAAAAATAAACAGAAGCTCAAGAAATTAGTTTCAAATTTAGAAATGAGTTAAAATACCCAAAACCTGAAACAATTTCTTCTGTAACAAGTTAAAGCTTTTATTCTGGTTCTGTTTGGATGCTTTTAATTTGAAATATGTGTTTTAAGTGCTCTGGCATGTTTTAAATTCATCCTGAAAAACGCATCGATATGAATAGAGACAGATTTCAGCTCTGAATTCAGGTCAGACACAAAATGATTTTTTAATCCCAATAAACCGAAATCAAATCATTTGATACATGACAAATACTTAAAATGTAATATGTAGTAATACTGATTTAAAGATGGTCATTTCTAGGCTGAATGTTTCCTCTGTATTGTTTATTTTACCGGTCCAGAAACCTCTGCTCAGTTTCTGACCCGCTTATAACCGAGTGTTCATGGCGGCCCAGTAAAACTACAGCAGAACTGATGCAGTTTCATGGTGGGAAGGTAGCTGTAGCTCTCAGCTGCTGCCATCTTTGTGGTTTTAGCCATCAAGTGAAATCTGAATTTGTGCAGGACAGCATGATCCAAAATCTTTTAGTCTTTTAGTCATCTTTAGGTCTTTAGGTTTCAGTGATGGTTTGAGTTTGGTTGGCAGATGTTTCCAGATGTTCTTCCTTCAATCTGCTGATCCATCTCCTCTCAGATTCACTTTGATGGTTTTGTTTTATTGCAGAACTTTTTGCCCTAAAAGGTCTTGTCCAGATGTGTTTCACTCTGATCTCCAAGGTCTCTGCTGCCTGGAGCTCCAAAAAATTCAACCATCCATAAAAAAGCTTATTCAGTTCTATAGACCTGTAGATCCAGTTGTCGTGAGTAGAGCCAGACATCTTGATTTCATTTGGTATAAAATGATTTAGCTACTTTTCTACTTTCCAGATTAGCTTCATTTGGACTAAATTCAGCCTCATTATATTTTTTACAGAACTTTGCATCATATTTGCTTGTTAAGGTACCATATGACTTTATTTGAGCACTGAATTCCTGTTGCTAAATGCTCTATGAGAAATTTTGATGAGCTTATTTCTTGGATTTTTGAAGATGAGTCTGAGTGAAGATGTTTTCTGAGACTTGGAAACCTGCTTGAGAAGCGTTGCAGCTGCAGAAATGATCAGGAGATGAAATAACACTAAGTTATTGTTAGATCAGCTTGATTCTGCAGCCTCCAAGTCAAATATTGCAACAGATGCACAAGCAGAAGGTTTTTTTTGTCTTAAACAAACTAACTGAAACTGAAAAAATCTAATCTGGTAAATTTTAAAATGTTTAAACTTTATGGATTTTGAACAACAAACTGCCTTCATTCATATGTTCTCCGTTCTGACTGTTAGTTATACAGTGCTACCTTTTTTTATGGATTATTGTGTCATTTTGACCAATTCGGACCTGACTTGACATTTCCTGTTCCAGTAAACATGATATTATAAAGTTCATCGCTGGTCCAAGACCAGATTACCAGAGTTAACTCAACCAGTCCTAGACTGTGTATCTGTGGTTCTAAAGCAAAATGCAGGATTTTCTCATTTATTAAAAGCAGGAACATGGTGTTAATAACAAGAAATGGTCACAAAACGACCTCTCCTCCACAAGGTCAGTCCCCAGGACCGGTTAACACTCTAGGACAGAGCAACAGATAAATGCAAATGTAATTAAAATCAAATCAAATGTTTTTTTTGATTTTCCAGTTAGGAATCATATTATTTTACAGTTTGATGAAGCATTGAATCACACATTAATATTTTGTGGCCTATGTTGTATTTAGATCAGCACAGTAAAAATGTTTTCTGAAAGGTTGGAGTTGGACTGTTGGTGGAGGAATGGACTGGTTGTAGTTATTTGTTCTCTCCTGGGGAATTTTTCACTTATATCTGAAGATTTGTGATATTGGTAGTTTACTTAGAATCTGACAAAAGGTCATTTTGGGGAAAAAATGTCGTGTGGAGTTTGATATTTAAAACAGTTTCTTATTTTTCGTCTTTCATCAGATACAATCTTTAGAAAAATCCCAACTCATCTAAAATTTGGAGGACAGGAGGTGTGAGGGAAACCTTCACCGATCTGATGTGTTATTACTGAACCTGCTCACTGGGAGGAATTTAACAGGTCCAATATCGGCTGTAGGAGTTCAGAGGATCACCAAAACCATAACGCCTACGATTGTGAGAGAAGTGATGATGTTAAAGTGCAAACATCAGAGGTGAAAAATGGAACCTGGTGGTTCTGAAAGTCTGCTCGCTCCTGCAGGGGCAGTGAGGTGAAGCATTGATTCAGAAGGAGAGCGGTCAGAGTAAAGTTCAGACCCGTCAGGGGAAATGTTGCAGTGCAGACGAGCTGCAGCAGCTATATTCACACTGACTGATTTTACTGTTTTCACACCAAGCTGCACTCATTCAGCTGACTCAGCTCTCTCTGCTGAGAATCAAATAATAATTATCAGGCTTTCAGCGCCGGGTCTGCAGGAAATCACATGACTTTGTGAGACCAACTGGTTTATTAGGAGGATCAGCTGGTTTGGAGTAATCTGCGCACTGCGACTGGTGTGGAGTCCCTTTAGGGTTCCTAATGAGGAACCTGTGGGGAACTCGTGGGAGTTTTGTTGAGTATTTTTGGCATAACTATAATTATCTTTAATATATCCTGAAATTAAAATGAAAAGACCTCGTACGTATTGGATAAAAAGTCATGCTTCATGGGAGAGTACCCAGTACTATACTTTACAAATACTTATCAGGTACTTAGACAGAACTTCATATAGAATTATTGGCACCCTTAATATAAATGCATGGACCAATCTCCCTGATGGTCCAGAGTTCTGGTTCTTCTCTGATCTTCTCTTCAGGTTTCTTTTTTTACAGAATTTAGGTCTGGATACTGAGGTTGTCATGGAAGAAGGTGGAGTTAGTGTCTCCTGAACAATTTCTGTTATTGTGTGCAGATGTTCTGGATCAATATTCTACTGAACGACCCAATGACGACCTCTTTGGAAGAGAAACAGGCCCACAGCATCACAGCAGAACCACCTGGAGTGTTTGTTGCCGGGGAGCTCAATCTGAGTCCGATTGGCTCACAGGTCCGGTTCAACTCCCAGCAGGTTTTATGTATGTGATGGTTGGATAGAAAATGTTTTTCCTGGAAGTCCTCTCAAACAACCAGCTGGTCTATAGATAGGTGGTTGCTACGGAAACCTGGTGACCCAAAGATGCTACTCTTTGCTTCAGTTCTCTGATAGTGAGCTTTGGAGATGTTTGGACCTCCTCTCGGCTCCTGGTCCAGCTCGGTTTGCCTCAGTTGCAACTGGTTTCCTCTGTTTAATCATCGCTCCGACTGCAGGTCTGGGCCAGTTTCCGACCCATTAAGATCAACACACATCACATCTTGAATGCTGTGTTCTCTTGTCTTCCCCATTTTGAAGAGTGGTTGAGAACTTGAATCTGTCCATGGGACTGGGCCGAATATTTGTGAATATGAACTGGGTCAGTTGAGATGATACTTGATATGAGTCTCTGTTAGGCTGAGTGCAGCGTAGGACCCCAGAATGCAGACGAGCAGGCAGCATGATGGTAAGTGAACAGATTTAATCTTTTGAAAACCACAAAAACTCACTCACAGATGGAGGCAGAAGCAGACATGGACAGGCATGGAAACACAGGCTTGGCATGAACAAAACAATAAACGGGCAAGACAGGCATAGCATGACTTGAAAAACAAGAGACGAGCATGATCGAGAAAATGTTTCTGCGAGGAATAAACAGAACCGAGCTGTATATATGGAGCGTGAACCAGGTGAAGCAGGGAGACCGATTAGCTAGGTGCAGGTGAACCGAATAAAGTTAATTAACAGACAAGAGAGAACAAAACGTGACTGGAGCAAAACAGAGACTCTTGAAAACAAACTAATAGAAACTAGAGAAAAAACATGAAACTAAAGTATAACCAGATCCAAAAACCAAACTTGACAAAACATGAACTAGAAGACAAAAACTAAAGCATGACCAGGAAAATAATAAACAGAAGCATGATTCAAAAACTGTGAGAAACATGTAAGAAAAAACCAGAAATCCAAACCCAAATCACAACAGTCGGTGCTACACGATGACTAAAAGTTCCTGGACTCTCGGAACTACTTTAAAACGTAAAAGACAAAAATGCTTCATTCATTTTGTAGAATCTGTTTAGCAGAAACTGTGATGGTTTAGGTTAAATTATTTTCAACATTTTAAGTATGAAATTAGTTTGGCTTCATTTTAAGGTCTTTAACACGTTTGTTGGGGTTGAATCTGACCTTTGTGGCTCTGATTATTTTCTGTTTTATTTCAGTCAGCAGGAGAACGCCATACATCATGAGCTGTGAAGTGAGCTCTGAGCGGGTCAATAGAACCAGCACCATTACACACTTCATCAGTAATGACAGCACACAGATACATGAGCAGAACAGAGGTCCAGGCTCACAGTGACCCAGACACTTTACAGCTTTCTTCTGCTCATTTTCTCTCATCATCTGCTCAGTGCACAAAATGTTCTGAGGGCAAACCCGGTTGGTGTTAAATTGTCTTGATAAAAGAAGGTTCTGTGGTTAACCTCTGGGCTCAGACCTCCAGCACCCAGAGCTGTATTCTTCTGCTGCCTCAACAGAACTTGTGAAAAAGAACCAAGGTTCTCTCTGTTGATGTAAGAGCTCCAGTCTGACGGTGCCTCTGCAGATATTTTGGGCCTGAACTTGTGCAACAGTTTTCCAAACAAAGGGAGCAGTCAGAACCGGGTCCCCTGAAGTCCTCGCTGTGCTTCAGTTTGAGACTCGGTCATGCATGGACTCATGATGAACCGTTTCTCTGATTTATGGCGGCGGATCCTGCAGTCACTGCGTTTCTGCACCAAATGTCCAATAGGTTCACTTTTGTTTACGCTTTGAGCTCCGTGAGAAATATGATGGCTGCTTAAAATCAGACGATCCAATATAAGGCAGGAAAGGTGCTGAGGAGCATCAAACCCTGGAGCTTTTTATGGAATAAAACCAAACTCAGAAATGAAATCTTATAATTCCAGCACTGCAAGCAGAAATGATTTAATGAACAGTTTGTTTCTGTGGTATTTTTCTCCCTGTCAGCTTGGCGTTGGTTCTGGTCTAATAGCAACTCTCCTGCATGGACAGAGGGAATCTGTAGCAAATGAAGCTGAGGTTTTATTCATTCAGGTAGTGACGCTGTAAACACAACACTGCTGTTTAGATCAGGAAGGAGGAGGAAAACGCTGTAGGTTTTAGTTTTGCTCATTTTACACCTAAAAAATAATTCTGACAGAAAAACTAACCAGGATGTGTCTACAGACAGAATCACTACGAAATTAAAAACATTTAAATGCTTTCTCCAATTTGAAGCCAACAGCGCCCCCCGCAGGCTAAACGGGTGACTGCATAAGTTAGAGTAAATCAAAAGGTTTTTATTTTTAGAATTCAAATTCATATTTAATACAGATGAACTCCATACAGAGTAAAACATTTTAAAGTTCATTTCTGTTCATTTTGGATTCCAGCTTAATGAAAACCTAAAATTCAGCTTCTTAGAAAATGTGAATATTACATTAGATCAGTACAAGTATTTTTGATCTGAACCTACTGAACTGCATGTCAGTTTTTATGGTCCGGGCTCCTTTTGCATGAATTACTGCATGAATGCTCCGTGGCACGGAGGAGATCAGCCTGTGGTTCTGCTGAGGGGTTCTGGAAACCCAGATTGCTTTGATAGCTGCCTTCAGGTCATCTGCATTATTGGTTCTGGTGTCTTCCTCCTGACAGAACTCCATAGATTTTCTACGGGGTTCTGGACAGACCCTGTAACACCATGGTCATGGGACCAGCATTTGGTACCTTTGGTAGCGTGGTCCGGTACCAAGTCCCGCTGGAAATGAAATCAGCATCTCCCTAAAGCTTGTCAGCAGAGGGAAGCATGAAGTGCTCTAAAATGTCCTGGAAGATGGCTGCATTGACCGTGGACTTCAGAAAACCCAGTGGACCAGAACCAGCAGACATAGCACCGTAGATTTTCACGGACTGTGGAAACCTCGTACTGGACTTCAAAGCGATGTGGGTTCTGGGCCTCTCAACTCTTCCTCCAGAATCTGGGAACTTGACCTCCAAAAAAAATGCAAACTTTACTTTTATCTGACCAAAAGACTTTGGACCTCTGAGCAAAGGTCCAGTTCTTCTTCCTCTACTTAGACCAGGTAAGACACTTCACAGGTCTCTGGTTCAGGAGGGGCTTGACACAAGGAATATGACAGTTAGAGCCCATGTTCTGGATCTGTCTATCGGACTCTATCTGTCAGACTCCAGTTACAGTCCGCACCATGTCGATCTCCCTAAATCTTTTTGACAGACTTTGCTTCACTATCCTCTGAAGCCAGTGGTTATCTCTGCTGAGTGTGTGCCCTTTTCTGCCACACTTTTTCCTTTCACCCAACTTTCCATTAATATGTTTGAATAGAGAACAGCCAGCTTCTTTAGTAATGTGCGTTTGTGACTTGGCCTCCATGTGGAGGGTGTCAGTGACCTTCTCCTGAACACGTCCAGAACAGAACAATTTTGTCTTAAAACCCTCCCGATTGGTCAGTTGTAAGATTCAAATTTTCTGCTGTCAACCAGAACCATCTAAGTGAATGGAAATACAGGCCTGAACTAACTTCTTAATGATATTCTGTTTTTCCTCTGATCCTGCTGATCTGTGGCTTAATCCTTTGTATTAAATGGACCAATCATGGACCTTCTACTTGTCTCTCTCTGATTCTGCTCCAAATGGTGATTCAGGCTGTTTGTTTTTGTTTATTCTTGTTTATTTACTGCATCCCCTTCATTTACACTATAGCTGTTATTTTATTGGTTACCGTTATTGGTCCTGGTTCTATCAGATGCAGCCCGGTCCACTGTGTCACTTTGGGTTCTGGAGAAGTTGTGCTTCGTATTTTTCTCTCCTTTGTAGACATGTTGTGTCTCTTCGAGGTCTCTTGGTTTCCTGTTTATCACATTGTCTGCAGCTCATGTTCAGTCTTGCTTTTGTCCTTTAAAGGAACTTGGTTTTATTTCTCATTTTTCTTGTCGTTTTCCATCTTTGTTGGTTGTTGTCCAGTTGTCCATTTTGCCCTCTGTCCTTCTGTGTCCCCTGCAGTCATTTTTGATGCCTTTGTCATCATTTTGCACCTTTATATGCTGCTTCGCTTTGTTGGTTGTGTATCTTTGGGCTGACTGGGGCTGACATGAAGCAGCAGCTGCAACAGCAGCTTTCTCAGTTTTGCTGCATTTCTTCTGTTGAGCTTTGAGGTGTTGTTTGGTGAAAGATTTGATGTCTGAGTGGATTAAACTCATCCCCATCCTCCTTCTCCCTCCCTGTCAGCAGCTCATACAGCTTTTCATCACCCACACATGGAAACTCCTGCAGAGACATTGAAGGTGGTGTGTGTTTCCTGCAGATATGCAGGACTGCGTTTTACAGTTGCCACCTCCAGCTTCTTATCCAGTACCAGCATCACGCTTTTGTTTTAAATGGGCTGCAGTTATCTCGTCCTTCTGCATAATGAATTGAATTCACTTCTTTAATCTGATGTGGACTGTTTCTAGCAGCGGATGATACTGTTTGGATCTTTTGAAGTCTTTGAATTTTTTCCTGTTGAATTTTCTTTCTATTAATATTTTTTTCTCCAGGATCACCAGAATCATTGGAGTTATTGAGTAGCTCACAGGAACTTTAAAGCTAAAAGAAAGAGGAGCAGAAGGTTCCTGTTTGCAGCGATCAAATGCAGGACGTTCCTAAAGAAAACAGGCTTCAGGCAGCAACTGCAGCTCCTTGTCTGAAGGACCTCAGTGTGATGAACTTTAAAGGCAAGATACTGAGAACTTTTCCCTCTCTTTCATCTCCTCTATCAGCCCTTTATCTTAAATATGATTAAATCATTTATATTAAAGTGTTCCCCAGTTTTATTTTTGCTGTGATTCTTCGATTCGTCTTGCAGGAAAAATGTGACTCAAATAAAGCTAAAGGTGGCGTCAAACATTGGTCATTCCGGATTTTCATGATGCTTTTGTTTCTTTTTAATGCTTTCGGTTGAAAACACGTTTGGGTTTACTCATGCATATTATTCCATCACTTACAGAAAATCAGTGAAGATCCACATTAAAGATTCAGGTTTAGATTCTGCTTTAAATAGAAGGAAGACACAATTAGATGTTTATTCACCATGCAAAGACCAGCTGCTGAGGTCTGTGAGTTCATGTGGTCATCTGCAGATTAAACTATTTTTCATTGATGCTTTTAAAATATTCATTGTTTCTTATGTCAGGTTCTGAGTTTTCTGATCATCGTTGATCCTCAAAAGTTGGTAAAATTATATAAAAGCGCATCTTTGTTGGCGAGGTGCTTTGTCTCCATCTAGTGGCTATGGAGTGGAACTGCATGCAGACGATACTTGGAAATGAGCAGTTTTAACGCATCCATCAAGATTTAATTAAGTTCTATTTTTACTACACGTTTTAAATATTTTTGGTTTCAGTTTGATTTTTATTTTCAGACATTTTTCATGTTTAAATATATATTTTTAAGCTTTCAAGTTGATTTTTGTTTGATTTTGACCCTGATCTGACGTGGGGGGCGGGGCATCAGATGTCAGGGGTGTGGCAACATGGAGCCCACATGCCAGAGGTGTCCGCCCCTTTCCTGTTGCCTTCATGAAACATGGGAAGTTCCAGATTTCATATAAACTGTTGTAGGGAACCGAATCTTCAGGATGCGTTCACTTCAGAGCCGCTGAAATGATCCGTTTTTGAAAAAGTTCATATTTTGAAGCACTTTTAATACTCTATCCTTCTGTAATGTTAAATATAAATTTGGGAAACCTGCCACATGTGAGTGAAATTTATAACTATATTCAAGTTTCACAACACCTGCACCATAGAGTATGATTTTATTTCTGTTGTGAAATAATTTAATAAATAATGCCAATAAAGGCTCAATCCAATCTGGCATAAATGTATCTTGCTCTGATCCCAGTTTTGAGTAGTTAATTCTTATCTGTTATAATTTGACTCCAGGTCAAACTAAACTGAGAAACGTCATGCTTTTATTGGAGTGAAAGTTAAGACTGTTTTAAATATAGTGTTTAAAATTCAAGTTTTATTTAAAAATATTTTAAAGCGGATCCTTCTGCTCTTTGAGACCCAATGTGCTCCGATTTGTAGATGCACATAGAAGAGTCCAAAGATATTCTGAGACACAGAAACATCACAAACGTTCTTGTAGCAACAAAATATTGGCATCATCATTAAATTCAGGGATAACTCAAAGTAAAACTTATTCTATAACGATATAAACACATAGTAAAAGAATTTGTAGTTTAGTAATAAATGTCATGGCAGAGCAAACAAACCTGCTGAATGTCTTAATAACTGCTGCAGTTCAGACCAGAAAGTATAGTTCTGGAAACTGAATCATAAGAATAAAGGCAGAATCACTATTATTTCAAATTACTCTTTATTCATTTGACAATAAACACCACGCAGCTCCTGGATTGTGCAGCCTCCGGCGCTACTTCTCCCCGGTGTCAATTAGTTTCCTCTGTTTTCTCAGCGTCTGAGTTTTATCTGCAGAAAGAATTAAACACAGAAGCACAAATCTCAACTATTTCAGTTTAGACTGGATTTCAGTAGACAGGAACTTTGATCTTTAAAGTAGCCACCAGAAACAGTAATTAGCTTTATTGCCAAGTTTGTGACACAAACAAGGGATTTGTGCAAGGAGGTATATGTATATAAATATGCACATATGTTACATGGTTATCAGAGGATGTAACAAATAACTGTTTCAAAGTGAATAAATTATAGTTAAAGGATGAATAAAATTAAAAATTGCAGTGTTATAATTTGAAGCAGCTGTAAACATTAATTACGGCAAAGTAAAGTTTGGGTTAGTTATGGGGGGCTGTGAGTGGGTCTGTTTGTAGGGGTTGGTTGTTGTGGGGTGGGGGGCGGGGGGTCACCTGTGATGGCCTTTGTTCTCCTGAGGCACCTGCACATGACGATGTTTTCTCTGCTACCGTCTACGGCTGTAAATCCCATAGAGAGGCGCTGCTCCGCTGGCCAGGATCTCCGTGAAGCTGCCATCAGTGAATGATGGTAAAAAACATGCCAAGAGAAAACTGTCTGATGTTGAGAAGTTCCTCTTTGCTGAAAGAACCAAATGGTGGCAGAAAGCACCACAAAAACACACAGAAGACGAGAGACCAAAGCTCAGAGGCTCCCATCAGTGGCACCATCTTGTTTAGTAGATGTTCCGAGTTGTTGAAGTTAGACCCTTTAAATCAGGTCTGGTTGTTATAACTGTTGGGTGTTCAGACCCATCCAGAACCAGCTCAGAATGGGTTCAGGAGGCTGCTTTACCTTCAGAGTCTGAAGCTCTTCCTCATAATCACTAAACAAGCAAGATAATATAATTGAGATGGCAACCCATCGCCTAAAATATTTAACACTGAACTCATTTTCCCCTCTAGCCAAGACCTACAGCATGCGCTGGGGCGGTTCGCAGCCGAGTGTGAAGCGGTTGGGATGAAGATCAGCTCCTCCAAGTCAGAGGCCATGGTTTTCGACCGGAAAAGGGTGGCTTGTCCTCTTCAGGTTGGAGGGGAGTTCCTGCCTCAAGTGGAGGAGTTCAAGTATCTCGGGGTCTTGTTCACGAGTGAGGGAAGAATGGAGCGGGAGATCGACAGACGGATCGATGCTGCTGCCGCAGTAACGGGGGCGCTGTGCCGGTCCGTTGTGGTGAAGAGAGAGCTGAGCCGAAAAGCGAAGCTCTCGATTAACCGGTCGGTCTACGTTCCTACCCTCACCTATGGCCATGAACTTTGGGTCATGACCGAAAGAACGAGATCCCGGATACAAGCGGCTGAAATGAGCTTCCTCCGTAGGGTGGCCGGGCACTCCCTTAGAGATAGGGTGAGGAGCTCGGCCATTCGGGAGGGGCTCGGAGTAGAGCCGCTGCTCCTCCACATCGAGAGGAGCCAGTTAAGGTGGCTCGGGCATCTATACCGGATGCCTCCTGGACGCCTTCCTCGGGAGGTGTTCCAGGCACGTCCCACCGGGAGGAGGCCCAGGGGACGGTCCAGGACACGCTGGAGGGACTATGTCTCTCGGCTGGCCTGGGAAAGCCCTTGGGCTCCCCCCAGAGGAGCTGGAGGAGGTGTCTGGGGAGAGGGACGTCTGGGTGTCTCTGCTGAGTCTGCTGCTCCCGCGACCCGGTCCTGGATAAAGCGGAAGACGACGAGTACGAGTACTCATTTTTCTTCAAAATTAACTGCTTGGACCTGATCTTGTTCTTCTGTGAGACCGCTTCTCTCTCCAGGTCAGTCACCCTTGCTTTAAGTTGGGCCATTGAACCTATTGGCACCTCCCTCTGCCCCTTTACAGATTGGGTCCTTAGGCCTGTTGCAATCAGCAATAAATCAGTTAATTGCATGATAAATTCAAATGAGCTCCATAATTTCTGTGCCTGGTAGCTGGGACTCTTACCTTCCATGGTCCCGACTTTACCCTTCAAGATCCCCGACAGGCTCCAAACCTGCCTGAAAACAATAACTTCATAAAGGCTTTCAAGATTTTACAGACAAAATTAACTTTAACTGAATTTAGCCACTCCAGTTTTGCAGTTCCTGTATTTGTGAAATTGTAAATAAAGTCCAATAAAATATTGGCCACGGATCACATTGATCGCTGCTGGAGGACTGTTTCTAGATTCTGGTTCTGGTTTCTCTTAAAGTCATTTGAACAAAGTTACTCATTTTATGTGCTCAGCCTGGATAAACACCCTTATTCAGTGCTCTCCTGATGTCTGTACAGAAAATAATCTCATCTTTGCATGAATAAATTAGGAGACATCTTAAGATATAAGATGTCTTGGAAAATCCAGTCTCACCATCTTCAAACCGAACAAAGTTCTAGAACTGTACACATCATGCAAAAACTGCTGCAAAAACTGACCCCCCACCAAAAAAGCCCACATGATTAAAGTTTAGATTCATTTTCAGTAGCAAAAATATAAATTTGTAATAATATACATACATGCAATTCTCTAACCCTAAACCCTAACCCGCCAGCCATGGCCGAGGTATAAATGGAGCACGGCACAGGTGAAAACAAGGAGCCTGATGGGCACGAAGCAGGTGGACCCAATGAAGCTAATTATGGGCTGACTGTGGCAGGGAGGGCTAGCTAAAACATGAATGAACTGAACAGAGATGCAAGGAAACAATCTGACCAAAGGAAATCTCACAGATAAACAGAACATAAACTAAAACAGCCTCAGTCTTTAATATCTGGGGACTATTTCTAGAGGTTTAGAATAGACACTACATAACTAAACTAAGTGTAAATAACATCTTCCTGCATCTTGTCGCTCTCCTGCATTGTGGTCCAACATCTGGTTAAAGAATCCTGCTTTTGCCTCCTTTATTGTAAAGTTATTTAATCTGCACCTAACAGCACGGTTGATCCTCCTCATAGATGCTCTCAAGTCCAGCTCAGCGTTCCTCTGCTCCTCTGGTTATCAGTCACTCACATTTCTGTCAATCATCAGCTGCTTTATTTTGGGCTGCTTTACGTCTCTAGAAACTTAATTCAATGTTCGTTCATTTCAGTGTCTTTTCGCTAATTACCTTAAACTGCTGCGGTGATGTTCCACATTAAATATATTACATAACATCTGGAGTAATATGTTGTATTTGAATTTTTCACATCAACAGTTTAAGCTAAAGATTTTGTAAGTTGTAATTTAATGTCAGTTGTAAACATTTTTATTTTTCTAACTGAAATGGTTCATTATAGTTGTGGGATGTGTGTTAATCATAAATTCATTTAAATGGAGTTTTATTTGACGTTCTACTTTATTGTTAGTAGATTTTCATGTTACCTCCACTCCTGCATCTGCTACATTTTTAAAATCGCTACATGCATGCTCAGTATGAGGCATTGCTGCAAAGTCAACGCCAGAGACTGTCCACTGTCTCTACATGCTCATCCAGGAGGAGTGAATGCTGCAAGTCACTGACTGGATGCAATCTGCTGGGTTTCCTTAGATAGAAAAACTTTTTATCCAATTTGAATAAATAACAGAATCTGGCTGCACTGTTCAATGGTTAAGATTAATTGGAATGTATGAACCTGACTTTTGTGAAGTGCCTTGAGACGACATGTGTTGTGAATTGGTGCTATAAAATAAACTGAATTGAATTGAATTTAATTAAATCGGTTTGTTTTTAATGTTATTTTTATAAATGCTATAATTAATAATTAGAGCAAATAAGTCCTAAAATGCTGGGGAATTGAGGCATTAATGACACACATCACAAGCTGAAATTATGAACAGTGATGAAACACAAAACTAACTTAGCTAGTTTGTTGATGCCCCAGAGTTTAGTCTTTCATAAGCAACATCTATCGCTCCATGAAAACTATGGATTTATGTGTCCTCATAGGTGAACATTCTTGAAACCAACATCAGTGTGTGTTAGTGCTTTTAAAACAGATTTAACCTTAGACCAAAAACACACATAACACTAAACTGTTGTATTTCTATTGAAATAAACAAAGACATTCAAATATTCACTGACTCAAAATACGCTGAAGATACAGAATCTGAAACCAAAACCACCATGGCATGCTTGGAAAGAAAAACCTAAAATCCATCTCTAGAATTGGTCATTTTAACAGTTTCTCCACAGAAACAACACAGCATCATTTACAGAAGTGCAAATACGTTTGGAAATGTTGACCGACTTCTTCATTTAAGGTTCTGACTCCTCTTTCTTGATCACGGCCCGACTATTTGGTTCCTGAAGTAGCTAGTATTGCATTTAAATGTTTGATAGCTTTAAAAAAACATAAGCTGTTCAATGACGTCCATGAAAACTGTGATTAATGTGGTTTAAAATAAAGGCGCTGAGAAGTGACACATTCCCCCTACACAACCATCATCAATGGTCTCCGTCTTGGTAAAAACAATTTTTCTACAACAATTGGAGACGAGGATGGGGTTGATTGAATTCTTCTGAGGACAGCGACAAGGGGCCAGGCCAGCCTTGGAAATGGTTTCCTTGCCTCAAACCCGACAACCGTTGCAGTTAGGGAGGACTTCTGGGTCAGTTGTTGGAGACTCTGCATTGGAATCCTGAAGGAACCCGACTTTTCCCAGAAACGGTGAGATCCTGAATCACCATAATCTAATAATTATTATCGCTAATTTGTTAAACAGTTTTTTTTTAATCAACACAAACTATAACCAAAGGCCTAAAAATCTAAATTGTAAAATATTAACATTTTAAAAGTTTAAAAGGTCCTGCTAATTAAATTTAAAGAAAAACATTTTAACAAAGATGAATTAGGGTTTTTCCCCCTCGTCAGTGAAAAGAAGTTGATTGTCAGGGAACTGACAGCTTTTCCCCCCCGTGAAATGTAGGTTTAGAGGGTTGGTACAGAGCACCGAAAGACTCTGCCTCTTGTGGACAAGTTTTAAAGGAATATTCCCTCGATACCCAGACACATAATGGGTCAGAAAGCTCACAAGGAATTGCCTCCTTCCCAGGGAGAAACTTTTGATTTCATGGTGAAAAAACTGGACCAAAAAGCACAGAGTGAATCAATGAATGGCTCGCTATAAAAATAAACTGAATTGAACTCGACACCTTTTCCTCAGCACGGTTCACGTAAGACGTCGTGTTTGGACAGAGAAGATTAGTTTAGAATGAAATAATCTAAATAATGTTGGTTTGGTTTTTGTTTGTGTTGAGAAAACTCAGCTAAGTGCTAGCAGACTAGCCGCTCAGCTAATGATGTGTTCTGCGTTGTGTTTTAAAGTTAAGACAAACTTTATTTAAAAGGTGATTTATAAACACATATTGGCCATAACACGCCGTCAACGCATACGCATTTTTATCTTTTTATTGATGGTATTTTAAAGGTACGTTTGATTTTAAAGGAGTGGTAACAAGCTACAAGCTTCTTTTCTTAGCTTCAACCGCTAACGGCTAAGTTAACACGTCACTCACCACCATCTTATGAGTCTATTAAGAATCATTTATCCAGAAAACTTGTTAGGTTCAATCTAGAAAAAAATATTATTCCCTAATTATTTTAGGGTTATTGATGATTAGTCATCCAGAAGGTTGGTTTTATTCAGTAAATTATTCTTTGTAATATTATTTTATTAAAATAATGTTTTTCTGATCTTGCATTGTGAATGGTTGTTTAAAGGTATACCAGTTATTGTCTAAATTAGTTCCAAGACTAACTTAACTTCATTTCCAGATTTTTCAAGATAATCCTTGGTTCTCAAACATAAATAACATTTAACGGTAATGCTGCATCACTTTATTGGTCATGTTTTTTAACCATCTTTGAGTCATTTGTTCATATTGTACACAGTTGGTCTTCCTTATTCTTTCATTTTTCATTTTGTTGTTCTGGAATAGTAAAGACTTTGTTGATTGAAATATGTCTGACTTTGAGTTGACTTATTTTGGTTAATAAATTCTCGTATTTGAAGAAATTGTGCATTTATTCCATGTGTGTGCAGAGTTTTGCTGTTCAGTAATGTCAGAGCTTGGCTCACCTCTTTCATTATTGTCCTAATACCACCGACTTATTGGGCTGGTTTTCACAGGACAACACTCAACAGACCGAATTATTAAATAAAATATGAATATTCAATAATATATTCATAATAATCACAGATATGATTTCCCACTAGGGGGATGATAACGTTTCTTATCTCAATATTAATAATTGTATGATTGTTCTAGAAGTTTATGTGATCCTTTAGACTGTTTAGGGGATGGATCCCTGCACCATGGAGCCGGTAGCGATTAATTAATTCACTGTTCATTATACTGAGAAAATCTCCTCTCTGTCTTTCCTCCATCTTCTCTGCTTCAAACACTCTTAGGTGCACTAAAACTCCTCCTCACGACTCTTAACATTTGTTCACTTTAGGAGCTTTCTTAAGGCCTAATGCCTGGTTCACACTGCAGGAATTTTATGCTGATTTTTGCCCCATCTTCCCCTTCCAACATGCCCCGATTATCGTGATGGCTCTAAAGATAATCTTATGAGATATTCTTGCTGTGTGTGGTTTGTTAAGAGTGATCTAGTCTAAGAGTTTTCTTAGAATTTTACCTAACATCACTAAAAGCTAATTTTAGGTAAGGCAGGTTTATTATAACACATTTCAGCAATGAGAAAATTCAAAGTGCTTTACATGATGACAAAAACATTTAAAAAGTACATTACAGGTAAATAAGTATTGGACCGAAGACTGAAATCAATGACCTCAGCTTTCTTTTAAATCAATAGACTAAACGAACAGCCTACACGAAAATGTAAATCTTTAACCCATTCATTGAAGCTCTCTGTGCTTTTTGGTCCATATTTTTTCACCATAAAATTAAACTTTTCTCCCTTGGGATGTTCTTTAGAACCCGTTAGAACCCTTCTGGCCCATTATGCATCTGGGTAATGGGACAATATTCCTTTAAAACTGGTCCACATCTGGACCACTTCTAGGAGAGCCCAGCTCAGCCATGGTCTCTCAAGGAGGGGTCACAGCGTGGTCACAGCGTGGTTCTTTACACCGTGTGTCCCAAGGTGGAAAATCCTAATTAACCTTTAACCCCAGTAGAAACTTTTACCAAGATGTTTTAGTTAATAGAAATAGAAGAATCAAAGCAACCCTGAACTAATGGGTTTTAACCTGGATTTAAAAGAACTCAGGGATTCAGCATCTCTGCGGGTTTCTGGAGGTTTGTTCCAGATTAGTGGAGCAGAAGAACTGAATGCTGCTTCTGCACGTTTGGTTCTGGTTCTGAGGATGCAGAGTAAAGAGCCAGAAGACCTGAGTGGTCTGGAAGGTTGATACAACAGCAACAGAACTTCAATGTATTTTGGCGCTAAGCCATTCAGTGACTTAGAAACTAACAGAAGGATTTTAAAGTCTCTTCTCTGAGGTTTAGGGAACCAATGGAAGGACTTTAGAACTGGGCTGACCTGGGCTTTACCTTCCAGGTTCTAGTGAGGACCAGGCAGCAGCGTTCTGGATCAGCTGCAGCAGTCTGATGGACACACACACACACACACACACACACACACACAGACTTTTCCTAGTTTTCACTGCTTGGATCTTAAAGTTTCCACGGCCCCTCAGATTATAACCCTCTTCTCTCTGTGTAAAGAGCTTTTGGATATTAGTAGGTAATATTGTTTATTGGCTTTATATTGAAGTTGTGCAGTATAAAAATCTACTAAATCATAAAATGTTAATTTGGACTGCAAGAATAAAATATTAGTGTGATCACAAAATCCTACTTTATGTACAACTGTCACAGTAAGTTTTTGGAGTATAAAGAAGGTATATAGTAAACTTCTACAGTTATTGCCCAGAATTTCTATACAGTAGGTTAAATAGGGCAAAACTAATGTGCAATAAAATAATCGCAGTGCATTATATCCCATGAAGTGTTTAACCTTGTTACTAATTTAGACACTTTTAGAAATGCTACTTTGTACGTGTCTGATGTGTGGTTTCCATCTTAATCTGCTGTTAATAGTTATTCCCCTAAAAATAAATTTTTGACATGATATCAATATCAATACCATCTATATTTATTACTGAGTTTAAATTTTCTATGTAATTTCCAAAGAACATTAGTTTTATTTACATTTAGAGATAGTTTGTTGTTTAGTTTAAATAGTTTATTATTTTTTTGTATATTAAGTCACTATAACTATCACTAGAGTCAAATATATTGGTGTCAGTCGCAAAAAGACTTAATTTTAATAACTTGGTTACATTAAATATATCAACTTTGGACCCAATACAGATCCCCGTGGGACCCCACAAGCAACGCCAAGCTCACCCATCCTCACATACTGGTGTCTCTTCATTAAATAGCTTTGCAGCCACTCCCCTAATGCCATATCTTTCCAGTTTCTTGAGTAATATTTTATGATTCAGAGAATCAAATGCCTTTTTTAAGTCAATAAATATTCCCATTGTATATTTCTTCCTATCTAAACTATTTGTAATCTCTTTCACAGCATCGATTATGGCCGTCGATGCTGAGCTAAACCCATACTGACATTCATTCATTATATTATGTTTTTCTATAAATTTCTCTAATCTAAACAGTTTTTCTAAGATTTTAGAAACCTGAGGGAGCAGAGAGGCACGTCTATAGTACGTGAAAATGTGTTTGTTTCTATTCTTGTTAAGTGGTATTAGTTTAGCAATTTTGATTTTATGTGGAAAAGTTCCTGTTTGAAATGATAAATTACATGTCTACGTTAATGGTTTAGAGATACTATGTATAACTGTTTTTACTAACGTCATATCTATATCATAACAGTCAGTAGATCATTTGTTCTTATATTTATTAACAATATCTATTAATTCTACCTCAGTTACTTCAGACAGAAACATTGTCTATGAATTTATTTCTATGGATGAATTTTCCAATTTCTTGCTTTTACACGAATGGATTTTATCTGCCAGGTCTGGCCCAACATTTACAAATAAATTATTGAAACTATCTACAATTTCATTCATATTATAGTTCATGTTATATCACTGTTCTTATCACTATAGTAGTCTAGA
This sequence comes from Crenichthys baileyi, assembly GCA_036173005.1. NCBI lineage: Eukaryota > Metazoa > Chordata > Actinopteri > Cyprinodontiformes > Goodeidae > Crenichthys > Crenichthys baileyi. The sequence goes on along the minus strand of JAHHUM010000446.1, from coordinate 9,705 downwards.
AATCTATTATTTTTAATAACAGTATTTAGGATTCCCCAGACCCTCTTAGTGTTATTTCTATTATTATTTAAAAGACTTGTGTAATAAAATGTCTTGTTAATTCTTATATCAGTTTATTTGTTTTGATATATTTTATATCTATGTTCAGATTCTTTGTTCCTTAATCTGATAATTTGTCTATATAATGTATTTTTTTTCTTACAAGCATTTTGTAAACCCTTAGTTAACCATTTCATAACTCTGTTGTTTTTACTAAATTGATGAGTTGGACAGTTTTTATTGTATGCTGAACTAAAAATATCTTAAGAATGTATCAAAATCACAATCCATCCCTTTCTCTACTGTAACAGTATTCCAGTCTTGTCCTGTTAAGTCATAACAAAGTGAGTTCATTGCATCTTTAGTTTTACTCGTTTATATATGGGTGTTTGGGGCGCATATGGTAATTACAGTTATCATATAATGTAAACACAGGCAGATGGTCAGTTATATCCCAGATCATTCGGCCACTGACATCAGTAGACTCCATATTATTTGTAAAAATGTTGTCTGTGAGAGCGGCGCTGTGTGATGTAATTCTACTGGGTTTTGTAATAGCTGGATGTAGTTTAATCCTATTGATTTATTCACCAGTTGTTTTCTGTTTATTTAGATTTATCAAATCAATATTTCACCCTCAGAGATGAATACTTTTTGTTACCTATTCTTAAAAATATTTTTCCACCCACTCTGTAAATATTTCCAAACTAGAGCACAGTGACCTACATAAACGACTCACTATAAGGTTTTTCTCGCTTTCATTGAGTAGTTCTACTGTAATACATTCTAATACACTATGTATTGTTAATGTCATACTTTCAATTGTTGTAAATCTGATTTTTATGAACATATAAAGCAACTCCTCCACTTATTCAAATTATAACCATCTAACTTCAAATTAATTCCATTTTCTTCATCAAACCATGTCTGTAAATGGATGTACAAACTGTTGGGAATATTCTTTGGTAGTATTGAAGTTTCAGTACATGCTTCTACTATTGAAATGAATAATTGAGAATTTCTGTTCTGATTTAACATAATTATTAAATCATCTTCAGTGTAGTAGTTGCAATCATTAGTATTAGATGCTAAAACCTGTTATCAGGGTCCAGTTTATCCTCTCAGTCTAATGCATTGTGGTCAGTTTCCTAAAGTTGTCTGTGCTTGTAGTCCAGGATCCTTCGTTGTATTCCTAAATCATTAGATGAAATATGACTGGTTGACTTAGTAAACAGATGCTGTTTTCCTCATTAATATGTGACATTCCTAATTGTTTTACTTTGTTACACCAGACATTAATTAATTTATTCATTTCATTTACTTTCAGTTAATATTTCTATTTTAAGCAGCATTTATTCTACCTTATCTGTATTTATCTAAATCTGTCATGATTCCAGCCCTTCAGCTCTACCTTGACTGTGCTGATTACTCATTACCTTCACCTGCACGGGCGGGCTCCCTTTTTTAAACAGCTGTCGTCACCGCTCAGTGCGGGGATGTCTGGGGCCCCAGTCCCCGCTTTAAAACCCCTTGTTTTCATTTTTCCAAAGGAGTTTTCTGGTTTCGATCCCTCCTGTTTTTTTCCCCCCAAACAGTTTTTTCCCAAAGCCCCTTCTGCTGTTTGGAAGATTTCCTGCCCTTTCCCGTTGCGGAAAACCTCCCCGTCTCTGCCCTTAGTAGCGCTTTCGGGGTCATACAGAGGTGGAGGGGGAGGAGGGGTACCCTTTGTGTGTGTGCAAAGTGGTAAAAAGGGGAGGACCCGAAAAAGGGCCCCCTGTTTCGCTGCTAAACCCTTTTCTGTTTTTCCCTTGTAAAACGAAAATTGGGGAAGTGTGTGTGCTCCCGCATTTACACACGGGAGATAGTTTTGGGTTTAAAAGAATTGTTCGAGCGGTTAGGGGCCCCTAAACATGGTTCGAAATGGGTTTTCCTCCCCTTTTAAAGGGAAATTTTCTGTGCTTCCCCCAATGCCCCAAAATTTCATGGATTATCCCCAAACCCGATTAAAAAAATCTTTTTGAAAATGTTTACAGTTTTTTTTGGAATTTTTGCAAGTTTCAGTCGGGGCCCACAAGCTCAGCGCCTGGGGGGAAAAGTGTTTGGCAGTGGACCCGAAACAAGAGTTTCAGGGAAAAATTTAAAACTGAAAAAACCCCCCTAAATTCCTACCAGTATCAGGGTTTTCGAGAAGCCGAAACATAAACAAAAAAAAAAATTCATCTCTGGATTCCCCAGGGGTACCCTCAAAAAAGGTCAGGCTGAGGTTTTGGCAAACTTCCCCCAAAACACTGAAACACATTTATAAAGGCTCCTCATCTTCGGCGTGGGGAAAAAGTTTTCTGGTTTGACCCACAGTACACCTTTTAACAGTTATAGGGGGCTTTTGTCCAGAAAAATTTGATGGGGTATCTCACCCAGCGAGCAGCAAAAAGGGGTGTGATTTTTTCCCTTTTCAAGAAAGAATAAGAGCAACGGGAGTGGGGGAACCCAAAACTGTGAGGTCTGATATCCAAACCCAATTTGCCCTCTAAAAAGCCAAAAAAAGCTTTTTCTGCAGCTGCCACAGCACAAGGCAGCTGGGGGTTTCCTATAGCCACGGGGCCCAAATTTTTGCAAAAAAATAAGCAACAGGTCCCCGGGGTTTTTCCCCCATGATAGGGGAGGAGAATTGATGTATGCCCCCCTGCTTTTCTTTAAACAGCCGGGAAAAAAAAAGGTTTTGTTGGTTTCGGTAACCCTAAAGTAGGACCCTTTTCTGAAAAACCAGTTTTTAGTTGTATGAAAATGCTTCCGTTTTCAGGTTTTCCCAAACAATATTTTTCCCGAATTGAAGCCCTTTACCAGGCATGAGAGCCCCCAAGGGGTTTTCCTTTACAGGAAAAATTTAGGAATAAAATTCCGGAAATATGAAGTCTTGGGGCCCCAAAAAAAGAAAACCCAACCTTTTTTTTTGAAAAGGTTTTTGGGAAAATTTTTTGAAACCCCCTTCACACGCTTTGAGGAAAAAAGTTTTCCCTTCAGCAGAAATAACATGACCAAAAAAAGGTACTTGTAGCGGGAAAAAAGCGAGGTTTAAAAAAGAGGGGCCCTTTTGTGGCCCTCTGAATGCAAATGTTTCAACAGTGTGACATTTTCCCTTTCTCACTTGCCCCTTAGTAGGACAACAAAGAAGAAGATCATAAAAACATACTGAAATAAAGCAGACCTGAGGTAAAACTCCAATGATCAAGACTAGTTTTCCCAACGCGGGGCTTTTTTATTTTAGTCGATTTTCACAAAAAAACCGTGACACAGACGAGTGAAAGGGGAAAGGTTTTTCCCTTAAAACCAAAAAAAAACCAAAAAATTGGCTCTGCTTATCAACGGGGTACACAAAAAAAAGGGCCATTTGAAAGATCAACCCCCCAAAAAAAAAACCTTTAAATCTGGGGGAAAACTTTGTGCCAAAATAGTTGAAAGGGTTTTTGGAAACCCTGTAGGAGCTAGGGCTTGTACTAAAGGCATTTACAGTTTGGGTAAAAAATCTTGCACAAACCTCCATTAAAACGGTTTTCTCCTTTACTCTGATCTTTTTAACAGGAAAAAGAGGAGTTTTAAACGGGAAAGAATTTTCAAAGGGAAAACCAATAACCCTTTCCCTTTCAGAAGCGTTTCAAAAAAAGGTTTGTTTCCTGCAATGGTTTGGGTTTAGTGGGTATTTTTTCCCCCCCCCCGGCTGTATTTTGGATTTTTGGGAAGTCAAAAACAGCAGGTTCAAAAACCTTTCAGGGGGCCCCCATCATTTACTTTTTGCCCACAGACCGGGAGGCCCGGGGACCAACAATGGATTGAAGTGGCGTCAAATTTTCAAAAATGGGGCCATTTGGGAAAACAGACCCATTTTCGGGATCAAACTTAAACCCGGTTTTTTGGGCCCCCCAGTGCAGTTGTGCAAAGGGAAAAGGTTTTTAAAATGCAAAAAGTCTCTTAAAAAACTTTAAGATTGAATTTGTTTGGTCCCACAGCCCAAAATAGATATTTTTTCACACTGCAACACAAAATATTTTCACATCTGCCCATTTTTGTGTTAAGATTTTCCCAAAAGCGATGTGGGGACAGTGTCTCTTTTTTTGAAAAAAATTTAAAGCTGGTTTTTTGGATTTCAGAAAACCCAAGCGAGCCCCGGTGTATTAGCATTCCAATACGCATACACTGGTTAGTTTTCCACAAAAAGAAAGGGAAAACCAAGTTTCTCATTTTCTTTGTCAGAACCCAAGGGAAATTGAGCAATACATTTTAAAATCAACGCTTGCTTTAAAACAAAGGAGGGATTAACAACTATCAAATTTCTCCTCCAAAAAGCTTTTTTGGAACACAATGAATTTTGAAACTTTCCACTATAAGCAAAATTTTAATGCTTGGGGCCCCGAAACTGAATGCATTTAAACACTGTGTAAAGCCTGATAGAGACCCTTAGCCCCTTGGGGTGGACTTTTAAAAATGTCCCTAGCTTGCACATGAAATCCCCATACCCATCAAATTTACGGGACACAATTGAAAAAAGAGGAAAAACAATGTTTGAAAGAAAACCCCAAATCGGGGGGTTAAAAAAACCCATGGGCTTTTTTAACATTTTTTCCCTTGTCGGCTGCCCTGATGCTGACATTAAAAAAAACATGGATTTCCGCGATTTTTGGGGGGGTTGTTAAAAATTCCTCTCCCCTTAACAACAGAAGAATTTTGCTCCTGAGTTTTACCATAAATGATATTTTTTCCTGAAAACTAAAAGATAAAAAAATTGGGGAAATTTTTTTTTATATGCCTCGAGGTAAAATGAGCAGAATTTGGGTAATTTTTCTCTCAAACTTCTTTTCCAAAACAGCAATAGCATGTTGCACTTTAGTCAATTTCATCACAGTCATTGCAAAGCACCCTTTTATTGCTTGAAAAAAGGAAGAGAAGGAAAAGGGGGGTTGAGCATCTTATTGTATATTTTGTGTGTGTTGTGTGTCAAATGAAAAACATGGGACAGGTAGGAAAAAATTGTTGAAGCAGGGGGGTGTGTTTAAAAAAAGGTTTTTTTCCCCTTTGACGAGACGGCTGACACTGTGGTGGGTTGATCTTGGGCCCCCTCTGGCCCCGGTTTGTCAATCAGCCTGGAAGATGCGGCCCCAGCTGGGGGAAAGGGGCATTGCCCCCCCCCCAATTTTCCCTTTTTGCCCCACTTGAAACAGGTAGGGATCATAAAAAAAGTTTTTCCCGGACCTCTCCGGGGGCCCCCCGTTTCGCGATATCCCCCCCTCTCTATTTTCCCTTCCCCCAATTTTGGTACAGGGAACCCGGGGGAAAATGCAGTTTTTTTGTCAGAAAGGTTTTTTTTTAACTTTGCTTTTCTTTTTCAAAACATTTAGTTTTAGCATGTTTGGCATGTCTCCGGGAAAAACAGCAAGGTTGAGGAATTTAGCCCAGCCAACATATCGCCCCCTTAAGGTTTTTGTGCTAAAAAGGGGGAAAACATTCATTTATGGGCCGATCCCAAAACAAGGGTCTCCCCGACCCCCGCTTCTGTACCCACTGCGTGGGGTTTTTTTATGCCCCTGTACTTGGTCACGCCCTTTTCACCTGCTGATGAAATCCCTTTGGTCCCTTTCACCTTTTTGCTTGAGAAAAGATGTTTGTAAAATTGGGAAATTTTGGGGAAAACTCTTTCCTTTTTGGCAAACGCCAGGACACAACGGACATTCCTTTTAAATCCCCATTTGGAAAATCCCTTATCCCAAACCTCATGTTTCAGGGCGTAGGTTTGGAAAAAAGGGGGCTTGTTATGGGATTTTTTGCAATGCAGACGCAAAATTATTTTCGTGTCAGGATTCTGCGTATTTCAGCCCCCAGTTTGGCGATAAATTCCCTTTCAAAAATCAGAGAAAATTGGTGGAAAAAAAAATTCACCTGAACCCCAAACTCGTCAGGGGGAAGTTTTGTCACTCCTAAGTCCTGGAGAAGGAGGACCCGGGAAAAACCCCGGGTTTGGTCCCCTTTTGGCCCATTACTTCCACCATAGGTGGGAGTGAGAGTGTGTCCCTGATCCTTCCCGTTTTGGTTTTGGGGAAAAACAGAGGGCTGGGGGCTCGGACCTGGCAGTGAATCAGGGGGGATTTGAGGAGCTGTGCAGATGTGGGGTTAGAGCTGTTTTTCACCCCTTCCCCGTGACTGCTGTTGCTTTTGAGGCTGCAGATGTGGCTGATTCTGCAGCTGGAGGGCTGGAGGTCGCTGCTGCAGAGGAGGAGCTGTTTAGGCTGGGTGTTCGTTTCTGATGGGCGGGTAAACATATGAGTTCCCGATTTTGGGGGCCCCCCACAGGCCCCCCCAGAAATCGTCCAAAAACTCGTTTGATCAGGGTTTAGGGGGGAGTGGAAAAAAACCCAAAAGAAAATCAACAGAAGGTCAGAAATTTGCAGTGGATATAAGGGGGGTTTGGGGGGTTTGTGTATTTTTGCATCAGGTTTTGAAGGGCCCAAAATTGGTAAAAAAAACCAAAGGGACAGAGATGGGGCTTTTTTTTTTTGGGCCCCCCCATGTCTTTACTGTCATCCCGGGTTCCCTGGCTCAATTTTGAAGTTTCTTTCTTTTGGGGTCGCTCAGCTTCATCTTTCCCAAAATTTTTAAACATGTTTTTAGTTTTTTCCTACCTGGGAATCTTTTTTATCTATTTTCTTTTTTCCCCTCTAAATTTTTTCCCCTTTTCTTTTTTAGTTTCTTCAAAACCCCCTGTAAAAAATGTAAGATTGTATGAACCCCCCGGGAGGAAAGTTAAATTCTTTTAAACCCCTTTGTTTATGCACCAGGGCTTTGGGGAAACCCTATTTTTTACCATAAAATCAAAAAGTTTTCTCCCTGGGGGGGGAGGAGGGGATCCCCTTAAAAACTGAAAATTTTTTCCCGTCCCCTTTCTGACAGCCCCGCCACAACCCCTTTTCTTACTGGTAAAGGGGGAATATTCCTTTAAACTGCAAAACGTCTCCACAAGATTTTGAAACTTTTTGGCTCCCCAATCCGGGCCCCCTAACTTACTGGTTTGGGGGGCCTCGCTCAACCAACCCGGGGGGGTCTCTACGGGTGAATTTTCTGTTTACCCCCGGGGAAAGGGGGGTCAAAAACCCCGGGCAGCAGGGGCCGTACACCTCGCTCCTGGTTTCCCAAGGGGGGAAAAAAATCCCGAAACCCCTTTGTTCCCAAGGGAGGGAAAAATGTTTTGTTTGAACCTTTTTGTTTAAAAGTAAGAAAATCCTAAATTAAATTTTTAGCCCTTTTATGATTTTTTCCAATTTTTTCAAATTTAAAAATTTTAAAGGCCTTTTGGGTTTTAAAATTTGATTTTTTTTCTTTAAATAATCTAATGATAATTTAATTTAAATTTTGTGATTCAAAATCTCACCCTCTCTGGGAAAAATTTAGGTTTTTTTCGGGGTTTTCCCGTTTTTGAGTCCCCAGGAACCTCGACGCAGAAAATCCTCCCTTCCCCGGAAAAACTTTTAAAGGGGGAAAGGCAAAAAATCTCTTCCCAAAGGGTGGGGCCTGGCCCCTTCTTACGATTCCCCAGAAAATCAGCAAAGGGAAACTGTTGTGAGCCCAAAAGTTGTGAAAAAATTTGCATCCCGGGATGACGATTGGGCATCAGGAAAACAAATTTTTTAGAATCTTGCAAGGGGAGAAGGATTTACAGGGATTGGAGATTTTGCCCCAGTTTGTGTCCAAATCATTCTGAAAAGGGCAAACAAAAAGGTTTTTCCATAAGCACAAAAAGTTTTCCCAAAGGGGACTTTTCATGAGAAACCGTTGGGCCCCGACCCTAACCCTTTAAAAGTGTGGCAAACTATTATCTCACACAGCTGCAAGGAAGGCTGAGGGAAAAACCCTTACCTTAAGATAAACAGAGAAAAATAGAATAACACAGAGGGGGTTTAAACTTTTTTCAGTTCCTTTTAGAGATCAAGGGGGAAAAACAAGCAAGGCACAAAATTTTTCCCTAACAGAGGTTTCATGGCTAAAATTTGGGCCAAACCCGGTGCCAGTCTTCATTTATTGCCCCTTGCCCCGTAAAGGAGGGTTTTTTTTTTTAGGGGAAGGTTCAATTTGCAGGGTAAGGCACAGTTTTGATCAAAAAAATTGAAATGAAAACAACATTAGGGTTTACATACCGAGTTCAAAAAGGGGACAAATTTTTGGGACGTCTTGCTGGCGCATCTGTGGGCCAAGACAGAAAATCTTTTTGATGGGATCAAGAGCCACGGTATTTCCCGGGTAATGTCAAAATACCACCCAAAAAAGGGGGGCGAAAACCCCAAAAACCCAAAGGATTAAATGTGGACCCCAAGAGGAAGCTGTCCCGAAAGGGGGGGTTTTGGGTTTCTAACCCCGGGTCGTATCCCAAAAAAAATAAAACCCCGGCTGCCCAAATCAAAGCCCGAATTTAAAAGTGCACCCCAACTCTCCTGTTTCCCCCAGAAAAATGTCCCGGGAGCTCCACAGGGTCAATTTTACACGGCCGGGCCGCTATAAACCAAAAAATTTTGGGCAATCATGCCCAAAGCCAAACGTCGGGTTTTAATGGTGCAAGGCAAACCAAAACCCTTTTCCCGGGCTGTGGACAATGTGAAAAAAGATTTTTTCTGAAAAGAGTCCAACCCTTTTTGTTTTCCCAAATCCGGGAGGGTTACGGTGGGAGAAAACCCCCCAAAAAAAAGCGTACCAAACCCCGGCGGGTTGGCATGCCCAGAGGGGAAGCCCCCTGGGGGTGGATCAAATGATGGTTTGGGTGGGCCTTTTAAAGGGATCCCTTGGCCAATTTCTTGTGCTAGATGGGCGCGGGCACTGCCCAAGGGCTACGGAACCATTTTTGAGGGCCAGTGCCCAGTGGTTCAAACATTTTATTGAAGGCGGGCGGTGGGTATCAGGTGGGAAAAGCACCAATTTCACACGCAAGGGCGGTGAAAGATTTGGGTTTTATGAACATGAAAGGGGAAATTTAAAAAATTTCCCATGGCCTGCCCCCCAGTCACCCGTCCCAAAATTATGGGCCACTTTGGGGGTTTTTTTGGGGGAGGGTCAGGAAAAAGTTTTTTTCCCCCCAGTATCACATAAATGACCTGGCCACTATCCGCAAGAAGAAAGGCCCTTAAAAACCCCCGGGGCCCCCTGTGCAAGGGGCTTGTATATGTTTAAATTCCCAAGACCCAATTTTTCGCGTATTGGCCGCAAAAAAGGGGGCCCTACAACCCCTACAAAAAAATTATTGTGGTCTAAAACCAGGTGGGTTTTAGTTTCATTGTCCAACCCTGTAGTTTTTTCAAATGGTTTCATCCTTTTTCCCCCTCCCTATCAAACTGATAAAGGTCTTATGTAGTCTCATAGTTCCATGTTTTTTTTCAGTCCTTTAAATTTAAATTTTCATTCATTTTGAATATTGTTCCCGAATCCAAATTTTTTTTTCTAAATTTTGGTTTTTTTTTCTTTGACCAAGTTTCTAGTTTACTCACTTTTTTCCTTAAATTAAAAGTTTTAATAGTTTTTTTTGTGTTTCTACTTTAGTGATCTCAAAAGACAAGAAATAGGATTTTCTTTTTTTCTTCCCACTCCTTTTTCCCAATTCCCCGTTTTTTTTTTTGGGGGGCATTTTGCAGCCCCCTT
>JAHHUM010000445.1:0-163472 GCA_036173005.1 Crenichthys baileyi | reverse complement strand
GCATCTTTTACCGGTTTCTACACATTTTATTTCAAAAGAAATGTACTATTAGAGCCCCAAAATTAATTAAGTCTTATCGGACATTTCTGACATGTAAGGACAAACTTTAAATGTGGTTTTTCTTTTTTGCCACCCAGGGTAAAGCTATCATGATGTGAATTATTTCAATTTTCATCTGCTCATGAATAAACTCATCCCATATTTAAATGAAATGATCCAAGAACTCTGATTTTTGTAGAAAGGCCATCTGTGAACCTTTGCAGTGTTTTGCATGTTGCTTTACTACAGTAAAGACAGACTGTTTCATATTTTCCTGGTCTAAATAAAGTTTTCTGTATACCGAGCAAGAACAGGAGATGGATCACTCCTTGAAAAAGTCTTGATATATTTAGTTGATGCATTAGTGTGCCCAAATCTGCTTTTGATTAGAAGTGATTGGGTCTTTGTGGTCCTATCTACTATGAAATTAAAATGAAAGCGTGACTTTTAAAAGCCGAATGCATTTCGGCAAATCGAGTCCTAAAAATTCAAAAGGTATCTGCATCAGAACATCTGGTTTTAACCTTGACCAGAGCTTACCTCCAAAGCCTTTAAAGGGGACACATCATGCTATTAAATTCTTCCTTTTCACACTTAAATCATTCAGTTGTGATCTATATAAAGTGGAACTGCAAAGCTTCGGTCTGAACTCCTTGTGATTGTAGCTCCACAGACTCCTCTTCTACCTCTGTTCTGAGCTACTGTGAGAGCAACTCGTTTTGGTGCCGTTTCTTTAAACGCTGTTGAGGCACTTCACGCCTCGCCCCCCTTGAGGTCAGGGACCATTCCACTTTAACCCGTTCGGCCATTTTTGTAGTTTGATAACAGAGATAAAATTATCTAGCATTGCAGACTTACAGTCTGACCCAGAGCAAGAGGACAACAAAGGCGACGAACCTGCAGAACCGCGCCTTCAAATGAATGCATCGCAATGGTGTGTTTTTACTGGATTTACACACTCTCCGTCCATTCCAAGTAACTACCTTAAGGAGCGTACTTTACACTTTGAAGCGGTCCTGATGCTGGTGGACAGTGTAATGAATTGTGTGGGTTAATATACCGACAACAACCGAACATTTAGACTTATCCACTTGCAACGTCAGCATACTTAAACTTTGACTACAAAATCACAGCTAAAAATAAAAATGGCGGATATTTTAAACTGGTCAACGTAAAATCCATGACCTTGTTTAGCTGTTCTGCAGCAAATACTGTAATGTAATAGTTCAAAAACTGAAAAGAGACTAGAGAAAACTGAATTGAATGCAAAATATGCTAATAATATGCTATTATAAAAGATGTCTATGCAGCAGCTAAAGACAAAATCCAACTTTTTTGCTCTTCTACAGACTCCAAGTACACAACAAAATGTATTTAAGGGATAAAAAAGTGGATTTTGCATAAGTAACCTTTAACATTTGTTACATTTTCAACTTTTTGTAGAGATCGTAGTGACTATTTACATTATAAAGTGTAGCTGCTGCAACAGACTCGTCATCAGTTAAGTGCTTATAGCTGAAAATTACGGCTTTAAGAGAGACCAAAAGTTTGTGAAAAGGCAACCAAAGTCCAAAGAAAATGTTTAAAAAGGCCCTCATGGAAGGTTGGAGAACGACTGACCAAGACAGCTACAAAAAGTTACAGGAAAACGAGGCTGTGATTCACTTTCACGACTAAAAACTGTTAAATAAAATGCTATCTAATCTGTATACTTTGTTAGATGACGATTTGAATCATTTCAAAGACATAGGGGCAAAAAGTTAATTGATCCTTAAAAAAGAAAAAAGTTAAAAGAAAAAAACAGTAAAAATAGAAAATACCTTCAAATAGTTTTAATCAATCAGAAATCAGTAAACCAGAGTTAAATTGCTGCTATTAAATGTTCTCTAAGAAGCTCTCACCAGTCTTTCAGACTGGACCCAAGCATTAGAACACCGACACTTGTTCATAAAGCTTTGTAACAATACCCTCTGACCAGTTACCGTACAACAAATAAACATTTTCTGACAGTAAGAGACGTGGAGATTTACTGAATCAAACGTGGAGCCAATCTGCATAAGATTTGGTGTAATCTGTTCAGAATCGCACGGTCGACAGACTCCAAATATTTCCTTGGAGGCCGAACAAACGCCGCTGCCAGCAGAGTGACAGATTTTAATAAATAGTGTAGCTGGACTATTAAACATAGCATCAGATTTACAGTCACAATGAGAAAACACCCCACCCCCATCTGAACAGCTTCCCTCAGCTCGTTGTAATGGAGACAACGGTGTTTGTAGCGACTCCTGTGGTTCCGCTCCAGCTGTGGACCATTATCGCAGCGGGCTGGGAGCGCTTGAGTGACACGCTCATGCTCTCATTTTCAAATACAGACGCCGTTTCATTACTGCATACAACGGACTGAATGTTCTGACGTTTTTCTGTTCCTGCAAAACAAAATCTGTTCGTTTACGACAAATCAGAGACCCTCAGCTTCAAAACCCTTTTGGTTTGCATTTAACCGGCAGCTCAGGAGAACCAAAAACCTTCAGTACACCGCAAAATAAAACTGTTCATCATGTCTTTACATTACAGCCACAAGCTACAGATGTTATGTGACAGACCAACACAAAGTGGTGCAGAAGTGCGAAAAGGACCCCTAAATAAACTCCAGGCTGATGAAAGCATGAATACATATGCTCTCTATATTTTTGCTCTCTATATTTTATGGTAAAAATACAACCTCTTCTTTCTACTTTACACTGACGGAGCACTTTGTCTGGGTCTATCACATAAAATCCCAATAAAATACAAAACGTTTGTAGTTGTAAATGTGAGAAAATGTGTAAAGATTCTAGGGGTTTCTCCTAAAGACGTGCCAAACAAGTTAGGTAATGAAGAAATGTCATTTTCTGATGTCTAAACTTCTGAGAAGTTTCTTCAAAACACTCATATTGCTGGATTTAAACAAGAAGGCTGCTATAATCTGTTAAACAGGTTAAGACAGCCTGGAAACAAGGATAATGTGGAGGATTCTACATAGCAGTGTTGTGGTCCTCTGTCTGCATCCAGTGTGCAGCGGTAGTGGTAATAACTCAGGCTGAGGGGCCTTTACGGGGGGCAGCAGCGTTTGAGTTTGTCACGATGAAGAGCCAGAGGGCTAGCTGAGGAGGTCAGGCTGCAGGCCGACCCTCTGCAGGACATCCTCGGGCATACACAAGACGGGATTCACCGGTTTGATCTGTTCGTCGCCGAGAAGAGAGAGGCCCGCGACTCCGAACAGAGTGTGGAAAGGATCCACCTGCAGAGGAGGGGGCAGAAGTTTAAAATGGTGCCTAATGAGTCCCCAAAATGTTGCTTATCTCATCATAATGGCATACAGTGCTGTGGAAAAGTGTTTCCTGCTTTACAGATTTCTTCTAGTTTTGCTTTTTGTTACAGTTATATGTTTCTGATTACCAAACAATTGTGATACCAGACGCAGATAACCTGAAGAAATATGAAATACAGTTTTTATACGGTGATTTCTTTTAATTAAGGGGAAAAGATTGATCCTAACTGACCCGGTCTTATGTCCCCTAAACCTAACAACTGGTTGCGCCTCCATTGGGTCAACAACTGCCATCAACTGTTTGGCAACGCGTCTTTTCCATCACTGTGGAGAATTTCTGGACCACCTTTCTGTGCAGAATAGCCACATTGGAGGGTTTTCAAGTATAAATGGCCTGTTTAAGGTCATGCCACTCTTGGAATCATTCTGGTTAGCCGACCAGTTCTATGAAAGTTCACTCTTTCATGTTTTCTCCATTCCAGAAAACGGCTCTTACCAAAGCCTCAGAAATGACATTGTAACCCTTTCCAGACTGATATATATCCAAAATTTTCCTTTTCTTGAAAAAAAGCAACCCATCATGTCTGCTTCATGTTGTCAGATAGGTTCTTTTTAAGTGATTTCGACGGGTCTAACTAGTGAAACGGAACTAGTTTTGGTGGCTGGTCTCAGTTAATTCATGATTTCACCATCATTGGAAAAGTGTATTTTGTGTTTACTCAGGTTGTTTTTATTTTTTTTATTTTGTTTGATGATCGGAAACATTTAAGTGCAACAAAAAAGCAAAAACATAAGAAGCCTGTAGGGGGGCCGATACTTTCGGACAGCACTGCATTAAAAAAGGGAGATAAATAGAGATAGTGGAGATTTAGCAGCATCAGCAGGAGGTGACAATCCTGTCTCACCATGTCTCCTGGTCTGTCAGCAAATCCTCCTGTCTCCTCATCCTGACAGGCCAGAATAAAGCGCCGCAGCTTGGCTTTGTCGATCCAGTGAATCCTGCCGATGATTTTCAGAGACGCCAAGACCCACCACGAGTAGCAAACATCTGGAAGCTGAGAGAGATGGAGGTTAGTCTGTAACTCTGCTCTCCAGCTCAAATCAAACACGAGACCTAATCCATCCCTACATAAAACATTTTCGGTCAATGTTCCTCATGTTTGATTTAGAAAAACTAAATTAAGGGCACAACGTTTGTCATTTCTACAACAAAGGATGGTGCATCCTTCTGTGGTAGAGCAAGGTTAGATTTGTCTTCCTTTATATTAATATAAGTTAACCAAACAATCCCTTTGATTCCTTTTTTAATGTCAAACGGGGGAAGGCATTTTAAATTTGTTTTGCAGGATAATAATCAATGTAAAAACTGGCAGTTCATTTTCAACACTGAACTCAGAATTTACTGTAAGCCAGAGACATCTATCATCGTTTCCCTGAGGGAGTAAAGACGTTCAGGGTGTGAATTACATTCATCTATTTAAATCTGAACCAATCACTGTTTTTGATTTCTGTCAGGGTTGGGCTGTTTTATGGCTTTCTGAGTCTATGATGAGTTTAGACATCCAAAAAAACAGCTCAAACTCGGTCAGATTGGATGAAAAGCATCTGTAAAACATACATTTTCAGATCTTGCAACAGTCTAGGTCTGGACTTTGACTAGGCCATTCTAACACATGAATAAGGCTTTGTTTAGAGTCGCCAGCTGGAAGGTGAACATCTTCCTGTGTTTTGCTTCATCCAGCCTCCCGTCTTCTCTGACCCGCTTCCCTGCCACCCCCAACCACAGGATGAAGTGCTGTCATCCCTGTTGGAGATTATTTTTTAGAGTTTGCAGCTTTTTAGGCCATGATATGTTATTTAGGAGATTTTATTTAACTAAACATTTATTGTTTTAATTCCAGCAAGTTACAAGCAGAAAACTGGATGAATCAACATCAACACCTGGTTGCTTTGGTATGTTGGCCACTAGTTATGATATTAGGAATGACTGGCATAAAAAAGCCTAATGGCGAGGAGTGTGTGTCTAAAAGGGATTATAATTTGTTGCCATTTGTTGTCCTTCGCAGACAAATTTTAAACGTAGAACTTATTAATTGACATAGACACTAAAGTACTTGGCCCTCTTTTGTACAAAAAAATCGTCTTTTATTCTGAAATTGAAGCTTTGCTTTCAGCATCTGGTGGGACTCTTTGTTGATGAGCAAAACGTTTCCAGAAACTGGTCTGGCTTGTCAGATGGATGACCTTTGGTTACCCTGCACAGAACAGCTCCAGCCCTGCATTATTTCATACCTCCAAACACTAAGGGTGTATTCACACCAGGAAAGTCCTTAGGTCTGCTTGTTTGGTCCTGACCAAACAGTGGACATTATTTCGTTCGTTTGTTGCGGTTTGCTTTCATATTGTACTTTTTGCAAGTGAACTATAAACTTGTAAACATGCGGGTGACGATCATCGCTCCAATTGGACAAAATTGATGGGGGCGGGACAGAGCACAGACCGGGAAATGGAGGAAAACAACTGGAAGTCCTGTGTGCAGCCCCTCTTTTCTGCATATCTGTGTGGTTATTACAGCTGCAATATCACTGCGGGGGTCACAAGCAGCTCATTCAACCGATTTTGAGTCGTTCTATTTCTAATTTTGAAACCCCAATGGAGAATGTGAGCTGCAAGCTGAAGGAGGCGCTGTGCTCTGCATCGAGCTAAAACACGCAGGCATCAGAGTTGCTAAGCAACAGATCACAGTTCGATTGAGAATTGAGTATAACGTTCACTGCTACGGCGGCTTGATAGGTCCAAAGAGATGTATGTTTTCTGTAGTTGGGTCGGATGGAGGCCGGTTCGAATTCACACCAGAAGCAAACCGTACCAGAGCTCCTTTGAAGGCAGACCGAGACCACCTCAAAAAGTGGGTCTCGGTCCTGTTGTTTGGTCCAACTAGGATTCGCTTGAGTGTATCCACACCTGCACAAAAAGTCCGAACCGAGGGGGGAAACGAACTCTTGTCCGTTTAAAGCGGACCAAAAGTGGCCGGTGTGAATACAGCCTACGAAGTCAAAGTGAAGAGCAGACTACGTTTTCCCAGCTGGAGTAAATAAGAAGAAGAAGGGAAGGAAGCATTTCCCTGTTTAAAGAGTAAAAGGAACAAATAGTCTTAGGTGCATCATTTCATTAATTGAATTAACTGGATCAAATGTGCAAAATTAGTGGAAAAAATGAAAACACTGTTGATTTAAAATAATACTGAAGTTTTTTGTATTAAAAGTGACCATTTCTTATTTTTTTAAACATTTTCTGTTCATCTGATTTAAGGTTTCGGATTAATCCTTGATGCATATTCAAAATCCTTCATAAATTTAAGGACAACCACAAATCTGCAAAGGTCTTTTCCATCTTTAGGCACATTCCTATGAGCTCATCCAGCAGTTGACTTTTAACCTAAACGAGCAGAGAAACGTCATCATCTGAAAGCCACAAACCTTCTCAGGTCTTCCGTTGAGGCCCCCAGACGGCAGCTGTCTCTCGCAGAGCCACCATCCCAGCAGGTCCGCGTTGAGCTGGTGGAGCTGGCCGGTGAGCGACAGGAAACCAGTGCAGCAGTAAATCTGATGGACAGAAACAGGAGGTTTGATTTTAATGACAGATCTGCTGAATAAATGCATTTATGAAGCAAATATTTACATTTTATTCTGCATTTAAATTTAAGGACAGTTAATATTGAGTAAAGAGCTTGATGAGTTTTGTTTAGAAGGAATAAAATTCTCTTTAGCTCAGTAAACTCACCTGACCAGCGTGAGACTCTGAACCGGGTCTGCAGCCAAAACCTCCATCGAAATTCATACAAGACAAGACGAACTCCACGGCTTTGTCGACGTTTATCGCGTCCATCTTTCCCTGAGCCAGGACAGATGAAGACACAAAGATCGATTACAACTAGCACCGCACACAACCACAGTCCGGCTTGATCAGTTCCAGCGAAATATTCATCTATTATCCAACACTGTAAAAAACATTATAGATATCTTATTTTTTGGTATTTTGCAAGTCTAGACTTTGACTAGACCATTCCAAAACCTCCATTTGTTTTTTTTTTTCTTCTTTTTAGCCATTCAGAGGTGGACTCGCTAGTCAGCTTTAGATCGTTGTCCTGCTACGCAACACAACTGTGCTAGAGCTTCACGTCACAAACCGACAGAAATCATGGTTCCATCAATAACTGCAAGTCCAGGTCGCGAAGCAGCAAAGCAACCCCAGACCATCACACTGCCACCACCATGTTTGACAGTCAGTATGATGGTCCTTTTCTGGAAAGCTGTGTTAGTTTTATATCAGATGTGACAAATACACACCTTCCAAATACTCCACTTTTGTCTCATCAGTCCACAGAATATTTCACCAAAAGTCCTGAGGATCATCAAGATATTTTTTGGCTAATTGTTTTCTTTATGGTCAATAGTGGTTTTCACCTTTGAACTCTCCAATGGAAGCCATTCTTGCCTAATCTCTCTTTATTACTGTTGAATGACTGTGAACTCTGACCTTAACTGAAGTAAGTGAGGCATACAGGGCTTAAGATGTTGTTCTGGGTTCTTGTGACCTCGAAAGGTTCCTCACTGTTCCAAGTTTTCTCCATTTGTGGACAATGCTTCTCACTGTGGTTGACTGGAGTTTCAGAGCCTCAGAAATGGCTTTGTAACCATTTCAACCCTCATAGATGTCAAGGATTTAATTTATCACCTGTTCTTTAATTTTTTAATATTGATGCATTGATTTAACCTTTTAGCCTACTTCATATTGTTAAACAGGTCCTACTAAATTGAGTTGTAGATTCTACAGGCCTGTTATATTTTTACACATTTCCAGGTTGTCTTGGATAGATTTGTTTTTTCCCCATAGATAAAATCAATAGAAAACTACTTTGATATCTACTTGGATTACCTTCCATGATCAGAAAACATTTAAGTATGACCAGAAAGGGAAGAAAGTTAGCGGTGTTGCTTTTTATTAATTTGACTTTGCTGGATGTTGATTTCTTTATAAATAAAACAGAAGAGCTGACTGCCAAACAGAAATGACTTTAATAAATACAGATCTTTCTAAACTTTACAGGAGAACTGCTGTATTTGGCTGCATTAGTTGCTTCTAAACACGCTTAGTTGTTTACAAAAACAACCGGTAGGGAAATAAACCCATACTTACCAGCAAGGCCAGCGTAGCAACAGCACAGAAAGAAAACCGTGTGTCAATTTCTCCTGAGAAAAGACAATCAGAAGCACTGGATGAAACTCAGATACAACAATTAGAGAGAACCAGTTTAGACTTCACTAGTTTCAAAAGCAAAACACCAGAAGTCATTGATAAAATAAATTAGATTAGAGTTTGATTACCCCATTTGTCCCCTGCAAAGGAGCCGTCCTCCTGCTGAAGTCCTTTAACGTATACCACCACCTTGTCCACATCGATCGCATCCAAGCTGTCATACAGGCACAAGATCTGAGAGAGACATGAAGACCCAGAAGACTGTCAGCAAAAACCAAAAAAAATAATCAAAAAAGGTAAATAAAAACCTGAACCTCCAATTATTTCAGAAACCTTATTTTAAAAACATTTGAGAATGTAACGGAAAATATTATCCCTATAATCATTACAGAAGATCCTGATAGATCAACAGATGCAACTAAAGAAAAGAAGAAATACAGTTCAGGGTGTAACTGAGAATAAAGAGAAGCTGGAACAAACTGAAACGGTCCATCTGGAGTCACCTGGACCGCACTGAGGGTGTAGAGAAGGTGAGGGTCGTGTCCAATGCTGGCGCTGATGCCTCCACACTCATGCTGACAGGCTTTAATGAAGTCTATAATCTCCTGCTGGTTCATCCGCTGCAGCTGGCCCATCAGGTCCATCACTGTCAGCCCCCAGTAGATGCCGCTCATCCTCAGGTACTCAGACAGCGTGTACTCCTGAACATACGTCACCACAGAGTCAGCGTTGAGGAAGTCTTACCTACGGCCCTTATCAGAAGTAGTCTGAGACATGACGGTTCATTTATTTAGCAATCTGTCCTGTGAGATCTTGAGAGATCTTAAAGTTTTCCTATAGAGGAGGTAGGAGAGTAAATGATCCTGTCAACCCACTTCTTCACCTGATCTTAGATCACGTGCTTAAGGAAAAAGATTGTATTCACTTGCTTTTCATTGTCTCCAACTGTCTACAACCACACATTTTAGCTGCTCACCTCATCAACACACACTACATCGAGCAATATGTAGTTGCTGGCCCATAGATGTTTTTTTAAACGTTAAAACCCAAAAGGTGTTGGTTTAGGAGAGCATTTATTCAGAGAAACTCTGGAGGAGCAGCAAAGACCCACAACTCAGGTGGGAGAATCTGTTTACCACAACACTACTAATGATGTTCTCTACTAATCTGACCTTTATGGACTATCGGCAAGAAGAAAGCCAATGCCAAAGCTAAAAAGAATCTAGTTTGCCACAAGCTATGCAGGGCAAACAGCAAACTCATAGAAGGAAGGTGATCTGGTCAAATGAGATCAAAAGTGAATTTTTGTTTTTTACTACATGCAAATGTAACAAATTATATGTGGAGGAGAAACAAACACTGTACATCAACCTTAAAACACCACCCCCATGGTGAAACATGGTGGTGGTAGCATCATTCTGTGGGGAGGCCGTTTTAGCAGGGATAGGGAAGCCGGTCAGAGATTAGATGGACGGGGCAATCATTTGAGAAAACCTGTTAGAGGCTACAAAAGACCTGAGACAGGGAAATGGTAAATGACCTGAACTCCTATAGCGCTTTATCAAGTCCCCAGAGACCCCAAAGCATTTTACATTGCAATCAGTCATCCACCCATTCACACACTGTCAGTGGTGAGCTACATTGTAGCTACAGCTGCCCTGGGGCACACTGACAGAACTGGGGCTGCCATATAATCGAGCCCTCTGACCATCATGAGCAGGCAAGGAGGAGGAACTGTCTTGCCCAACGACACAACGACCCACCGGTTACAGGACGAACCCCTAACACTGTTGCCACGGTTGCCCCAGAAAGAATTAGATCAAAGCATATAAATGTATTATGGTCAAAGCCCAGTCAAAATCCAGAAGTAAATCCAACTAAGAATCTGACGAGGGCTAAAAATTTACTTTTACAGATGTTCTTTATTCAAACTGACTGATCTTGAGCTTTTTTGTATAGAAACATGGGAAACAATGTCAATCTCTAAAAGTACAAACCTGGTAGTGACATATGCTAAAACACTTGCAGATGAAAGTTGGTTCTGCAAAGTACTGACTCAAGGGGGATAAACACAAATGAAGACCACACCTCTATATTTTTGCCTTCCAGTTCCTAATTCTCTGCTACTTTGTGTTACTCTATCTCATAGAATCTGTTTTAAAACATTGCAAAATTTAGCTGCAATGTGACAAAATATTTTGCAGTTCAACAGAGGTGGGTATTAACTAGTTACATTTAATTTAAGTAACTTTTTGAAACTTCTATGGGTAGTTTTACCACATCACACGTTATACTTTTACTTGAGTGATAATATCAAGTATATTATTAAGTTATGCTACTCTCGAGAAAAACGTTTGGCTACTCTACCCACCTCTGGTTACTTCACTGAATGAAGACCAGGTATGTATTAACCATGAATGCAGCAGACACAAACGCACAGAATTTATGTTAAAGTGAGGTTCTGTGGCTGTACTAAAGCTACTACTGCTGTGCCATTTGGAGGTCAAGTAAATATACAGTATATATTTTCACAGATTTTTTTTTTTTATTTTAGTCTTTATAACACCAGAATTTGCACATAATTTAATAAAAACATTTTTGTCTGTCTGGTTATATAATTGACTAAATATTAAATCAGATGTTATGATCAGTACTTCTTTTTAGTAGTCTTTTTACCAAAAAGTTTTATACTCTTGAGTAATTTGTTTGATGACTTCTTTTTATTTTTTAGTAGAATATGTTGAAGTAGTACTACTCTCACATCAGCAAACTTTTTGGCCAAACTACCCACCTCTGCGGCTCAAAGGTTATAGATATTTTTGAAATTCACTGGACATAAATTTGGATCTGTGTGACAAATCACTTTTGATTTAGAGCGACTAATTCACTCTGAAAACCTTTTGTCTCCCGCTTAAGAGGGAAACTGGATGTTTGTCTGGATCTGCCTGCCAACTACAAAGGAATGGGGGGGAAAAGTATAAAAAACATTCGAGGTATATTTTAACTAGAGTTTACATATCAGTCTACGCAAAGTAGATTTTTAAATGACTGCAGGGTTAGAAAGACGTAATTGTGTGTTATATTACAGTGGTCAGCTTCAAAGTTTAACATTAGCTCATTTTTAGTGACACTGCGTGTACTGGTAAGGAATCATATGAGCTAAGATCTGTGTGTGTAAATAAGCATTTACTCACGTAGTCATCCTTCTTGGAGCCGTAGGCAGCGATGTAGTCTGCATGTTTGTCCAGCAGCAGAGAGCTGGAAGCGTCAGGCTTGATGATGACATCTTTCAGTTGAGCACTCTGACATAAAAACACAAAACAGCTTAAATAATCCACAAAGCCACAAAACGCATCATAGTATGTAGTGTCGGGGCTTTAATTCAGCCGCTTATTTAACTTGATTGATGAAGAAAAACGAATGAATGTGGACATGATGTCGCTGATGCTAGCTGCTGTCACAGACTAACTGACAGTTTTACGGCCAGATTTAAACAAGACAAGGACAAATGGACATTTAAACGGAGTTATTCCGTAATATTATATTCTAAAAATTTATGAGAACATTGAAGTATGTTAAGTATTTACTTACCATTGTGGGATACTATTGACTATCTTGCATGATTTGGCTACCTCCCTTTTCTTCTTCGTGGGATTAATGACTTCTTCTTCTTCTTACGGTTTTAAGGCGGTTGGCAACCAACTTAATGGGGCATTACCGCCACCTACTGTTCCGGAGTACGGGTCAGCTACTACCTACACCCTCCAATAGATCCCTGCATCTTTTAAAAAATGGCACCTATACCCAAAGTTGTGCTCTACTTCCCAAACCCAAAATACTTTTCAAAGTGAACTCCTTTGCCCCATTTTCTTAAATATCTCCCTCAAAATCTCTCTTTATACACTGTAACCTCCACACCTTAAAAACACATGTTCAACTGTTTTCTTCCTTGCAACCTTCACATCTCCTTGCTGGAGGTGAGTTTGCTTTTGCTGTCATGTTGTTCTTAACACTAGTTGAGAGCCTAGGCGCAAGCCCGCTCGACTTGTTGCGGCCTATATAATTGAACCACATGGCGTAGTCACGTTTCACTCCGTCTAAACATTTAGAGGTTTTTTTGTCATGTTTATGAGAAGTTAGTCATTTGGTATAGTTTTATTTTCATTTATTCATTCAGCCAGTCATTTTCTACCGCTTCTTCCATATTGGGTCGTGGGGAAGCTGGCGCTTATCTCCAGCAGTCTATAGGCGGGAGGCTGGGTACACCCTGGACAGGCAATAGTGCTACCAACTGCACCACCGTGGCGCCCATTTATTCATTCATCCTTATTTAATCTCTTCCAGCAGAAGAGGCATTTTTATTAATATATATATATATGCTTTCAACAGGTCAAATTATCAGGCAGCATAGGATAAATTTTCACTGTTACGCTGATGACGCTCAGCTTTACTTATCCATAAATCCTGATGAACCCAACCAGTTAGATAGACTACAAGCCTTTCTTGAAGACAAAAACTTGGTTGACTTTAAATTTTCTGCTTCTAAATTCAGACAAGACAGAAGTTGTCTTTGGACTGTAGTGGTTGAAAAATAAACTGCTTAGTCAATAACTTAACCTGGATGGCATTAAATTGACCTCCGATAATAAAGTAAAAAACTTTACTTTTACTTTTTACTTTTTGACCAGGACATGTCATTTAAATCCCATATTAAACAGGTTTCTAGGATTTCTGGCTTTCACCTCCAGAACATTGTCAACATTAGAAATATCCTATCCAGGAGTGACGCTGAAGGCACTTAAGTTCTGTAGCCAAAGAGAGTAAGACTTTATTCCACAAAAAAAAAAAAGTCACATTTTATTGTTCCATGTGTTAAAAGACAATTAATATTCCAATATTCCAAGAGCCACAATAGGAAGGGAAGTACACAAGACTGGGGCGTACCAGCAGGGGGAGGGCAATTTAAGTATGGGGAACTGGTTCCTAAAACAAATAAATCCAAATAAATCACCCCAAGCGCTTGTGAGCAAACACTCGATCTTGAACAAATCCCAACACCGGTCATGCACACCGCACACAGGTCCAGTTCCCCTGGATGCCCCCCCACCGCCTTCAGCTCTCAGCCTGGAGACAAAAGAATGGGATTAAACAAAGGAACAGAAGAGAACAACCCAACAATTTAGACATGAAATGCTAAGAGGTTACCCCTAACCTCTGACATATCCAAGCATTAAAAAAAAAGCCATGTTTTAATTAAGTAATCTAAAAAACCCAGGCTAATACCCGCAGCAAGGACGGAGGCCACACAGAACAATGGAGTAACCCATAAACAAATTTAAACAACAAATACGAAAACAAAGCAGCAGGGTCTCCAGCAAGCTGCAGCTGCTTTATGTCTGAAATGAAATTACAGATTAATAGGTGATTTCAAAAAATGGCAGAATGTATAGGAAGCCATGGTCACCTACCAGAGCTGGACGACTCCACCCCAACCAAAGAGCCCCTGGCCCAACAGCAGGCGGATTCGCTTGCCAGTACTTTCTGTATATAGATAGTGGTCATTTTTGTGCTATTGAACTGCATGGGTGCAAAAAAATTATACGTACCCGTTTTATGTTGCCAAGCTGAACTGGGGAGGATAATTTACAACCACACCCCAGTACCAACCAGGAGACTTCAGGCAGTTTCTAAATTCAAACAATTTGAGTTGACCAACTAAAACTGCAGATCTTATACAGGAGGAGAAACATTACTTACTGATGTTAGGGTTTTGGCCCCTACAAGCTAACCAAGCGACCTTCCTGCTGAAGTGCAACCAAATGCAGGCATAAAGAAAGCAGGTGAGAGAATCTCCCTTTATACTCACACCCATTATGCGGTAATTAGATGCAAGGTGTCCTCAGTCCTGTGGCAGGCTTCATGCTGGTACACTTGTAGCAGTCACTCCTCCTGAGTGATGTGGCGACAGTGTACAGTCACTGGCGTTGACTTTGCAGCAATCCCTCATACTGAGCATGCATGTAGCGACAGTGGAGAGGAAAAACTCCCTTTTAACAGGAAGAAACCTCCAGCAGAACCAGGCTCAGTGTGAGCGGCCATCTGCCACGACCAACTGGGGGTTTGAGAGAACAGAGCAGAGACACAAAGAGAACAAAGAAGCACTGATCCAGGAGTACTTTCTATGGGAAGGAAAAGTAAATGTTAATGGATGTAGCTCCTTTAGTCGTTTCACCTAGAAAGAAAGAACAGATAAACTCTGAGCCAGTTTTCAAGGTTAGAGTCTGAAGAGAGCACATATACAGTAGGTTGTCACAGTAAAAGCTCAGTCAGTGGCCATGTCTAGGAGAAAAATAGGGTTAAACACTGAAAGACAGGGCCATGTGGATCATCGGTAGAGGGTGAGCATTAAGTTGTTGCCAGCAGAAGCTTGGACGATGCCCCTCTCCAGAAAGGTGTCACAGGTAGACACAGAGTTAGGCCAGGTGTAGCTTCTAGGAAGAGAAAAGAGAGAGAACAAGAAGTTAAAAACTGAAATAACAGCAAATAATGCAAAATTAGTAGTGTGAGAATGTAGCAAAGAGGGTGAAAGTGGTCACTGTGTCCTCCAGCAGCCTAAGCCTATAGCAGCATAACTACAGAGATAGTTTCAGTTTCAGTTTATTTATTTATATAGCGCTTATTTACAACAATGTCGGTTCAAGGCACCCCACAAAGGGTTCGGAACGGCGCGGGGCCACCGGGGAGGCCGGACCAAACCACCGAGTGCCAGAGCCCGGCCACCCCAGAACGGGCCACGTGTAGGGGCACTAAGTAAAATAATAAACTGATAAAGTTTATCCATCTAGAGCACACTGATGGCCATTGTTATACTAAAAACCACAAGGACTGGGATACCTCTCTCTGTCAGACTGATTATAACCATTGGAAAAGAGAAGGGGTCATACAGGTAGCAGAAATGGAGGGTGTGTTTGCACCTCAACCATAACTGAGCCGGTTTAGGCTAAACCTGACTCCCCCTTACTCCATCCAACAAGGAGGGAGGAAGGCGGAGATAAAAAATAAGGAAGATGGCTTAGGAT
This sequence comes from Crenichthys baileyi, assembly GCA_036173005.1. Lineage (NCBI taxonomy): Eukaryota > Metazoa > Chordata > Actinopteri > Cyprinodontiformes > Goodeidae > Crenichthys > Crenichthys baileyi. The sequence goes on along the minus strand of JAHHUM010000445.1, from coordinate 147,785 downwards.
AACCTAAGCCACTCTAACTATAAGCTTTATCAAAAAGGAAAGTTTTAAGCCTAGCCTTAAAAGTAGACAGGGTGTCCGCCTCACGGACTAAAACTGGGAGCTGGTTTCACAGGAGAGGAGCCTGATAACTAAAGGATCTGCCTCCCATTCTACTTCTAGAGACTCTAGGAACCACCAGTCAACCTGGAGTCTGAGAACAAAGTGCTCTGTTAGGAACATATGGAACAATCAGATCTCTGATGTATGATGGAGCTAAATCATTAAGGGCTTTATATATATATATTATATATATATATATACTATATAGATATAGATATATATATATATTATATATATATATTATATATATATATATACGTACGAGTACAACGAGTACGAGTACGAGTATATTAATGATCTAGCTACATCATACATCCGAGATCTGATTGTTTGAATAAATAACAGAATCTGACTGCACTGTTCAGTGGTTAGGACTAATTGTAATGTATGTACCTGACTTTTGTGAAGTGCCTTGAGACAACATGTGTTGTGAATTGGCGCTATATAAATAAACTGAATTGAATTGAATTGAATTTATAATTGTCTAGATTGATGGTTGTGGTTTCATTTTTTTTCCATTTTATACTATTTCAATCAGTTTTTTCCCCTCCTTTATAAATTTAAATAATATCACTATTTTAAAATCAAATTTGTTTAAAGGTTTTAGTTATTTCTTTTTTTTAATATTTTCTTGGCTATTTGTAAAGTAAATGGTCAACTAATAAATACATGCAGGGTTAGTAAAAGTAAATTTTATGATTAAGAATTCATAAAAAATAATTTAGGTGCTTAAAAATATTTTATTAAAAAAAATTATATATAACACTGGTTGAAGATTTTCTTTAATATTTGTTTTTTTCTGTTTGTTCTCAGTCCCAAACCAACAGGAAGACTGGATTAATCCGGTTTTGGCTGCCAAAGATCCTGTCATTCAATCCCTGACCCAGGTTTTATTAAAAGGTGAGGGGTCAGCTGATTTCAGATTTATCTCTTCTATTTTTATCATCAAAATTTTCCATCTTCTCTTGTTGTTGAGGAAAAAAGAAGTGTCAAATAAAAAAAATTACAAGGTTTGGGAAAAAATTTCAATAAATAATTAAGATGTGAATGTGACGTACTTGGTCTGTACTAACTTTTAAAATTAAGGAATAATTTTGTGTTCTTGTTATTTTTGTTTCTATTCAGTCCTAAAATTTCTGACTGATGGGATTTCACGCTGTCTATCTGCCATTAAGTTTTCAGTCTCACCATTGGAGCTGACTTTGAGACGTGTTCAGTTCAACGTTGGTGTGCCCGGTGAGCTCAGATGTGCCTCATCTTTTTTATATTTTATATTCTTCATCCTCGATTATTGTAGAGGTAAAAATATAATTATTGTTAACTTAAAAAAAAATTAGACAAGGTTTGGGAAAATGCATAAATGAATAAATTGCATCCTGATGCACATTGAGCTGTGAATGTTAATCTGGTCGAGCTTTAACTTGTAGAAATAAAATCACAACTTTGTTTATTTCTGTTTTTTTCAGTCCCAATTCCTCCTCTTCTCCCTTTTGGTCCCTTTTCATTTAACATCACATTGGTGGCCCAGACCTTTGGATGTCTTCATTTCAAAGTTGTATTCTCAAGTAAGTAATTATCTCAACTTTTTGGTTCATGTTTGGGGGGTGAAGAAAATGGCTTAATAAAAATACATACAAGTCCAGGGAAAGTAAATAATATTAATTAAAATAAAAAAGTACAAATGTATTACAGATTACAGGTTATCAAAATAAAGTGTCTTCAGATAGAGCTGCTAAATTATTTATTTTGGATTCTGTTTAATTCTATTTGTATTCAGTCCCAAACCAACAAGAAGATGGGACTCTTCTCTGGTTGGGTGCTGTTTGTTAATATTAATTATGGCTTTACCCAGAGATGTTTTTGTCATCCTCAAAACTAAATTTTCAGATGAGTTCAGAGTTTAAACTATGGAAAAGAAAACCAAATAAATCCGATCTGTCTTATCTAAAGATCTCTCCTGGGTGGATGGAAGAATCAAGGCCGAGTTTCTGATCATTTGCACTTGGAATAACTAGAGATCAGACCAACCTGCTGCTGGAGGGGATGCAGAAAAGGTGATTCAATCTGTCTGTTTGCTCTAAATATTTTATGGGAGATCATAGTACAGCATGACACGGTGAAGAAAAGGTTAAACTTGATTAAAGTGCAGAACTGTTCTTGAGCAAAACATCAATAGAAAGCCTGGAGATCAAGTCCACTGGCTGCTTGGAAATAAAATATTAAAAACTAAAAAGAAAATATGAAGAGACAAATCAAGATTGTTGAACAATACTGCACACTAAAGAATAAGCAGCCATTTTGAAAGAATGTGGGATTTAATTTTTAACTGCTACAATATTCCTTAAATATTAGATTTTGTTTTTTAATATTATTGAAATCCTCTAGCTAAAAACAAAATGTAATTGTCTTATAAATTGGGCGAATTGGGTAAACAGTCATTAACCTCTTCTTTGACTTCCATGCAATTTTTGCACATATCATGAGTTTTAAAAGGGCCGTGTTGGAGTGCAGCAGAAGGGACACTGTAACTTTTAGTGCGCATCAGTCCCAAACAATCCCTCGGGTCTTTATAATTTGCAATAAAATAGTCAGATATTCCTGCATGTAGTCCTCTGCTAACTGGTCTTTAGGAACCACAGCTGTCTGGTGTTTGGACCACAAAGACACACAGCCTTGTTTAATGGGCCATTTGTTACCTTATGTCAGACTTACTTTGAAGTTTTAACACAAACTCTCCACAGCCTATAAACATGGAGTCAAATCACTTTTATATCTGTATATCATGAAGTTTAGACGAAAATTCAACTTGGAAGACTCACGTCCACTTCCGGCTCCATCTAACTACTCCACCACGTTCTCCGCTCCAACCAATCAGTAACTAAGGAGAGTGTGGAATTAGTTGTATGCGTTATTCTGCAGTTGATATTAGATTTGAATACATTTATAATCTGGAGAAAAGCAGATCAGTTTTAATCCTGATACATGAAAGCCTTGAAGTGAGAGAAGGTTAATTTACTTTTTCTAATGACTGTTAATCTCATTCATTATCAGATCTTCAGTTTTTAAAAATTTTCACATAATTGGGTAACAACAGAATATAAGAATGATGTGATCATATTTATAACTAAATTCACTAAGTTTCAAATATTTAAAGTTGCTGTTTGTTTGTCCCTGATATAAAGACACTGGATACCATTCTACTGGAGGCCATCTAGTTATTCATTCATATAAATATTATACATTCATATTTTTGCATATTAATTTTTTCATGCACTTTTGAATTTAAAAAGGCCAACTTAAAATTCTCTCTTTTCAATCGGTGGGGTTTCTAGGAACTGCATTGCTGATTTTCTCATTCCTGTTTACTTTTAGGGTGTTGACTGAATGTTCTTTAGTTACTAAGAGCTTGTGGTCATTAAATCCTTTCAGCGACTGGTGTTGAAGCACCTGAAGGACATCACAGGCCTGCTGCTGGACCCCCTGCAGTTTGCCTACCAGGCAAACATGAGGCAGATGATGCAGTCAACCTGGGACTACACTTCATCCTGCAACACCTCGACCACCCAAGGATGTACGCCAGGATCCTGTTTGTAGACTTCAGCTCGGCCTTCAACACGATGAGATCAAAATCGTTGTTTGTGTACACAAACTTGCCAATAAAGCTGATTCTGATCCTAGTTCTTTCATTTCATTGTGTTCTTTATTGCCTGCAAGTAAAATAGCAAGTAAGTAGTTATTGATATTTTGTTCAAATAAATAAAACCATCCTCATCTCTGGGCACCTCACCCACATTTAATTGATTCTCCAGGAGTTATATTTTAATTATTGTTTCCTGGCTGCATTTTTAGGTCTTCCTTTCTGATCACATGTTTCTATGTTGTCCTGTAAGCACATCTTGCATTGCTGTTTCACAGGGAGCTTTAGGGACAGAAAAATATCTCAGTTTCAGTTGCATGTTTACACTTTTTCATATTGAGTCATGAGCCAACCTTTAACTTCTTACACGTCATTAATGTTGAATATAGCCAGTAAATGCTTTGTAATTCAGTTGGTAAAGGTAAGCATGAAAGCTTATAAATGGACCTTATTTAACTATGTTTTTATATTTCAAACTGATTTGTTGCCATGTCTTTTTTGTTCCTGCTGGGTGGCACCTAGAGCCACATTTGCTGCACAGACACATTTTATATATATATATTTTTGGACGGTGAATAGGTGTAGTGTCGAGGATTCAACTTTAATTATCCATCAAATCACACTCACGAATTGACTTGGTCTCTGCCCCACTAACTCTCGCTATTCTGCAGCAGCAACAGTATTGCTTTTCTTCTTAAATATGAGCCGATGTTCTCCATATGCCGTCATTGATATTTCTAATTTCATCGGTGAGAAATGCAAACTTCTAGGCTTCTTATTTCCTCCTGTTGCCATGGTGAATCGTGTTATCTGTCTTCCATTGATGAGGGCTTCTTATTTACTTGTGCTCACCTCCAGGTGACTTTGACTGATAGTGTGGGTTAGGTCTACTCAGGGTATGTGCTCTCTACTCTAACCCCGCTTCCTGAAACAAGGCCCCTGGTGTTGTAAAGGTCATTAAATTAATTTCCGGGGTATGCCGCTATGCTTTTTTGCATATGTTTAGAATACCTGCAGGCGATTCTTGTTTTTAACTGAAAGTGACCCTAGCCAGCAGATGAAAAGGTAGTAACGTTCTCTAAATGTGCTAAAAGTTGTGAAATAAAACATATTTGATAGTAAATTTAGTTTACACAAGGAACACAGACTGCAGCCTTCAAGATTTAGTTAAGTTTTCTACATATTAAAGCTTATATAACTGATCTTTATGCCCCTTAAATAAATCCAATAAATGTAAAACTAGCTGCAGTCAGATGAGATCCAGGAGCGTTTCTCCTATTTCGACTTGCAAAGCTGGAGTTCTTCCTTTTGGTGTTTTGGCAAGTTCACATTGGAAACAAATATGTAAAACAAAAAAAAGGGTTTTACAAATAAATGCTCATATTACTTTCAAATTTTATTTTGTGTATTCACAATGCCCATTTTCATACTAATAATTGTGATCAATTAGACAAAATGAGCTGATTGAGGAAAACAGTCCAAAATACAATGTGCTTAAAATGAAATTAACTTTTGATTTCCATATTAAATCATATCAACCTCCTAAATAATGAATTTAGTTTTAGTTTAAAGAATAAACTGTATTAAAGTTTAACAAAAACATTCTCTATCAAAGAAAGACATTAGTGGAAACAGTGAACACTTTTCTTAAATTGATCAAATCTCTTAAAAATTTATGAAACACTCATTTCATAAAATAAAAGAACTAGAAACCCACCAGAACCTCTGAGCACAAGTATAATAGTTTAATGAGTTGATGGCATTCAGCTTTCCAAAGAAACCCTTACAGTACATCATTACATCCAACATGACTGAAGTCTTACTGTAAAACAGTTTTAATCTCATTTTGAATGTAAAACGGGCAGAATATTAATGAAGATATAAACAGCATTTAGACATCATGCACTTCTAAACATCTTTCTACACATTCTGTTCAAGTTTAAAGTTATTTTACAAATTTGATCTTTTAGAGATGTGAACAAAGTCAGTGAGATGTCTGAGGCAGAATAAGGCAAAAAAAAATGGCAAGACCATAATCTTACAGTCACTGAAATTTAACTGTAGAATAACTTTTGTTTAATTTTACAGACAATCACTGATTAATGCTTAAAATGTATTTCTGATGCTATAATAAAAGCAGGCACAAAATCTATTCATGTCGTGTTGAGCTGATAAAGGTTTTATTATATGATCTGAATCAAACCATAAGAGTCATGACCTCGTCATTCAGATCAATCTGAACCACCTGTTAAGGCAGAAAACATTGGAGCTGCATCCTGAGTAAGCGGCCGGATCCATTTTTACAGAACCTTTATGTACAAGAGCTACAGAGGTTAACAGTAAATTACTGTAAATGACGACGGATCAGGGAACGGTTCATTTCTTGAACTTTCCCAGGTGTTCTCTGGCGATAATGAGCCTTTGGATCTGAGCTGTTCCTTCGTAGATCTACAAAGAAAAAAGAGATTTAAAAGTCTGCATGTCTGACGCCCAACAGTGAATAAAACATGTTCCTCACCTGGTAGATCTTTGCATCCCTCATCAGCTTCTCCACCGGGTACTCGCTGTTGAAGCCGTTGCCTCCAAAGATCTGAACGGCGTCAGTAGCCACCTGATTGGCGATGTCTCCGGCGAAGGCCTTGGCGATGGAGGCGTAGTAGGTGTTCCTGCGGCCTTGATCCACTTCCCAAGCGGATCGCTGGTACGCCATCCTGGCCAGCTCCACCTTCATTGCCATCTCGGCCAGGAGGAACGACACCGCCTGGTGCTGTCAAAAACAGTTCATAGATACTGTAATTGTCGTGTTCAGCCATAACTTTTCTTCTCTCAGAGTCTAAACTAAATAAATTCTGTCATGGATGTTCAATCAAACCTCAGCGATAACTTTGCCAAAGGTCTTCCTCTCCAGGGCGTAGTTCGTGGCTTCATCGAGAGCCCTCTGTGCCAGGCCTGTTGCTCCTGCTGCCACCTGGAATAAATTCATCACATTAGTTACAGCAAAACTGAATCCATTGAAAGCTGGAAACTGGGAGAAACAAAACAGGAAAACACTTTCTGAAATGCACTTAAATGTCTGATCACTCAAATATTGTATATACAAGACATTTACTCATCAGGATTAATGGGACTGTTAGGCATTTTGTTTAGATCCTGAACAAGTAGAGAAGGGCTTGACCCAATAAAAGAAACGGCTCACTGCAGCTATACCTTTTTCTAAATATGCAAACAGAACAAAAAATATCTAAACACTAAAAACTAGCAGAGTAGGTGGTGTCCGAACCCAGAATTTAGGCAGTGGTCGGGAAAACATTTGCTGCATTTAACCTTTTTTTCACATTGTAACAAAGTACAAAGAGTTGATGGAAAGCTGAATGGAGCTAAATTCAGAGCAATCCTGAAAGAAAAACCGTTAGAGGCTTTAAAAGACTTGAGACTGGGACAGAAGTTCATCTTCCAGCAGGATGACGATCCTAAACATACAGCCAGAGTTACAATGAAATGGTTTATTTTAAAACATATTCATGTGTAAGAATGGCCCAGTCAAAGTCCAGACATAAACCAATTAAGAATCTGTGGCAAGACTGAAAAAGCAGACGCTGTTTATCCAATCTGATTGAGTTTTAGCTGCTTTGCAAAGAATTTTCATCACTAAATCTGAATTTTAATTGTAAAAAAAATATTGAAAACCATGTTTTACTTTCCTTCCACCTCTAATATGCACATTATTGTGTTAGTCTAACAAACTTTGAGTTAATGATTTAACAAAATGTTGAAGCAGAAGAAAAGTTTTGCAAGCCAATAAATATGCAAATATACCCCCTCAAACAAAGAAACCCTAAAGCTATTAAACAATATATTTCGCCTTAATGTGTAGTACAAACCATATTTTTAAAGGCATAACTCAACTTCACAATAGAAAAAGTCCTTAGATATTTAATTCATCTTCAACTCAGATGAAAAACTCCAGCCATCATGTCTATCTTTCAAAAATAAAAGTCTCATTTGCTGCTTTGGATTTACAAGTTAAGATTTTCTGGAAATAAAAATAAATGCCGCTGCTGTCCAAGATCAGCAACATGATTCTAAACATTTACATTATTTTATAACTGGTTTAAATGGAGCACTTACTGGTGGCCTGGTGTTGTCAAAGGCACCCATAGCGATTTTGAATCCTGCTCCCTCTGCGATCAGGACGTTCTCCTTCGGTATCCTGACTTCTTCAAATGTAATGCCTCTGGTGTCGGAGCACCTCTGGCCCATATTCATCTCCTGAAGGGACAAAACTGATCAGGAAACGCCACAAACATGGACCATCCCAGCTCGACAGAAGAGATTTTATTTTTATTATGAGATTTCGTTCATTTTACCTTCCTTCCGAGCTGAATCCCTGGAGTATCTGCATCCACAATGAAGCCGGTGAAAGCTTTGCTAGCTGGACATTTGGGATCAAGATTGGTGCGAGCAAGGAGAAAGTACCTGGAAAAAATAACAGACGTTGTCTACTACTGCTGCAGCCTCATAACCACCATGAGTGAAGGAGATCAGCAGCCAGGTGCTAATACTCACCAGTTAGCCTTCCCTCCGTTGGTGATCCACATCTTCTGTCCGTTAACAACGTACTCGTCTCCCATCTTCACTGCTCGGGTCTTTAAACCGGCCACGTCAGAACCCGCTCCGGGCTCAGTGACACAGTATGCCTGCGGAGAACGAGGGAAACGGTGTCACAGCTTTGGGGTTTTAATCATTTCTGCTGCTGTTGAGATGGTACGACAGAAAATTATATATTTGTTTGTCCGACCCCAAACTTACACACATCAGCGGCTCCTCCGTCATCCTTCCCAGGTATTTCTTCTTCTGTGCTTCATTTCCAGCAAGAATAACAGGCATTTGCTGCAAGGTGGAAGCAATAATTTCATTAATACTGAGCTACAATACCAATTATACATTATGGTTATGATCGATGAGGTGCAAAAACTGTCAGGAAGGAGATGAAGCACCAATAAGATCTGTCTGGTAGCAAGAAAGGAGCATCCGATTAATGACATACTAGATTTGAAACATTGCTGCACAAGATAAAATTATTCTCTGGCAAAAGAGTTTTGTTTTTGAGTTGGGTCGATAGTGCAAGACAGGGAAGGACGGGTCGGGGGGAAAGTTCATCTCAATAAAAGAAGAATTAAACAGCAGCTGTTTTTACAATCCATCGATCCTTTGATTAAACTAGAAAGCCTTAAAACTTAAAATAAAACCCAACCAGCTTTCTTACAGAGTTTCAACAGAACATTTTACTAAAATTAAAAATGCCCTGATGTTTCTACGGGTTTCAACCATTCATGGATTTGTCATCTCGATCCCGTCATACTTACTCCCAGAGAGTTGGCCTCCATGGCCGTCTGCATTCCTGTGCAGGCGTAAGCCAGCTCCTCTGTGATCAGGCAGGCGTCAAAGATCGACAGACCCATCCCACCTTACAGGAAAAACACAACATGAGGAGCTCGTTTCAGCAGAACAGCTGGAATAGCGTCCCATTTAGATCAGGATCACTAATCTGAACATTGTCATGTTGTAAATGTGGCCAAAGTTTAGTTCATTGTGCATCTACCGATTCATATGATGTGGAGTTCATTGAGATGCATTTGACACGATAATTGACGTAATTTTTAAAAAGCAGGATTTTTTTTTTCTCCGCCAGAAGCCTCTTATGAATAATAATAAAAACGAAGCCAAAATCTGAGCCATCTCATTTGTTTTTCTTTAGATCTGAAGAGTGAAGATTTACCTTCAGACCTTGCAGTCAGGGCATCAAATGATTTTTCATTTCAAACTGTAAGGTTTTATATTATTGATTATAAATATTTATCAAGAATTGTAATTGAAAATCATGAAAACTTTTAACCAAAAATCATTCCTAACGTATAGATATCAAATACACTCTGGGGTTGTGATTATTGGGCTAGCTTACAATTAGTTAATTGTCGTTAATAAGTGATAATTATTAACCGAAACCCCGCTGAATGTCAACCGTTTTACCAAATGGGATGACTGAACACCAACTTTAGTTGACACGTCCAACAACTTTTATCTAATTAAAGCATGCACTATCCTACCAAAAAAAAAAAGGGGGTAAATTAATGATGAGCAAAATGGTAGAAAGAGTATAGATGGAGATCAAATCAGCAGTTTATGGACTGAGAGGGAATAGATCAAAGCTTTGGATTGACTTATGGAACAACGGTGAGTCTTTATCCACAAAAGGTCATAAAAAGCACAACATGGGAAACCAGTGGAAAAACACAGGGGTGAGACAATGGGTCAGGAATCAGCCCGCTTCGGCTGAATACTTCAATAGCCCAACTTTAACCTCCGCCTGATTTAGGGTCAGCCGTTAAAAACACAGTGAACACACTGGCATTAATAAAGTACAAACATTAAAACAACACCTAGCACAGTTCAGCATCAGCTTTTCAATAAAACATTGTATGCAACGTACAAGTTTCCCCTTAAACCAAGGAGAAAAATATGATAAACCATTGATGATCGACTGGAACAAAACAAAGACAATAAGGAGGAAAGTTTGTCTCCTTGGAAAACCTCTGTGGGGTTTTTAATTGCAAGATGTCGAGCTCTTCTTCTAGTTGGCCAGTGGTAGAGATTAGAGTCAAACCCGCCCGCAAGCTTCTGATGCCTCCTTTGTGTGGTTGTCGGTAGGGGACCACATTGGAAAGACGAGGGGCGTGGAGCTTGAGCCAGAAAGCCTCGGTCAGTGACATCAGAGCTCCAATGCATGCTGGGAGACCATCTTTACCTGACCAACATGGACGGTGAGCCAGAAAAACTATCCAAGGTTTTTCAGAGACAAACTTAATGATTTTTGGTCATAACATTGTGAACATCTGAGTACAGAACATTTACCTTGTATTTTATTAGAGATTTGTTCAGCAAATCATGAAATGACAACAATTCAGTCGCCTTCCAATTCATTGCTGTGATAAAGGGCTCTTTATTAAATCTATTCCACTGTGTTAATTTTGGACTAGTTCAGATCAGCTCTGTTCCAACATTGATCAAGCTCTGACGTGTTAAACCTGGACCAGGAAATCCAGCTCCAACTTCAGATTCTTTCTCTGCTTAAAATTAAGCGTTAATGCTTTGCTTTGGTACCTACATCAAACTCATCAAAACTCAAGGAGGCTATAAAAACGTGTCTTTTTTTAAAGAAAGCATACATTAATCTGCTGGTTTTCCATTAGTAACCAAATCCAAACGATAAATGAGTTGGACGTTGTGATTTGGTAAAAACAAACACAAGGAACATCATCTACATCCAATAGCATCCTTTTCCTAACTTTTTTTAAAACCCCATTGAACTGTTACTTAACATCTCGTTAGAGCTTGGGTGCTAAATAAAATATTAATACGAGCAAAAAAAAAATAGAAGAACAGTTAGATTTATTGGAGATGTATAAAATGAACAGCATACCATATTCCTGTGGAATGTGACCATTCACCAATCCGAGCTCCCAGGCCTTCTTGATGATGGGAAATGGATACTGGGAGACAGATTTAAGGCAAGTTAATCATCAACAACATGATTATAAACATAAGAAATCCCACATATTCAGATGAAATAGCAACTGATGGACTGAATCTTGGGGTTCTTAAACATTTATTATCACATGATTGTGCTATATGTTACTGTATTTGTTATTTTATTTCCAAATAACAGAATTACGATTTATAAATACCAAACAATAGAAGTACGTTCTGTTGCAACAGCATTTAAGCTCAGCTTTAGATCTTTTAAGAAAACACCACAGAGACCAAGGATATAACGTTTGCATATAACATTCTCTAATTTTGGTTTTAAAATAAATGCAGCAGCAGACTTCCGCCTCCCCCTTCACCACACGTACTTCAGCACTCCTGTCGTAAGCAGCTGCAACAGGGATCATCTCTTCACGAGCAAACCTCCTCGCCAGCTGCTGGAACTCCTTCTGCTGATCCGTCATTTCTGTACATCCAAACAACAACAGGAGCAAAATAAGACAAGTCACTACGAATAGAAAACATTTTTTTGTTTTTTAAAGATGCAGGTGCAGCCTAGGGATGGGTACCTTTCACATTTGAACCGATACGGGACCGAAGCCCAGTACCTGGGAATCAGTATAAATTTTTGGTGTTTTGTGTGTGTTTATGTGGTTATAAATGTTAATTCGTTTTTCAATATAACATTTATTTCTCATCATATAAACTTTAATGAATATATCGAAACACCATCCAGTTGTTTGTATTGTAACATCTCAGTTGTTTCAAACATCTTCTCCCATGTTGCCGGCTGCAGACGACGAGTCGCTAACGGATACAGGCGTGCTAACGGTGCCGAATGCAGGAGTTGTAGCCGTAGATCTGAGGCTGATGAAAATTGTGCACTCTTCAGCCTTGAGAAAAATCTTTGGGTTAACCAGGTGCTTCCTCAGATAAGAAGTATTCCCGGCCCTGGCCTTGCACTTCGCTTCACAACTATTGCAGCGAGCGTAATCTGCACCGCATTTTGAAAAGTGGAGCCATATTTTCAAGCACTTTCTATCAGCCATGCTTGCTTTATTGATGTACCAGCGGCTAGTGACGTCATTACGCTATTGTCCCTGTAATGCTGTGTTCATGTCCGGCGTGGAAAATCGCCCACTCTTCCACTCCCTCAGTGTCACAATTTTAGGTACCGAAACACGGTACCCTTTAAATTTATGCAAATAAGTAGTCGGTAGTACTGACAGAATTCAGTAGGTACCTATAAAAGTACCGAATTCGGTACCCATCCCTAGTGCCAACCTCGCGACCGGCTGCTCAGAGCAGTGTGTCACACATAAAACAGCTCGACATGGAGACTTTTTCCGGCCAAGCAGTTTATAGTGTGGCACCGCGTACGCGATCATGAAAATGTAGCTTTGCACGGACATGTCCTGCAGGCGTCCGCTTTGAGTCGACGAAGTACAGTTTGCGAGACTATGGTTTTAATTTTAGAGAGTCAACATGTTTTACTTAAGTTAAAAATAAGTCTCTAAGATGATCAAGAAGAGCATTTAAAAACTATCCATCGTGTGTTTGTTGAATCAAAATCAATCACTACAAATAAATACATGTACAATTTGAACGTATCTTACAGATTTGTTTCTTTTAATCGTTCATAAAAAAAAACACTTAAACAGAGACAGCATCCATAATCAAACACTGTACACAAACATGTCATGAGCGGCGCTTTCAGCGCAGCGATATGGTTCCGGAGGAAATGAAGTCCAGTCCCTGGATCAAACTATGAAGGACCAAGGTGGCAATTCATTTTGAAAGAAAAAAAGAGTTTAACAATAAAGCAAAGTTTTCTTTGTAGCATCGCGTTTGTACAAATGCGCAGCAGGAGTGGAGAGGTGGTGAAAGCTGGCAGGAGTTCACTGGTCTGGAGGAACCACTGCAATTCACATTTTGTTTAATGTAGGGAAGCTCCGATCAGGTCCTATGATGGACTGGCAACCTGTCCTGGGTGTACCCTGCCTCTTGCCCGTAGACTGCTGGAGATAGGCACCAGCTTCCCTGTGACCCACTATGGAATAAGTGGTATAGAAGATGAATGAATGAATGTTTCGATTTAGTAAAAAATGCTACTGGCCATGTGATCGGAAACAAAAAGGAACTATAAAAATCACCTTAATTTATACAAAACCAAGATTTACTGACTTTTTCCAAGAGAAAAAAATACATAAAACCTGCAGGCACAATGCAGCAACTATTCAGTTGAAAGGACAACTGAAAAACCTGCCATCAGTAATACAGTCTTAAACAGATTGCAAACAAGGCTCTCAACAGGCTAAATAATACAGAAAGTCAAATAAAGCTCACATCATTGCCCAAATCAAATAATGTCACGTAAAAAAAGGAAACAAAATCAAATGCTGGTTACATTCCAATAAACTATCGTAGGCTACTGAGAGCATGGCTAACTGTTCTGTGAACTGGGCAAGGCTACGTCTGTAACACCCAGTGTCTTCCACCAGTGGGAAAGGCTGGTCACCTACCCCGATTAATTCACTTATTTTTTGTTTAGCCTTCCAACTGTCACGCTCAGTAGGGCGAGTGTTGACGATTGCCGGATGCATTAACAGCCGTGTCACTGCTTCGGATGACTTTTCATTCTCTGCAGTTAGGCAGAAAACTCACCATACTCCGTCAAGTGCTTGTTCTTTAAATGTCGTATTAAACTCCATGTGTTGAAGCATTTTGACGTGTTTTCCCCCCGCGAGGTATTTTTCTGTTGCATGTGTTGCAGGACGCAAACTTTACATCACTCTCACAGGCAGCTGTTTAGGATTTGTTGCTGCCTGCTTGCACAATGTGACAGAAGGGGGAGATACACTATACTGTACTCAGGGCCTCTGCAGGCTGCAACGTATGAGGTACAAGTTATCAGCAACAAAAGACATTGAAGCAAACACCGATCACCTACTTTTTTTAAACGGAAATCGGCAGATAATGATCGGAGGCCAATCGATCAGAACATCACTTGTTTATTGTCATGTTTTCCTCCTACTCACCGAAAGAGAAGCCAGGGGATCCTGCATGGCCGCTGGAAGGTGCTTTGGCTGCAGTAGCACTGGAGCTCTGCAGACGAATCCCAGACAGAAGACTGGCTCTGAACACCTGCATGAAGGGCATGATCAGCATTACAGTCACACTATAGTTATACTATCTACAGCAGGGGCCTGCCACTCCAGTCCTGCAACTCTAAGCTGCATCCTGGCTCCAGCACACCTGAATCAGATCAATGGTTAATGATTAGGCCAGGAAGTAACTGAGCCTTTTGATTCAGGCATGACAGTGGCACTTGAAGACTGGAGTTGCAGATTCCTGACCTATACCAGTACTGGCTGCTGCATCTCAGCACATTGTAAACAAACTGAAACACTAAAGAATCTCCAGTTAAATCAAAGCCTGATAATGAAGAGAAGATAGACAGGGTCAGTCACACTTTGCCCTTAGCTTTAGTTTCAGAAGAAATATATCATTAGAACAGGAATTGTGGACAAAGACACAGAGAACAGATATCAGAAGATATCATTTGTGACAAGACCATAAATCAGTGAAATATCTACTGAGTCCTAGAAGGATAAAGAACCTGCTGCAACAGCCAGATTATTTCAGCCACCCAGTGTTCACATGTTTCTTGCCTGGTCCAAGAAATTGACAAAATTCTGATCTCAAATAAAAAAGTGATTATAAAAACAAAATTAAATTAATCACATCTCATCATTGTCCGTTGGCTGCATTGATTTCCAAATATTGGCATGGACAACAAAAACCGTGTATCAGTCGACATCTAACAAACACTCACACTTTATTTACAGCAATCTTAACTGACCACATTGCTACGGAGGCATTAGACTGACAAAGATGTTTTCTGCACTGCAATTATTGTTTCAATGCTTTCGTCTCATAGGAGGCATGTTACTAGGCAAGTCTGTCCCTGACATTTTAGCTCCAGTTGCCTGACTGGCAATAACACTACTGCCAGTGGCTTCCACTCAAAAATAGCTTTTAATTTGGTAATGTGGAGCGCAGCCTCAAGATTTTTACACGAAAGTAAACATACCAAGAACCTCAGTAGTTGTCTTTTTTCCCCTATTCCTGTTAACGACATAGCCTATTGCTGAGGTTTAGGTCGAACAAAACGGTGTTTCACTTGCCTGAATGCAAGTAGATTTTTATTATCATTTTAAAAATCAATTGGTTTGATAAGTGATGCCTAAGTAGCACATGCAAGGCTCAGTTTCCATCAAAAAAACGGAAATACTTTACAACCAATATTATAAATGTAGATTAATTTCATGGTTTAACCATTAGGTTTATAAAGGGAGAATTTTCTCTGAAACCTGTTTTAAGCTTAAAAATATCCGACTCTACAGTAAGAACGATGAGGAATATTCCAAATTAATCGCCAGACTTGTAATCCATCCATCAATTGTCCATAAGCGTTTATCCTTGCAGGGTCATGGGGGAGCTGGTGCTTATCTCCAGCAGTCACTGGGAGAGAGGTGGGGTCCAGTTGTGTTTTTGTGGGAGGAAGTCAGAATACCCAGAGAGATCATGCAAACTCAATGCAAAAAGACCCCAGGCCAGGACCCGAACCCAGGACCCGAACCCAGGACCTGCTTGCTGCCAAGCAACAGTGCTACCAACTGCACCACAGTGCAGCCCCAGACTTTGTTCTAACCACTAAAACACAGACCACTAGCCTAATACTGTTTTGGTGAGCAATATCTAAAACATTTAAACCATAAAGTGCATTTAGCATTTTTGTTAGATTTAGGGTCGAAATCTGGTTTTCAGTAATTGAGATAGCATTGATATATAGTGAAATACATCAGTTTTCCCAGAATTTTAACGCCTGTCTTTATTTTTCCTAAACTGCCATCATATCTGTAGCACTTTAAAGTTTTTTGAATGGTCCTTTACATTAAATTACTTGTTTCGACGTAAAACTCTTTCAGAACCTTTGTCAACATATCCAGTTGTTATGTTTCCTCTCTGAATGGCAGAGTAACCTTTTACATTCAATGAGTTTACATATTATACACACTTTAGACGGGATGAAGTTGTACTCGTAAATGTAGCTTTAATCAACAAAAACAGTGCAAACTAATTTAAAACACAATTTGTAATTCGTGGAAACATTGAAAGCATTTCCTTGTGTATATTCAGACCAGGTTTTAGTTAAATTGAGTTATCTCTTCTCAAATATTTTCCCCGCACCTTGAAATGGACCTTGAGACTGTAAACATTCACACCTAAAGCTAAAACTAGAAACACAGGCTCAGATATAGGCCTGTGATTAAGATCCAGAATATGCTGAATATAAGCCAAATATGGCCTAAATACACGAGCAAAATATACTTGCAATAACTCTTTAGAAACCGTATTTCTCTGTGTTTTAGCCGTAACAGTGACCTGCTAACTAATGTTAGCATGTGACGTAACAGTTAAAACTCGCATTGTTTCTGCTCAAAATAAAAATGCGGCGATTTAAATCTCAGACAAACAAACGAGCTGGTTAAATACACATAGCGGTGCCTGCTAATAGTATTTAAAGTGCAAAAACATACCTTGTTGAGTAGCATTGTTGAACCTTTAGCATAAACACAACCAACTTGTCAGCTACCCCGACTCCTCTTCCACGTTAACGTCCTCTCAACCAATCACAGTAGCGGAGATCGGTCACGTGTCACTGCTCTGGCTTCTTCGCCGTGACTTTTGTCCCAGATTTTTCCCAGCTTGTCTAATGAGGTTCACCTCTACTGTTTATAGCAGGGTTTATTCAAGGTAATGGAAATGTTAAACAGTGCCACAAACAGCTCCTCAACACCAGATAATGCTGCCGATTAGACGTGTTATAATAACACAAATGGAATTCACCAACAGCTCAGAAAAAGCATGGATGAATGAGTGAATAGGTTTCTGATCAAAAGTATATTAGAGGTTGGACAACAACATTCAGAACAATCACAGAGACACCAGACTGCAAACTGAAAAATCACATACATGTGGTGACCAGCAACAGATTTAAAACTGCAAAAAAAGGTTTAATATGAGAGGAGAGGACCAAAGTTTTTTTCTCCTGTTTCACCGCACCCCATTGGACCTCGGTTGGATTGATATCTCGTAACTGGGGAGACCATTGGAGTACATGGAAGTAGCCATCAGGAGATGGGTACACTATGGTCATAGAGGCATGGACACAGTCAGTGGTTGTACTCCCAAAAAAGTGGACAGACAACGATTTTTCACGCTGGTCGACAACGACCCCTTGTAAAAAGAGCAAAAATTTAAAAGGAGGTAAATATATGTATTGTTAAGTTAGTTTTCTCTATGCCGCTCGCACACGTCTGTACACGCAGATACACTGAATGGCGGTGCCTGTTGACCAGCTCCTGCATACAGTGGTACCCAGGTGCTTTGTTAGACCTCTCACCTGGACCTCTGGGGCTGAAGCTCCAGATGTTTTCAGAACTGACCCGAATCTCACGGAAGAAGACATTTAGGAGTTCATGTCTGTTCAAAATATGCATTAAACCCCAAAATGACAGACTTCACATTTTTATTTAAAACAATCAGCTTTGTTTCTACTAAGTTGCATATAATCACTGCCCGCTCAACCTAACCTGACAATGAGTCTAAAGGAGTAGACAAGAAGTTGCTAGGTGCGCACAGGCGCTACCGCGACTGCGCATGTGGTTCATTAATGAGCATCATCAGGGTCATGATGAGGGACTTTCACCTAAGCTACAGGTGAAGTTAAATGGCCTGGCCATGATAGAAAACAGTAGAACCCTCTCTGTGAGCGTCTAGCTGGATCTGCATCATGATGTAAAAAATATCGGATCCTTTACCTTAGTCAAAATCAGAGATCCTTCAGATCACCACATTGCAGCTCATGGCTGCAGCCGGTCCTATAGTCCAGTTCTACATGTAGACAGAAACAGGTGTTGCTCAGTAAACCAGGAAAACATCTCCTGGTGCCAGTAAGACGTAGTAGAAAGAGCAAAATGTATGTATTCATTTATTAATAACTGTAAAATTAGTACTGATAACAGGACAAAAGATAAGAGACCAAGAAAGGTCCAGGATGAGGCTGCATGTTCCATTTTACACCTTTTTCTCTACAGAAAGTGTTTAATAGTAAAGGCTGAACTAATGGCTCACATGTTCAGTGGAGAAAAACACTAAGTGGAATGAAGGGCTGGAGAGAAGGCAGTAAAACAACAGGTTCATGAAAAAAGGAACATATTTAAATAAAATGTTGGGATAGCTCACAGCACAATTAAAATAAATGTGTATTTAGGGTCTTACCATTCCATTAAAATCTGAGGAAATTAATTTTATACCCGTTTTCTTTTTTGGAAATGTAAGAAATTCTGACATTGGAGGGTCAGGGGTGGGAGAGAGAGAGAGAGAGAGAGTAAAATTTAAAAAAGTCATTTACAGATTGAGAGAAGAAGCACATTTATTTGAGCCACAGTAAACAGTTTCTCTGAGTTTAAGAACAACTTCAGCCCGATGGACTAAGCAGAATGTTTCTTTTTCCATCAGTTGTAAACTGTAAACTGTGCCAACAAAAAATTAAAACCAAGTCAAATTATTGTGAAGCTTCTTAGTTTGATTCACAATAATTTACATTCAGTGAAAACCCAGCCAAGGCAGAGAGTTGCTACAACATGTCCTGTGTTACTTTAACTTTAAATGACTTATAAACTGGGCCACCATCTGATGAAAATTAAACTATTTAGTGCCTGGGTTAAGACCCCAATGGTTCAGACTCTAATAACGCCCCTGCTGGTGCCGCTACTTTATAAGTTAATTTGTTCCACGATGGAGCTTTTAACTGGAATTATTCATATGTGGAATCCATTTTCCTGATTGAAATTAATTGAAATACAATTAATCCATTCTTGACGCCCGAAACACCACAATGCAGCATTCATGAATATGAGCGTGCTCTAAAAATGTTAAATATTTGTTTCTGTGTTAGAAAAACGATGTAAAAGTAAGCCTTTTATTAAATGCTGACTGATGTGGAACAGAAAAACTGCAGAGTAAATACAAAGAAAACTTAAAAGTTCAGTAAATCACAGTAAAAGCATTTAAATACCTAATAAAGGAATGCCAAATTTGCCTGACTCCTTTTACAAAAGTAAATGATTCAATAATTAGATAACTAGACAGAAAGCTTCAAGGTTCGACGTGTTGAGTTACTGTTGCCTTTCTATCAGCTCGAACCAGTCTGGCCATTCTCCTCTGACCTCTGGCATCAACAAGGCATTTGCGCCCACAGAACTGCCGCCCACTGGATATTTTCTCTTTTTCGGACCATTCTCTGTAAACCCTAGAGATGGTAGTGTGTGAAAATCCCAGTAGATTAGCAGTTTCTGAAATACTCAGACCAGCCCATCTGGCACCAACAACCATGCCACGTTCAAAGTCACTTAAATCACCTTTCTTCCCCATTCTGATGCTCAGTTTGAACGGCAGCAGATCGTCTTGACCATGTCTACCTGCCTAAATGCATGAGTTGCTGCCATGTGATTGGCTGATTAGAAATTTGCCTTAACGAGCAGTTGGACAGGTGTACCTAATAAAGTGGCCGGTGAGTGTATTGTTGTCATATATAACTTTTGGAATGAAAAGCAATTTCTGTGTTTAAGGATAGTAACACCTTTCGTTTTGTGGGGTCCGTTGCTGTTGCTTTGCCTTGTAGATAAAATGAGTAACCCAATGTAGGCTTATGAGTTCCATCCACCTCTTTCCAACTATCTCCATACACGCACCTTCCCTCTAAATTTGTTGTCTCAACTATATCCTTTCCAACTGATTGTGTTATGAACAGCTCAAATGCTGATTTATGTATTGGACATGGCTGACAGCGTATCTGGTAGGCCCTGGAACCATTTTAACAATGTTAGCAGCACTGAGTCTACCCTGTTGTGGAAATGTGGATACAGACCACGATAACTTTCCATTTTTGAGAAGTAGAGTGTTTGCTGGGAGTTGAGAGATTACAGGAGCGTCAACACTGATTCATTAGTGGAATATTCCTCATAATCAGGGTCCTCCTCAATGTTCTCCTCTGTTTCAGATATGTTTTCATCTATGTTACCTACATGGTCAAAGAGTTTGACAACTCCTCATTTACAGAAAACCTTTTCTTAGAAGTCTTTTTCATTACAGCAGAGAGCAGAAAGAGAGCACACAGCACCAAAAGAGATGAGTCAGAAGGCTGCTGGGGAAAACTTATATGTTTGCTTGTTTGTTGAATGAAGTAAAGGATGGGAAATATCAAACTTCTCGCAGTGTTTCCCCTTTTCCACGTCATTTGAACTATTCGTCATTCACACACTGCTGTAATTATGGTTATGTAGGGTTAAGTTTTTTGAAGATCTCACGTTATAGTGTCATCCAAAACACACGTGTGTAAAATATTGATATTTCTGATATGTTTTATACAGCTAAAACAGCCTGGGGTCAAACTGACCCCAATGAACACTGGTGCGTGCAACACGTGTACAGGACATTGAAAAAATATTGTCATGTTATTTTATGTTTACCCTTTATCCCCTTAAATTTGGAAAAGCAACATAAAATATGAAGCCAAAAAATGTCAAATATTAATGTAGACATAAAACTTTGAATAGTCACATTAGCCCCATGATAGGAGGGTTAAGATTTCATTCTATAAATTCTTCAAATTTCCTTATTCAGTTTCTTTAGAATGTGATCGTGATGTGATCAGATGGGGTCCCTGCCCAAAATCTCAATCACCAGCTTATTTGTTGTCCACAATAGATCCAACAAGAGACCAAGATATTTTACATCTGAGTATTATGTGATAAGTTGTCCATTTATATTCAGATTTAAATAAATATTCAGACCCTTGAAAGACCAAGCCCGACCCAGCTATGCTGGTGCCTGTTGACATTTCAGGCCAGAGAAAATGACCTGACTGCTGAAGAGCCGTGTTTCAGCCACTAGATGGCGTGACATTTCTGCCGACTTTGGGGGAACATGGGAGTACCCAGAGAAAACCCAGTTAGAACCTTGAAACTCAAAGAAAAGTACACCTGAGGATTCAAATTGCAGAACCACTGACCTGTAGCATAAGGTTACAAAACTCTGCCAAAGGGGAAAAATGCTTATCTGAACAAGGGAGGTTCTGTCATGTAGTGATCTGTGTTCTCGCCCAGACCCAGTTTTGTTTTCAGCTGCTTTAGACTACTTTTAGAGAATAGGAATGCACTTTGCAGGTGTCTAAAGTTTAATAGCTTGTGCTTCCCCAACTCTTAATTGATTATGGTTGTTGAAGAGATGCATCTAACAGCTGCAGGATAGTAGCTCCTGACTTGGGTGTCCCTTTTCTAAATCCTTGCAACTTTGCAACCAATGACTTCTAACATGCATTTACACTTAATGGGTTCATTGCCGAAGGACAGATGTCCAGATAGTTTAAAAATTTCCCTCAAGTTTATTTAAAATGCAAAAATCCTTTCAAATTCTTTTAACACATGGTATTTACCTTCTTGTTTTTAACCAGATTAACATCTGATTAGTTTTATTTGCTGAAAAACTATTTTTAACTTGGCCAAATTAAAGAGTTGCCTTTAAAACAGCATTGTTGATTTTACAAGGTCAGTTAATCAGAAGACATCATTTCCACTAGTTTCCACTAGCTCCTGCACAGTTACACCTTCTCATTCTGCAGACCTCATAGAGAAAACTGTTCCTCTTTAACAATGACCCCAGAAGAAACAATCATGTGTGGGACATTTGAGTTTTATTGGTGTGTCAAACAGCTGTACATCTATTTGCCTTTCTTGGCCTTGATCTTCCTCAGGTAGAACTCCAGCTCCTTGCCCTCCAGGAGATAGCCGTCGGCCCTGCCACACTGGCCGGGTCTGGAGGCAATGCAAGCTGTGAAGAAACAAGCAAAACCAAATTTATTAGAGGAACTTTAAAACTAAAGTAGCAATCAGGTTTAACAGAAAGATATAGTAATGTGATTTCTAAAGAAATTAAACTCAAACATGTTTGTCTAGGTCCTTAAACTTTCAATTCTACACTAGAGCAGTTTTCATTTGCTTATCCTTATTGATGCCTTGCTTTAGGGCGTATTCAACCCCCCAAATGCCCGTAGTATCAGTACAGCTCAAGTCAAGTAAATTCTCATCCTGCCGTGGGCGCTAGTAAAAACACACCAAACTAGAAGCTGATATTCTAAAACAAAACCCATTTATGACCAAAAACTGACTGCAAGAGATTTTAAGCACTAAGGTACCCATTATTCAAAATGTAGACATTAAACGTTAGGAATCTCTTCTTAGCCAGAGATTTACTGGTTTGATTTCTCGACAGTCTTTGTTTTCATCCGTACTTTTTACTCTTGTTCTGGATTAGGGGCCAAATGTTTGACTTACCAAGCAGTTTTCCCTGCAGGAACTGCTCCTCCAGGAGAGTGCTGATCTTGGATGTCTTTTTACGCTCATCATACTTCTTCTGGGTCTTCTTGGACCTCTTCTTGTTCAGGATTTCCTCCTCTTCAGGAGTCTGCAAGCAGGACAGGAAACAACTTAGCATAAGAAATAAATCTGTCCCGATAACTATTGAATTTCTAACTTTTTTTTTGGTGCTTCTAGCCAGTCTTTCTCAGAGACTCTGGTGTCACCACTTCCATTCAGTAGCAGAACTGGTCAAAGTTATCATCATGGAAAGACGTGCTTGAGATCAGAAGATACTTGTGCCACGGTGCCGTCAAAATACAAGGGTCATGTGACCAGCCTCAACCAGCTACAAGCTAATTTTTTTACTTCTAAACATCTCAAAATGTTATGTTCTAAACCAATAGAACATAGAAGACTCCTTAGAAAACGATCACATACAATCTAATGATGTTCATAAACAAAACAAAAAAACAGACAAATTTGATGAATTTGGCATCAAATTACAGCTTGCATGTTAAACTACATCTTTAAAAACAAGAGGTATTAAACATACCAGCTTGGCTCCCTTCTTGCGTCCCAGGGGAGTGGCGTAGTGCGCCTCATACCACTGTCTGAAGGGAAGGCTGTCAACAAGCACGATGCAGTTCTTCACCAGCGTCTTGGTTCTGACCAGCTCGTTGTTGGAGGCGTTGTAGACCACGTCGATGATCCTGGTCTTGCGTGTGCAGCCTAAATACACAGAGCGAAGCAAACTCAGAACAAGAAAACCCAACAGTTGAAGAAAACTTTAGTTTTACAGGAGGTTTTTCTCAGAGTCTTTGAATTCACCACTTACACTCAGTAGCAGAACTGACAAAGTTATCATCATGGAAAAGAAGCATCATGTGAGGCCAAAACAGGAGACACTCACCCTCAGAGCCCCATGAGAAGTTTCCAACGTCCAGCCTCAGAGCACGGTACTTCTTGTTCCCACCACGGACCCTCACTGTGTGGATGCGACGAGGTCCAAGCTACAACGAACAAGCCGTTAAAGCAATCCTTTGAACTACAGCAGCAGTAAAAGCAACTGGTCTGCACTGCAGCATGTCAGTGTAACTATGACAAGTCCTACCATTGGTAGGTCCAAAGTTTTGAACCAAAACGGCACAAAAAGGAGCCTACCTAAGGGCAAGTTTTCATCACCCATGCTGCTTCAACGTGCTGCTTGAACAGCACAAGCCAGTCGTTTTGCTCACCTTTGTGTTTGCAGGTGGACGCCCGAGTTCATACTTCCTCTTCTTGTGGTAGGGCTTGCGTTTACCGCCGGTTTTGCGGCGTTTATGCCAGTTGTCCCTTGAGATACCTAGGAAAATGTTTTAAAAAGTGTCACATCACAGTTTCTGCCCCGACATTCACTGAAAACACTCCTGTGCTTGAGTGATCAGTTCTCCAAGGTAAGTTTTGTCCGCATTTTGGATTTAGGATCCGCTTAATAGAGCTTCATCACACCACTCAAGCAGTTTCAACCAATTTAAGGCATCTACTGTTTAATTGTGAAACATTTCGCATAAGATTTTAAAACAGTGAAATTTCAAAACCAGTAACATTTACTGATACACATAACGCATGAAAATGTACATTCCTTACCCTTAAGTGCATCAAACCCAGCATGACACGATCGCCACCAGCACGCTAGCTACTACCAACAGCCCACACTACAGCTTCAAACTGTTTAAACCTTTTCAAATTAACTTCCACAAACCCAGCACGTAACGTTACTCATACTACCTCCCAATACAGTATTTGACCAATTTTTAATAGCTCCGTGAACAGTTTGCGACCACATTTCAGCTGCAGCAGCTAGCTATACATATGTGAGCAGCCATCTTGGAGCATTTCACACAACGTATAAAACCTATAACATTAAAACACAATCTATTGATTTTAGGAAACAAAGTTCGAGCTAGATGCATGTTAAAATCATTAAGCTACAACACTGCAAACCATTGATGGAATATGCCTTCACTAAAACAAGAGATGGACGAGGATTCTGCTTCGGAGCTTAGCACGAAAACACGTACCCATTCTCAGGCGCCGGCTAGAAAGAGGAACCGCAAGGGCTCATGGGAAAGTTTGAAGCATCGCGACTCTCGCGATAACTTTCGAAGTTCAGTTTTTGACAAACCCATCAATGGTCCAAATGAAACCATTACTTCTGGGTGCTGGGTTCTGTTTTTGTAAGTACATATTGGTTCAAAGGGACTCACTATAATCCAGGAAATGAATTATCTGCGGTAAATGCAGCAAATTTTTAAAAATATTCCCTCAGAAATACTATCATGGGAAGTGTTCAAAAATATGGAAAAACATCCTTCGATTTTACTGTACATTGATTTTACCAGCAGAGGGCCCCCAAAACAGTCACAGCTCACTATTACCAAGTAATTCCCAAGGTTTAGATATTTAGATGTGTCTAAATATCTAAACCTAGGGAATATTTAGACACATCCCATTCCTAAAATTCCAAAATACCATTGATAATGTCCTATGTGTATCATGACTTTTTTTATATTAAAATTTTTCCGTCCTAAAGTTTCAGAGACTAAAGACCTTCAGAAAGACTGGAGAACCCATGATAGAAACAACTTAACACCATCCCTGGCTGCCTGGATGTAATGTATAAAGATGTAAAGAACTGTACTTATTTAAATCATTATTTTGGCTGGAACATATGACCCGTTTACACAAATCGCAACGAGTCAGGTTTATGTTTCCTTATAAGTTCTTTATTATATACAGCTATTGTTAACCAGCAGTTGTACAGATGTGATTATAAACATGGTGATATACATGTTTTTGTTTTAGAAGGGACTGTAGTGAGCAGCATTCAATGGGGCAGCAGAGAGATCACTCTTCCCAGGGGCTCATGTCGGTGTCGATGGCCACACAGTTGTACGCAGCGTAACGCAGCTTTTCCTCACAAACCTTGGCACTGAAGAGGAGAGCAGTGAGAGTTTCATTATCAGGTCTCTTCATATATACAATTCGGGGTCAGAAATAAACTAAACAAAAAATTAGGTTACGTATGGTAACCCCAGATTCTACTTTGTACAGGCTTTGCCCTTTTAGGCTATTGCTAGTGGGTTAAAGGTGAAGCAGGATGTGGTCTATGCCTTACTGGGTTTGTCCGAACCACAAGCTAAATAATCTGCTAGGCCAGAATAGCTTCAAAAGCCCAGCCCTCCGCATGCGTACTTATGCACTCAGAAGCGTCCTGCGCCGATATAAAAGTGCAGTGATATAATAATCATTCTGTCAGAACTCAGAGAACAGAATGAGATATGGAAAAAGTGGAAAACACAGGTAAAACCTAATAAATAAGCGAGGAGATAAACAGGAATCTGCTGTGCAAATGTCCTCTACAGAAATTTAAGAATCATTTAATCAGTGGGAGGTTAAAGGCTGTTCTCTCTCCACACGCCTCATGACAGAACGAAACAGCTGCAGAATAAGTCTTAATTGGGCTGAAAGCTAAATTCCTGTTCATCAGCTGCTGGAGAAACAACAATATACAGGCTGGTGGAAGTGGCATTGGATCCAGTCTGCACACAAAAGCCTTCCATTTTGAGGGATATGACGCTTGTAGTAAAAGCAGCTCAACTTCCCGCGGGAGACCGAGCTTCTCTAAGTGCTTCCGTTTAGCGGCTAGACCCAGAGAAAGTGGCCTCTCTCTAGGTAGCTCTTAATCGCCCTCCTGCTTGGAGGGAGCATCTCTGGCCACAGACTGTGAGCAAAGGCGTCCACTCCTAATGGTGGCTCCTGTGGTGGGCTCACTGAGGACCACAGCTGACACTGTGCGTTCACGAGCAGATCCACCGCTGCTCTGCTCCAGATATGAGAGATCAGGTCGGGATAAAGGCTCTAGTCTCCATGTTGGGGACTCCCACTTGACATGATGTCTGCTCCCCTGTTCAGGACCCCGAGGATGTAAACGGCTCTGATGGAAAGCAGGTTCATGCATGCCAAGCCTAGTGACTGTCTAGTAATGTTAACAGCTGAGCTGAACGTTTGCCCCCCTTGTCGGTTTATGTCGGCTGCTGCAACTCTGTTGTCTGAGTGGATCAGGACATGCTGATCCTGCAACAGAGGAGCAAAGTGCTGTGTCACTTTCCACACACTGAGGAGCTCCAGCACCTTTATGTGGAGGGAAGTGTGATCTAGCCACTTTCCTCCCACTACCTGGGGCAGACGCGACCCTCCCCATCCTGACAGTGAACACTGGAATGTGTGATGCAGGCTTACTGCATAACGGACAGGGCTGCCACCGCGCTGTGAGGTCGGACACTGTGCAGAAGCGCTGTCTGTTCTCAGATGTGAGAGTCGGGCTCTCATTGTGGCTGAATTTAACTCCACTGCCCGATAAAAACGATCTGGGATGAGAGAACAGAACTCTTTTCCAAGTTTAAGGAAACGCCCAAGTTTGCTAGATGTGCCACCAGTGTCTTTGTCTGCACAGCTTCCTCTTCCCTTGAACGGCTTGAACGTCGTCCATGCATTTGGAGAAAGTGTGCGGGGCGAGAGAGTAACCAGCCAACAGGCGGTTGTACTGATATGGGATATGATATGGGATCCCCTGAAGGGCACATATTTATGATGTTTCGGAATGGGGGATGTGAAAATATGCATCTTCAGATCTATGGAGGTGGAGCAGTCGCTCTGGTGAACATTTTCCAGCACCTGTCATGTTGCTGGCATGTGGAGTTATTTCTTCATGATCGATTTGTTGAACAGGCACAGAACGAGAATGGGTCTCATTCCTCCCGTTTCCTTTGTAACTAGGAAATATCGGGAATAAAACCCAGTGTTTTCCTCTGCATGGGGAACCCTGGAAATAACGTTTTTAAAATAGCGCTACCACTCCGAGTTTTGCTGTGAGAAGGGGAGCGCATTCATTTTTAATTTCATGGACGTGAGCCAGTTTAGAGCCCTTGCCGCTATTACCCACCTCAGAAATCTCCTGTGGGATCTAATGGGGGGCTCTGCTTGAAAGGACTGCAGATCAGCCTCAGCAGGAAGTTTTAGGCTTGGGCTCGTGGCTGGAGTCCACCGGAGAAACTGTGCGTACTGAGCGCATCATTAAGACGCCTGTTTCAGGGCTTGCGCACGAAAAGGAAAAACCCACTAGCAATAGCCCTAAAGGGCGAAACCTATTTGAACTAAAACCGTAATCATGGGAAAAATTATACATACAGAACCCAATATATACACACACCCTTACAATAATGTTTGGTTTAAAATCTCTTAGCAGGCTGCACCGTGAACGCACACTTTTCATAGCCATCAACAAGCTTCTGGTATAATTTTAGCTGAATATCTGACCAGTGTTTTTCCAAGAAAGATTGTTTCTTGGTATTGATTCAGCTTTTAAGTGTATTCCACAAATATTATTATAAAGGTCAGGGGGTCTTTTAAAATGACTAACGTTAGCCTGCTATATCCATTCCAAACCCAGTTTTGGCATGCTTGGGGCCATGGTTGGAACAAACGAGTGTGTACGAGTTTCAATCATCTAGTTGTTGATCTGAGGGGAAGTTAGAGGGCTACCCAATAATTCTCTTTCTTCACAACTCCATCCATCTTTTGCAAAGCACCAGTACCACTGGCAGCAAAGCAGCCCCACATCATGATGTTGCCATTATGTTGAGATCTTAGGTTTAAAAGCCTCACCCTTATTCTTCTAAACATACTTTGCTGTGGCCAGATAGCTTTGTCTTTAAATAAAACCTTTCTCCAGAAGCATTTGGCTTGTCCAAGTGGGCAGCTGCAAATTTGAAGTGAGCTTCAAGGTAGTCGATTTTGTAGAAGGTGCTTTTGTTGCAAAATGACCAACAAATGGAAAAACTCTTATTACTCAGGCTATATATCGGATAGATTCATTATGTGATTAGGGTAGGAGTGCTTTGTCATTCAAGTCTGATGGTTTCTACAGATATTTGTGCTGATGTTTACCCTTGAGTCTTCTTTATTGTTTCAGTTACTGTTGTTGAGTGATTGTGTTTTTATGTTTTTCACCTGGGTGCGAGGCAAATTTCCCTATGGGGACTATAATTAAGTGACGCAGATGCCCTTTCCTGATCCCTCTAAATGTATGTTGATCCTTAACTCGCTTGACTGCAGGCACCGACATTGATGTTCGGTCCAGTTACTGGCAGGTCAGAGCCTTGAGTGTTCCCGGGTTTTCCATTTTAATGTCATTCGAGGATTGGTACTTTGGGTTAGACCAGAGGTCTGCCGCCTGTGGCTATGGAGCAGCATGCAACAGTTACTTTGGCACATGTTGTCATAGAACTGTGCAATGTTTTGATTTATTCAGGTAATAAGAAAGGCCTTCATGCAAAATCTGGAAAGAATTTGCACAAGAGAATGACAATGATGGCACGGGAACTGTGTTTTTGTTTTGTTTTCTCAGCCTTTTTTTATTTGTCATTAGGCTGCAGTGCAAAGAACACAACACTTAACCTGTTGTACCTTGGATAGTTGGGTAGATACAGGGTGCTGGAACACGTGGACGACTGTGGAAGTGCGTCAGTTGTGTCAGACCTGATTTAGTAAACAAAAACAAGTTGGAATTATTCTGTTATTCCACAATCACTAGTTAAACAACTGTTAAATATAATACTTGTGCATACCCTTGCTTGTCAGGGAAGACATAGATTGGTGCAGGGAGACGACTTCTACCCGTTACAAACCTCAGAAACCTGCTACGATCCTCTGGAAATGGAAAAATCACAGTGTTTATTCTGAGTTTAATTCATTTTTAGTTTGTTCAGTTAAATTTAAAAGACCCATCTTAACAGTTCATATATACGTTGTTAGAGTTGGAGTAAAATGTGATGGAGAACTAACCGTTGGTGAAGTTTGTCAGCGCCTCCCATAAGTACTGCACTCTGACGTCACTTTGTTCCAGGTCTTCGTAGCGTGCTGGTTGGAAATGAAAACATTATTATCATTCATGTAAATTATCTAAATGAGTATTTTTTGGGTAGATTTTAACTTTTATTGAACACAACATGCAACAACATTTTAAAGGGCACAGATTTCAGCATGAGTTGCCCATGACAAACTGATCATTCATAAAATAGCAATGAAATGTTGAGTAAGTGTTTTGGTGCTAAAACACCCCAGATCTCTGCAGGTTTTTACACTTTAAACTTGCAAAAGGTTTTCTTGCTTTGTAAGATATTGATCCTACTCCTAAATGCCAAAACAAGAACAAGAGTCTATGCTTTCATCTTCCCCTTTCAATGGTCATAATGTTATGGCTGGTCAGTGTAAAGGTAAAATGGCCAAAACTGAAGCCAAGTCAGATTGGTAACTAGATTTCGTAATAAGTAACAGCCTACATGATAATTAGGATGCAGTTTTTTATGTTTTTCTGGGAAAGATCACATATGAAATTCCTCAAGGCTGTGTTCTTGGAACACTTTTATTTAAGATCAACATGCTGCCCCTAACTGAGGTAATATTGCATCTTTATCATTATGACACTCACTTAACATCTCAGTAACCACATGTCATAACAAGACACAAAAAACTAGAGCCTGGTTTTATTTTCAGTAGGTTTGATATAAAAAAATCCATCAGGCACAGTCCTTCGATCACTGCATTGGCTCCAGCTTGTAAAATAAAACATTTTACAATCTTTCTGTTTTTCTATCTTACCAGGACCAATAAACTAAATGAAGGGGTCTAGCATTCAGTTTCTACGCTCCTCAGTTCTGGAACAAGCTCATGAAAACCTAATTTGTTCTTGAATTTGACGGCTCCTTTATATCTGGACTGATTTGCCACAGCTTTCCAGTAAATGAAAGTTTTATAATCTATGTAATGGATTGCACTTTATTTGTTCTAAATTATTTTAATTATTTCTTTGTATGCAGTGCCTAAATTTTAGCACCATTCTTGTAATATATTTCCCTGTCTCTAAAACTGAAGTTGCCTTTTAAACTTGGTTATTGGCTTAATAAAGACAGAAAATACACGGTTGTCATCACCTGTTCTAAGAGCAAAACTTACTGAGCCGTTTTAGTGCTTCCACGGTGATCTCCGGGTCTCCACACACTTTCTTTTCCACCTCCTGCCATGTAAGGAGGTCCAGTACGGCCTGAGGAACCACCTTCAGCAGCCCTGCCTGCATGGCTGCGATCTGCAGCAATACACAGAAAATCAGACAACCACAACAAAAAGCGTGAAGAGTCAACAAGTTACAGGAACTCATCTCTAACCTGCTGCTTGCTCTCCTCCAGCCGAGCCTTCTGCACCAGGCGGATGAACTCGCTGCGGTCCTCGTATCGAACTGGCACGTTGCTGCCACCTGGGATGAGGTCCATCATCTGACCATCAGTCAGCTGGGTCGTGTAGACCAGCTCCTCCCCGAACCTGAACTCGAAGGTCTCCTTGTCCATGTTCTCTATGGCTTCCAGCAAGTTTACCTGTACACAGATTGGAGCCAAATTTATGGAAAGCCATCAAAGACCAAGACACATTTACTTTTTAATTATGTGCAAATTTACAATTAGACACAGGAAAACCAAGAGAATATATCAAGTATAAAAAAAACCTAACAAATAATTATTTCACAGCAATTAAAAATATAACAACATTCTTTGAAGTTATTTATAAGCATAAACTGTCACCAAAAAACATTGCAAAGCACATTTGTGTCACTGCAATAACTTTTGGCCATGACAGTTTACGGAGTCTCCTGCTGGTATTAAGCTCTGTTCAGAGTCTCCTCCAGAGGATTGAGATGTTTTGTATTTTATGACAGCTAGTATAGAAGCGATTTAAGTGTCCTCACCAGCACCGAGTCCACTGCTGGGAAGTCTTTGCTCCAGCTGACTGCCTCCCCTGTTAGCTGCTTCCAGACCAGGCCAGGCAGAGCCAACACCTGTAGGATGGACAGAGTAATGGATAAGGAGAACTAATCACCGTCTTCAAAAAAAGTCCCCATTGGGCTTTTTTCTCATTTAGTTTAAGTTACAATTTTATATTGTATTTTATTTCATTTTATTTGTCTTTCAGATACAGAAACAATACAGAGTCCATAATTTTGAAGTAGATGGAAAATGGTTTTCAAAATGTTTCAGAAATAAAAATCTGTGAGGAGCACTCTGGGTCCATACTACTGAAATAGCAAAATAGCTTAAGATCAGTCAGACTGACCAGATCTGTAAACATCAATTTTCAAATTCTCGATTGGATTTAGGTTGGGACTTTGACTGGGCCATTCCAACACATATAAATGTACAAGTGTTTTGGGGCATGTAACTAACAGTTTTTCTACATCTAAAATCTTTGCTCTTCTTCTTTGAATAACAACTGAAGGATGGAGAGGTTTGGGCTTTTCTAACACATCAATATACTTTGGATCAAATCATTCTACTGAAGCGCTGTCTGAATTTTTAGTGTTGTTGTCCTGCTGAAAGGTGAACACATGCCTGTCTCAACAAGCTCTCTTTCAGTATTTGTTTCTAACTACATCCATCTTCCCATATAACTCTGACCAGATTCCCAGCCCCCGTTGAAGAAAAGCACGAGGCTGCTACCGTCATGTTTCGCTGTGTAAATATTGTGTGTAAGGTGATGTGCACCATTAGTTTCCCGCACCACACAGAGCATTGCAAGTAGGCAGAAAAGATAACTTTGAACCCATCTGAGCTAAGCATAGTCTTCCATACGTTTGCTGTGTCCTCTACATGGCTTATGGCGAACAGAAAACAGGACTTCTTATGGCTTTTCCCTTGTCGCTCTTTCATCAAGGCAGAATAAAAATTCTTCACTTATGTTGCTTTATTATTTATGCTTTTTACTGACTGGAAATGATTTATGTTCTGTTCTGAGTGTTTCACAAAGGAAGATCAATGGTGGCGCACCGTCTCCTGCCTCCATTTCCTGTGTGAATAATCATCATCTTCTGTGTAAATAATTGTGCAACGCAAACAAGTTTAATATGTTTGTAAAATACCACTTCCATAAAATGCTATGATGTTTTTGAGCTTGGAGCTATTTTAATATGTTAGAAGTCAGCTTTTGTGTTGGCCTCCTTAAAACTATCCCTTAGCTTCAGCCTCTGGGCTTAACTAGATCTGGATTTGTATGAAAAGGAGACACCAAAACAAAGTATGTATCAACAGCTTAATACATCTAACAGAACCTCACCTGAACTACAACTTTAGGTACTAAATTCTTGCTTTCATCGTCCTACAGTTGAAAGAAAGAAGGTACGACTTACCAAGAAGTCTTTTCCCCTGAGAGCAGCACCCATCAGCTGACCGATCCACTCATATATTTGGAAGTCTTTACAGGATGGGTTAGGTACGTAGTAATCTCTGGCCTCAAAGTCACCCTGACAGATAGAGGGAAATGACGGTTTGAGAAAAGTGAAGCTCATTGAAGCTTGGTGTGGTCCTTAGAAGAAGCCTTGGGGTTGGACCTGCTACCTGGTTGGACGACCGAGTGAAGAACGGCAAAGGCATGGGACACTCAGCTGAGCTGGGGCAAAGCTCCTCCGACATGTCTGCCAGGCTGTCCCGAAATCCTCCTCCTTGGTCGATGATTCCCTCAGCAATGAACTTGCATTCCCACCACTGGTCATAGCGAGCTGGCCATCTGGTGAGACAAAACAAACTCCCTTAATATCCAAGTTTATGATCAAACTTTACTGAGCTTAATATCATGAGGCCAAGAAGAGGTACCTGTAATCTAAAGTCTTTTCATGTTTGTCAGATGGCTTGAGACCTTGATACACCTTCAGGAGCAGAGATAAACATGAGATCACAGCTACAGCATCTGAATGAGCTGAACCACTGAAGTTAACAACCGACCTGACTGAACACGGCGTTCTTGCAGCTTGGGTCCAGAGACGGGTTGTCTCTGTGCTCCATGGCCAGACGTCTGTTGATGTAGAGGCGAGGCATGAAGTTAGGCTTGCTGGTCTCAGAGTCCTTCAGGCACTGAATGATGAGGGCGGAGCGCCGTTTGGACAGCAGCAAGAACTGCTTTATGCTCTAGAGGGCGCCAGAGAACACACAGAGATAAAAACACAAAGAGGTGAGTACATTTCTTTTGGAGCATACTCTCCTATACTTCCAGGTGTGCGATTTCAAAGCAAGACATGTCAGAGTACGAAAAAATAAAATCTTCTGTGAAATGTAGATCTTATTCTAAAGGTCCGCTGCTTTAGTCCGGACCAAAAACTGACTTTTATTTTTTCATTTGGTGCAGTTCGCTTTCACTTTGTACTTTTGGCAAGCGAACTATAGTAAACAAAGCCACTCGGGTGAAGACCATTGCTCCCATTGGAGAGAAATTACAGGGGAAAAACAACTGTGGAAGTCCTGTGTGCACCACCTCTATTCTCCATATTTGTGCCGTTATTACAGCTGCAATATCTTTGTGAGGGTCAAGAGCAGCTCATTCAACACAGATTTTGCAACGTTCTATTTATAATTTCGGAACGGCGTCAGCGAATGAGTGCTGCACGCCGAGGGCAACGCTGTCCTCTGCACTGATGTAAAACACGCTGGCATCAGTGTTACTAAGCAACAGGGCACGGTTCAGGTAAGATTTCAGTATAAAGTTCACTGCTATGGTGGCTTGTTGAGTCCAAAGAGATGTATGTTTTCTGTAGTTGGGTCAGATAGAGGCCGGTTTCTATTCACACCAGAAGTGAACCGTACCAGAGTTCGTTTGGAAGTGGACCAAGACCACCACAAAAAGGGGGTCTCGGTCCGGTTGTTTGGACCGAGGGGGGGAAACGAACTCTGATCCGTTGAAAGTGGACCAAAAGTGGCTGGTGTGAATACAGCCTAAAGACTAATGAACAGTGTAACAGGGAATCACTAATACCTTTCCATATTGTTTTACATATTTCCATACCTACCTAAACCTGGAAAATACTTTAATTAAAGTCCAGTTTTACAGTCTGTATAGGAACTATGTTAAGGGAAAAAGTCTCAGGAAATATTAATAAAAGCTTTTCAACCAGCAATGCCATAAAAAACCAGTAAGGTTTCTTATGGCAGAGGAAAGGAAAAGTACAAGTTTCTGCAATATGTGCAAAACAGATATTGGAATATACTTTGAAAAATAGAGGCTACTACTACAACAAAAGCTACAATAGAAAATTACAAAATTCAGACTCACTAAAGACTAGACCTTTTAACTGCAATTCTAAATTTGATTTCTTCTTTTTTTTTAAATCAGATTTGTGTTTTTTCCTTCAGTTTCATGTTTCGAGTCAGCTGATAAAATCCTGCAAATTAGGCAGTTAAAGAAAAAAGATATTTCCAATTTTTGAGTTTTACTTTTGTTTCTTTTAGATGAACGTTTCTAAAAGCAGCTGTATAAAAATAATTCTGATCCTGCTGCTTTGAATAATGATATAAGATGCAGCAAGATTTGTGTTCTGAAAGCAGATGCTTCGTTCCCTTTAATGCTGTCTTTAGTTTTGATTCTCAGATGTTCTGACCATTTTATTCATTCCTTTATAATGTTTTTTATAACAATCTCACTTATATTCGCATTACTTCCATCATTAGGCACCAGAAGGAAACTTCTGTTTTATGAAACAAACCTTATATAACTTGTACAAATAAATGAACCTTGTCTGATTTAACCTATTCAACTGTCTGTTGATCTTATGTTTGTTTAGAGTAGTGCGGCCTATTAGGAGCAGGTCACCACAGTGTAAAGACTAGCAGGGCCTCAACTTTCAACTGGCTTTATTTTAGTTGTTGGACCAGATAAAGACATATGATCTGACTCACTTTGATCTGGCTAAACATTCCCAGGCTGTAATCCCAGGCTGGCACCAGGTGTGGCAGCACATTGTCAAGTAGACTGATGAACCTGAAACAGACCAAATGTGAAACCAAACTGAAGGCAAAAGGCATCATGGACAGTAAGAAAACATTACTGACCTAAATATAAAGTTCAGACCAGCCATAGAAAACAGAACTGAAATGGCAGCAGCTTAGGTTCTGGCCTACCTCTGGATCACCAACGCTCTGCGGTACAGGACGTCAGGCGGCGTGCCCTGCAGACGGGGGTAACGCACCAGATTTGAGGAATCAAAAACATCGGCGCTCAGACCCAGATCCCTTTCACAGGACGACTTGATCTTTAAACCTCGAATTCGCACATCTATCCCCTCATCTGTGAAGGACAAACAGGTGGAAACCTTTTATCAGGTTACACTAGAACAACAATTAAAAAATGGGAAGATAAAAATCATTTTCAAATTTATTTTTAATTCCTGAAACCACCATCATCTCCAAACCCTCATATCTGAGCTTTATTACCCACATTTTAGGCCCAAATACTCTAGTTACCTTTCCGATAGAACATGTTTTGCAGATGGATATAAGTTCAGTTCGGATCTTAAAAGGCGTCCCTCAAGGTTCATTTTTTAGGCCTAGTTTTATTTTCTGTTTTTATTAATAACTCCAAGACGAAAACGTCTAAAGCAAAAGTGCACCTTTATGCAGATGACACCATACTTTACTCAGTACGTTGGTTCTGGAGGGAGGCCGCATCAAACTACCCTTCACCTGCTCTAGGCATCACTTTATGGCTTGAATTTGGCTCTTTAATGTGTGTTTTCAAAAATCCACCCTATGTCTTAGACAATGTTGGTATTTCTACCCGTGGTGGAGCTCTTCTGCAGAGAGTATCATCCTACAAATACACTGCTCAAAAAATAAAGGGAACACTTAAACAACACAATATAACTCCAAGTAAATCAAACTTCTGTGAAATCAAACTGTCCACTTAGGAAGCAACACTGATTGACAATCAATTTCACATGCTGTTGTGCAAATGGAATAGACAACAGGGGGAAATCTTTGGCGATTAGCAAGACACACTCAAAGGAGTGGTTCTGCAGGTGGGGACCACAGACCACTTCTCAGTACCTATGCTTTCTGGCTGATGTTTTGGTCACTTTTCAATGTTGGTGGTGCTTTCACACTCGTGGTAGCATGAGACGGACTCTACAACCCACACAAGTGGCTCAGGTAGTGCAGCTCATCCAGGATGGCACATCAATGCGAGCTGTGGCAAGAAGGTTTGCTGTGTCTGTCAGCGTAGTGTCCAGAGCCTGGAGGCGCTACCAGGAGACAGGCCAGTACACCTGGAGACGTGGAGGAGGCCGTAGGAGGGCAACAACCCAGCAGCAGGACCGCTACCTCCGCATTTGTGCAAGGAGGAACAGGAGGAGCACTGCCAGAGCACTGCAAAATGACCTCCAGCAGGCCACAAATGTGCATGTGTCTGCACAAACATCCTTCAGCATGACTGGTCTGGCAGTGGGTCAGTAATGGCGTGGTGTGGCATTTCTTTGGAGGGCCGCACGGCCTCCAAAGAAACATGTGCTCCCCAGAGGTAGCCTGACTGCCATTAGGTACCGAGATGAGATCCTCAAACCCCTTGTGAGACCATATGCTGGTGCGGTTGGCCCTGGGTTCCTCCTAATGCAGGACAATGCTAGACCTCATGTGGCTGGAGTGTGTCAGCAATTCCTGCAAGATGAAGACATTGAAGCTACGGACTGGCCCGCATGTTCCCCAGACCTGAATTCAATTGAGCACATCTGGACATCATGTCTCGCTCCATCCACCAACGTCACGTTGCACCACAAACTTTCCAGGAGTTGGCGGAAGCTTTAGTCCAGGTCTGGGAGGAGATCCCTCAGGAGACCATCCGCCGTCTCATCAGGAGCATGCCCAGGCGTTGTAGGGAGGTCATGCAGGCACGTGGGTTTTCATCATCAAAATATTATTTATCAGTCAGCAAAAAACTTGTTTAGGCTACATTTATGAACATCACTGATTACAGTGACACTATTTATATGCATGCTGCCTTCTCTGAACTTTGCTGTTTAGCTCTAAACATTTTATAGCAAATGATTCATAGAGAGTGCAGAAAGCTTTACTTGTAAACTCTTCTTGGATTTGTTTACTTTCATAAAACCTCCAAACTCTTGTGATTTGCAATCCTTGAATTTCTTTTTAGATATTTTCTGAATTTAGTAGAACAGAATTGTCATTTTTTGCACCTTTGTCATAGAATAATATGAATATTGTACCAAAGTTTATAGCATTTGTTGATCTAAGAGATCACATCAACTGCTTTTCTTAAGTTGGACATTTTGTCTGTGTCATGAAGACTATAACCTGTTTCATTTTGTTTCTGTATTTCTTTATTGATGTTGAACCTTAAGCTTGTATAATGTAACGACATAACTTCTTGGACAGGTCTCCACTGGAAAACAACTGGCAATGTTAAGAGACATCCTGAAAAATAAAATATAAAGTTAAAACAAAAAAAAACAACTCACCTCTACATTCCTCGATTCGAATTTCAATAACAGGCAGATGAGAAGTCATATCCTCCAGAACACAGACCTCTCCGATCAGATTGCTACAATATAGACGAGAACCGTAAGCTAAGAAATACACAAAACAAAAATATTTTCTGGTATTATTCTGGTGTAAAGGCAATGATGAGGGGGAGGTATTCGCAAACCACCAACAATTCAGCTGATATAATACTAATCAGTGAGAGTAAGGAAAATGTATTGGCTGAAGCTCACTCATCTATGGTGACATCACTCAGCTTCTTCAGATTGTCTCCTTCGCCTCCATAAACAGTTACTCTCTTGGGCATGTAGTTGTCATCAGTTGAGTCAACAGTCAGTATCAGCTTACTATTGGAAGAAAAAAGGCTCCGGATAAACAATAAAACCATGTACAGAAAAAAGGACTCAATGCTTGTGTCAGTGTTAAGGTTTAGGTTGTAGGAACCTCTTCAAAAACAAATCCTCATGGTCACTTCTCTGTTTGCTGCAAATCTCTCCTTACATGTTTAATTATACTAGCAAATCGCCTTTGAGTAAATGAGGCTTCGTACGTTGTGCTTTTGTTTTGTTTTTAAGTAGAAGGACTAAAGATGCAAAACTCCTGGTCAGAAACCAGACTGCGAAGCTTCCAGAAACAAAAGGCTGCAGGAGTTCCAAGAGATTCTGGAACATGTTGGGTCTTGGGTAAAGATATGAGAAAAGCAGGGGCTGTTAAAAAATATAAAGATGAATACATTTCACTTTTTACACAGTAGAAACAGGTCTTTACACAGTGACTACAACATCCAGGTAAGCAAAAACTTTAGGATTAAACTTAATAAATACTAGGCTGGGATGAAGATCAGCTCCTCCAAGTCAGAGGCCATGGTACTCGACCGGAAAAGGGTGGCTTGTCCTCTTCAGGATGGAGGGGAGTTCCTGCCTCAAGTGGAGGAGTTCAAGTATCTCGGGGTCTTGTTCACGAGTGAGGGAAGAATGGAGCAGGAGATCGACAGATGAATCGGTGCGGTTGCCGCAGTAATGGGGGCGCTGTGCCGGTCCGTTGTGGTGAAGAGAGAGCTGAGCCGAAAAGCGAAGCTCTCGATTTACCGGTCGGTCTACGTTCCTACCCTCACCTATGGCCATGAACTTTGGGTCATGACCGAAAGAACGAGATCCCGGATACAAGCGGCTGAAATGAGCTTCCTCCGTAGGGTGGCCGGGCACTCCCTTAGAGATAGGGTGTGGAGCTCGGCCATCCGGGAGGGGCTCGGAGTAGAGCCGCTGCTCCTCCACATCGAGAGGAGCCAGTTGAGGTGGCTCGGGCATCTATACCGGATGCCTCCTGGTCGCCTTCCTTGGGAGGTGTTCCAGGCACAGGGGACGGCCCAGGACACGCTAGAGAGACTATGTCTCTCGGCTGGCCTGGGAACTCCTTGGGCTCCCCCCGGAGGAGCTGGAGGAGGTGTCTGGGGAGAGGGACGTCTGGGTGTCTCTGCTGAGTCTGCTGCCCCCGCGACCCGGTCCCGGATAAGCGGAAGACGACGAGTACGAGTACGAGTACGAAATACTAAAAAATAAACCAAAAATAAATGCGGTCAGTTCGCAGATGTTGGGCTGCAAATCGTGGCGCTGCACAATATCTTCAAATACATCGTCATGGTAATACCACTCTGGCACAGGACCCTTTGAATGCAATACGTTTGGGCTGAAATAGTCCAGTTATCAGGAATTCACTTTTCATCCCAGCAATATATTAGAGCCTGTTGGATAGAGTCTCGCTGCAGCAGATCTGACATAAATGACCAAGAAGGTGAAAGTAATAGAGAGGTGGATTAGCATCGTAATGTAAGATGAGAAAAACACAGGTGAGAAATATTGGATATCGTCATTGCAATATTTAACTATAATGTTGCCATTGCATGATTTCCTTACAGGGCTGCAACTAACAATTATTTTGGTAATTGATTAATCTGTAGACTATATTTTCGATGAAGGTGCTTAATAGGAGATTTTTTTGTAGAATTTGTACCAGATGAAGGTAAAACTATGCTACTTGAGGAGTTCTGGATAGAGCATATTTCAGAAAAAGAAGGTTTTCCATCTTAAATGCCAAATGTATATGTTTTGTTAAATTTTGGCCTTTTAGAGTCTGTATATTCCAGTTAACGATTATTCGATCACTAAATTAGTTGACGGTTATTTCAATAAACGATTAATCTGATGAATTGTTTCAGCCCTATTACCTTATATTATGCAGCCTTTGCCAAGGGTTGATACAGAAAACACAAGTTGAGCTTCAAACATAAATAACCAGCAGACTCCTACTTGACCACAGTG
Organism: Crenichthys baileyi; assembly: GCA_036173005.1. Lineage (NCBI taxonomy): Eukaryota > Metazoa > Chordata > Actinopteri > Cyprinodontiformes > Goodeidae > Crenichthys > Crenichthys baileyi. The sequence continues at coordinate 107,299 of JAHHUM010000445.1, read as the reverse complement.
CCTCTCTTCATGTGCAGGCGGATCCAGTGCTGCCCCTGCATGCCGTCGCTCTCCCAGTAGGTTTCTGTATCACCATCAGTCAGACAGTTCACCCCCCCGCTGGGATCCTCCTGCCATTAAAGTTTAGGTCAGTTTGGTTCAGGCACAACATTCACAGTTTGCACCCCAGAAACTAAAAGCTTTACTAGCATTTCTGTCCTATGAAAAGGGATGAGTTCAGAGCTGTGAGACTAAAAGCCGTTAAGAGTTAACTGTCTGAATGTTTCGCACCGAACTTGAGGACACGTCGATGCTGGTGACGCACTGCTTTACACTCCCCAGGTTCTCGTCCTCTTTTCCTATGTGGTCGTAGAAGTAGTGTACCAGGTCCTGGTCGCATTCATAGGTCCAGGTGGGAGGAACGTACCTGGAATATGCAAAGTTAGTTTTTAAACTTACAACATTGCGACCTCATAAAGAGTAAACGGTCACTTCATACGAACATCTTCACCTCAGCTTCTGGACAGCCTCGGAGTCGCACTCTGCGATTTTGGGTTTAGAGCCGATGTAGAGCGCGTTTTCCACGTCCACCACCTGCTCCCACCTATGGCAGGGTTTGTGGTCGTAGCCGAATAGTTGCTGCTGCCTGCTGATCGTCTCCGCAGACGCCACAGGAACCAACCTGTCGCCTCCTTCTGTGTGCTTACACACCAGGATCCAGCCTTCCTCCAGCTCCTGGCCGGGGCGGAGCTCCTCCAGCTGCTCCTGGGAGCAGAGGCGGGTCATTGGGTCATCAAAAACATCAACAAAACATTTTTCCAAATAACAATCCTTCCGCTGAGTCAAGCTGCAAATTTTTCTTACTGAAATGCTCTCTGCATGGGGGAAAAATACAGCGTGAAAACCACCACTGGATAACCTCTTACTTTAGTTAAATAAATCAAAATAGCCAATATTTTTAATCAAACTTGTGTCAACTAAATGTCTACACTAAAGATCTTGGCTCTAAATCTAAAGGTCTGGGGCTGAGATAGGCCAGGTGAGCAACAGGAATGGTTACCTTTTACATGTGAACCGATACGGTACCAACACCCGGTACCTGGGAATCGGTATCGGTAGTCAATGGTACCAGTTTTCGGTACTTTTGTGTGTTTATGTGGTAATAAATGTTAATTTGTTTAAAAATAAAATCTCAACATTTTTTAATTTAACATATTTTTTCTCAATATATAAACTTTAATGTATATTTCATAACAATCAGTTGTTTCAAACATTTCTTCTCCCATGTTGCTGGCTGCAGACGACGAGTCGCTAACGGATGCAGACCTGCTAACAGTGCTAAATGCAGAAGTTGTAACCGTGGATCTGAGGCTGACGAAAATTGTGCACTCTTCGAATCTTGTGCTTAACCAGGAGCTTCCTCAGATTAGGAGGATTCCCGCCGCCGCCCAATTAAACAGAGCTCTTCTGTTTCATTTGTGCTGAAACTTTTCATGCCAAATACTACCCCAGTGAACACCAAGCTTTCCATCTAGCACTAGAACCACATATTTCATCATAAATAAAAAAGTACATAAAAAACTAAGGGAAGCAATCCTGTTCATTGGGTCTGCATACAAGTTGACAGATCTTGTTTAATGGGCACTCCATTTGTGCTCAGAAGTCCAGGTTCTAAGTTGGAAAAATAACCAGGACCTAAGGCTGCACAATATATCGCAAATATATCTTCATGGCAATATCAGTGTGTGCAATATTTATATCATAGAGGACTGTTTGGAATGCAGTAATTCTCATATATTCCAGGGTCTATGAACTGGCATTTTAATGTAATATTTAGCCAGTTGGACAGAGTCATAGGGCAGCAGTGCTCACACTGAACACAAATGACCCAAAATGCTAAAAGTCACGGAGTGAAGGAAGTACAAATGAGAAAGAGAGGAAAGAAGAAAATAGACAAACATCACACCTGATATTGTCATCGTAAGATGTTCTAATATGACGTAGCCCTACCAGGAACGCTCCCTAAAGTTCAAATTTCAAGTGGAAAGGTGGACGTTTCTCATCTATACAATCCAAAAATACTTTATTAATCCCAAAGGGAAATTAAATGTTGTTGTAGCTCATTAGGCCCTTTCTTTCTAGGAATCTGGTCGAATTTATTAGTTCTCCAAACCTCTGACAACCCAGAGTTCAGACCAGGAAGCAGGGTTGTAGTTTAACACTCCTCTCTGCAGCTTCTGTACTTCTACCCACCCATTACCCTATTAAGACAGTGTCTCGCCCACGGCCAAAATTGAATAGATTAAAAAATAATCTAAAAAGAGGAAATCAGGAAAATCTAATAAAAATAAACACAACTCAGACTAAAAATAAAAATAAAACAATTAAATGTGGCTTACTGAACATAAGATCTCTCTCTTCAAAGACTTTGCTAGTTAGTGACCTGATTTGTGACAATCAGATTGATTTATTTTGCCTCACAGAAACCTGGCTGCAGCAAGAGGATTATGTTACTATAAATGAGTCAACTCCTACTAATTATTTAAATTTTCACATTCCTCGAAATACTGGGCGAGGAGGAGTAGCAACCATCTTTCAGTCCGATTTATTGTTTAGTCCCAGACCAATCAATAGCTACAACTCTTTTGAATATTTAATCCTTAGTTTTCCTCATCCAAATTGCAAAGCACTAAAACCACTTCTGTTTGTTGTTTTGTACCGTCCACCAGGCCCTTACTCTCAATTTTTAGATCAGTTTTCAGACCTTTTATCTGATTTAGTGTTAAATATAGATAAGGTTATTATAGTGGGGGATTTTAACATTCATGTTGACACTGAAAGTGATAGCTTAAATATTGCCTTTAATGCTATCTTAGACTCATTTGACTTTGCTCAAAACATTAACAAACCTACCCACCTTTGTCTTCATTCTCTGGACCTTGTGCTGACATATGGCATTGAGTGTAAAGACATAACAATATTTTCTCATAACCCTGTCTTGTCTGACCATTTCGTAATAACCTTTGGAGTATAATTTAACCGAGTACTCCACACCTGAAAGAAAATTTCATTATAGTAGATCATTAGCAGACGATGCTGTAACAACCTTTAAAGAATCTGTTCCACTTTTAATCTCCTCATTATTACTGAAAAACACAGTGGAGGGCAAAAATTCTGTTTCTGCCCCTTCACAAATTGATTCTTTTGTTCATAGTGTTACTTCATCATTGCGTGATGCATTAGACAATGCAGCCCCCTGGAAAAAGAAGGTAATCATTCATAGGAGGCTGGCTCCCTGGTTTAATTCAGAGCTGCATACTGTAAAGCACAATGCAGCGACAGACAAACACTAACACTTGCTTCAACAGATCATTGTTGTGTGGGCTTGCTAGCTTTACATGACAGCTCCGTTTAAAACAGTTAGCTTGTTCTACCTCGTAAATGGTTGAAGCCAACATTTCAACACAAGTGCCACCAGTAACACTTGTACCACAGTTTGAGAAAAATGATTTTATTTTATTTTACTGCCTGCTTACGTTAGCAAGAATAATCCTAGGTTTCTCTTTAATACAGTTGCTAAACTTACACAGAGTCATAGCTCTGTTGAGCCATCCATTCCCTTAGCTCTTAGCAGTCATGACTTTATGGGATTCTTCCAAAATAAAATTGATTCTATTAAAAATAAAATCTTTGACATACTCCCGAAGATGATTACTTCATCCTCAGCAAGTGAAATAACATTGGAAATAACTGTAGAACCTGATTTGTGTTTGGACTGTTTTGATCCTGTGGAGCTTCCTGAGTTATCAGAAATATTAGCTTAATCTAAACCATCAGCTTGGATGTTAGACCAAATCCCAACCAAATTATTTAAGGAAGTGTTTCCTCTGATTACCAGCCCCATTTTAGATATGATTAATTTATCTTTAGTAAATGGATATGTACCACAGGCTTTTAAGGTAGCTGTAATTAAACCTTTACTTAAGAAACCTTCGCTTGATCGAGATGACTTGAAAAATTACAGACCGATATCCAATCTTCCATTCTTATCTAAAATTCTTGAGAAAATAGTTGCTAATCAAATGTGTGAGCATTTACACAGCAATGACCTGTTTGAAGAGTTTTAGTCAGGTTTTAGAGCTCATCATAGCACTGAAACAGCTCTGCTGAAAGTCACTAATGATATTCTTATTGCCTCAGATAATGGACTTGTGTCTGTACTTGTCCTCTTAGATATCAGTGCTGCATTTGATACAGTCGATCATAATATTCTCTTAAAAAGGCTGGAATACGCTGTAGGGATCAGGGGAACAGCGCTAGGCTGGTTTAAATCTTATCTGTCTGACAGATTCCAGTTTGTTCATGTAAATGATAAATCATCTTTAAACTCCAGGGTTAATTGTAGAGTACCACAGGGTTCAGTACTTGGGCCAATTCTCTTTACTATATATATGCTTCCAATGGGTCAAATTATCAGGCATCATAGGATAAATTTTCACTGTTACGCTGATGATACTCAGCTTTACTTATCCATAAATCCTGATGAACCCAACCAGTTAGATAGACTACAAGCCTGTCTGGAAGATATAAAAACTAGGATGACTTTAAATTTTTTGCTTCTAAATTTAGACAAGACAGAAGTTGTCGTCTTTGGACCGGAGTCTTTAAAAAAGAAACTGCTTAGTCAATCTAACAGGGCACTTCGTTCTCAGACTGCAGGTTTACTGGTGGTTCCTAGAGTCTCTAGAAGTAGAATGGGAGGCAGATCCTTTAGTTATCAGGCTCCTCTCCTGTGGAACCAGCTCCCGGTTTTGGTCCGTGAGGCGGAGTGGCTTAGTTTATGAGGGAGGGAGCCTTGCTGTCAGTCTGACAGAGAGAGGTATCCCAATCCTTAAGGTTTTTAGTATAACAATGACCATCAGTGGGACCCTTTGTGGGGTGCCTTGAGACGACATTGTTGTAAATAAGCGCTGTCTAATTAAATAATCTGAACTGAAACTATCTGTGTAGTTATGCTGCTATAGGCTTAGGCTGCTGGAGGACATAATGACCACTTTCACCCTCTCTGCTACATTCTCACACTACTCTCCAATTTTGCATTATTTGCTGTTATTTCAGCTTTTAACTTTGTTCTCTCTCTTTTCTCTTCCTAGAAGCTACACCTGGCCTGACTCTGTGTCTACCTGTGACACCTTTCTGGAGAGGGGAATCGTCCGAGCTTCTGCTGGCAACAACTTAATGCTCACCCTCTACCAATGATCCACATGGCCCTGTTTTTTATTGTTTAACCCTTTATCTCTCCTAGACATGGCTACTGGTTGAGCTTTTATTGTGACTAGCTCTATGTGCTCTCTTTCAGACTCTAACCTTGAAAACTGGCTCAGAGTTTATCTGTTCCTTCTTTCTAGGTGAAACGACTAAAGGAGCTACATCCATTAACATTTACCTTTTCCTTCCCTTAGAAAGTACTCCTGGAACAGTGCTTCTTTGTTCTCTTTGTGTCTCTGCTCTGTTCTTTCAAACCCCCAGTCGGTCGTGGCAGATGGCCGCTCACACTGAGCCTGGTTCTGCTGGAGGTTTCTTCCTGTTAAAAGGGAGTTTTTCCTCTCCACTGTTGCTACATGCATGCTCAGTATGAGGGATTGTTGCAAAGTCAACGCCAGTGTCTGTCCACTGTCTCTACATGCTTATCCGGGAGGAGTGAATGCTGCAAGTCACTGACTGGATGCAATCTGCTGGGTTTCCTTAGACAGAAAAACCTTTTATCCAATTTGAATAAATAACTGAATCTGACTCTACTGTTCAATGATTAAGATTAATTGTAATGTACAGGGGTTGGACAATGAAACTGAAACACCTGGTTTTAGACCACAATAATTTATTAGTAAAGTGTAGGGCCTCCTTTTGCGGCCAATACAGGGTCAATTCGTCTTGGGAATGACATATACAAGTCCTGCACAGTGGTCAGAGGGATTTTAAGCCATTCTTCTTGCAGGATAGTGGCCAGGTCACTATGTGATACTGGTGGAGGAAAACGTTTCCTGACTCGCTCCTCCAAAACGCCCCAAAGTGGCTCAATAATATTTAGATCTGGTGACTGTGCAGGCCATGGAAGATGTTCAACTTCACTTTCATGTTCATCAAACCAATCTTTCACCGGTCTTGCTGTGTGTATTGGTGCATTGTCATCCTGATACACGGCACCGCCTTCAGGATACAATGTTTGAACCATTGGATGCACATGGTCCTCAAGAATGGTTCGGTAGTCCTTGGCAGTGACGCGCCCATCTAGCACAAATATTGGGCCAAGGGAATGCCATGATATGGCAGCCCAAACCATCACTGATCCACCCCCATGCTTCACTCTGGGCATGCAACAGTCTGGGTGGTACGCTTCTTTGGGGCTTCTCCACACCACAACTCTCCCGGATGTGGGGAAAACAGTAAAGGTGGACTCATCAGAGAACAATACATGTTTCACATTGTCCACAGCCCAAGATTTGTGGTCCTTGCACCATTGAAACCGACGTTTGGCATTGGCATGAGTGACCAGAGGTTTGGCTATAGCAGCCAAGCCGTGTATACTGACCCTGTGGAGCTCCTGACGGACAGTTCTGGTGGAAACAGGAGAGATGAGGTGCACATTTAATTCTGCCTTGATTTGGGCAGCCGTGGTTTTATGTTTTTTGGATACAATCCGGGTTAGCACCCGAACATCCCTTTCAGACAGCTTCCTCTTGCGTCCACAATTAATCGTGTTGGATGTGGTTCGTCCTTCTTGGTGGTATGCTGACATTACCCTGGATACCGTGGCTCTCGATACATCACAAAGACTTGCTGTCTTGGTCACAGAGGCGCCAGCAAGACGTGCACCAACAATTTGTCCTCTTTTGAACTCTGGTATGTCACCCATAATGTTGTGTGCATTTCAATATTTTGAGCAAAATTGTGCTCTTATCCTGCTAATTGAACCTTCACACTCTGCTCTTACTGGTGCAATGTGCAATCAATGAAGACTGGCTACCAGGCTGGTCCAATTTAGCCATGAAACCTCCCACACTACAATGACAGGTGTTTCAGTTTCATTGTCCAACCCCTGTATGTACCTGACTTTTGTGAAGTGCCTTGAGACAACATGTGTTGTGAATTGGCTCTATATAAATAAAACTGAATTGAATTGAATTATGCAGGTTTCTTCAAAGAGCCGTTGTAGATGCTGATGGCTGTGGGCAGGAAGGATCTCCTGTAGCTTTCTGTCTTAAAGCACATCTGAAGAAGCCTCTGACCGAAGACACTCTGTTGTTGTAGGACAGTCTCATGAAGAGGATGCTCAGGGCTTTCAATAATGTTCTTCATTTTATGAAGAATCTGTCTTTGCACAATGATCTCCAGAGATTCCAGAGGAGTCCCCAGAACAGAACCAGTCTTCTTTATGAGCTTTTTGAGCTTTTTTAAGTCCCTGGCTCTGATGCTGCTACTCCAGCAGATGATGGCAGAAGAGATCACACTCTCCACAACAGACTTATAGAAGTTATGCAGCATCTTACTGCAAACACCAAAGCCCTCTAAGTCCAACATAGCTGCCATGCCTTTATAACAGTCATACAAGCTGCAGCGACAGACAAACACTAACACTTGCTTCAACAGATCATTGTTGTGTGGGCTTGCTAGCTTTACATGACAGCTCCGTTTAAAACAGTTAGCTTGTTCTACCTCGTAAATGGTTGAAGCCAACATTTCAACACAAGTGCCACCAGTAACACTTGTACCACAGTTTGAGAAAAATGATTTTATTTTATTTTACTGCCTGCTTACAAACGTTAGTAACAAAAACTGACTTAAATCACTAAAAACTCTTCAGTTACATCTAAAAACACAATACAATAAGGATTCAGCATTTACCATCAGTCTTTAAATTTTAAAGCTACTTTAAGTTTCAGTTGGTTATATTACACCAGGTTTGGTGTGACTACAGAGCCCTATGTAGGTCTAAACGTCAAAGAGATGAAGCACATTTTGTCAAACAACAAGCCTGGTCACTTATATGAAGTCTGTATCGATTATAATGCGATCCTGTATAACCCCTATTTGGATGAAAGGCAAAATATTTACAGTGTGTTGCTGCTTAAGAAGAGAGTAAATCCCCTTTTATTGTGATGTCACCGTCTTGTTTTCCTTTTCCATACTTAACTCCCTAACCAACATGGGCTGAAAGTACAATGCTCTGTGCACAACCAGTGACTGCCCGCATGTGGCCAAATATCTATTAGCTGAATGCTTAGAGGGGGCCAAGCATCAACTCCAGAATTAAATTTAAGCTACTCCTCATTAAATTCAAGACCATCCACAACCTTGCCCCACCTTACCTCTCTCAGCTCCTCCATGTTCACACGCCCTCCTTATTTACGTTGAGTTGCTGGTGTTTTGTTGGTTTTTGTGCTTTGTTTACTGTTTTTAACTTGTCTTGTACAGTGTCCTTGAGTGTTATAAGAGGGGCTTTTAAATAAAATGTATTATTATTATTATTATGCTGCAATGTCAGCCACTTCTGCATGCTAAAGCTAGCAAATCTTTAACTTCGCAGACGGAGCTTCTGCATAGTGTTGCCTGATGAATAAGCAACATCGGGTAATTGCTGCAGCATTTGCGTGGCACTTGCTAAATATTTGCAAATATATAGAGCTGAGTTGCATATTTACTGTATTTTTTGACATCTTCTTGCAACCTAGCTTAGCTACAGATCACATTGAATGTCCTACTGTAACAGATACGTAGAAAGGCGAGACTGGAGCGTTGTTTACTCAAAGTCACGCATCTTAACACACCACAGAAAAACCAGGCAGATATGTAATATTGTGATGGGTTAAAAGACATTAATGGCACTAGAACTGTAGAATTTATAAAACTGCAATCATCATAATTTATGAGTGCTGTAAGAAAGGACTATTTTTGCAGACACCCATTATAGCTCTAAGTGACCAGAATCAGAAAGCTCAGGGAGAGTGGTGGGACTTCATGCACAGCAAGAAAACAACAAAACACTTTTCCTAAATATTATTACACAGTCCCCTATAAGGATATGACAATAAACATTAACCATTAACGTTCCTGTGATGAGGTTGTGGATTCATTCTACTTTTATATTCTTTTGATTCTGAGGTGAATTATTTTGAATAAAAGTAGTCAGAAATATGTGTGAATCAGTTTTTACAATCTCTGGTTTTAACATCGCTGTTGAGCAATCTTCCGAGGGATGCAGTCCTTTGAGAAGCTGCATGAGAGTGAAGGGATGATTGATGAGCTTACCTTGTTCACTTTGACCCAGAGACCCTGGCTGTTGCAGTACTCCTCCCCTGTGGTCCTGATGCAGGTCCCTTTCTTCGGCCCAATGTTGTACTTGCATGACTTCTTGGTGTGTGGAACCTGATGAGGACTTTCAAAGACAGACAGGAGGGTTTTTCCCACTGTGGATCCTCCTGCAGAGGGTCCGGCAGAGGCAGCAGAGCTGGATGATGAATCCTTGCAGATTTTGTAGCAGACCTCTTTGGGGACGTAACACAGACTCTCTGGGACCGGTTCACCCTTCTTGAAACTCTTGATGCACCTGTTCAAGAAGCGGATCCTGCCCAGAAGGAGGTGAGGGTTGTCTCCCAGAGACATGATGGAGAGGATGAACAGATGATCAACAGCTCAGCAGCAGCAGCAGGGGGAGATCAGCTGACATTACACCTCCTTCCTGCTTTGTTTTCCAACCTGGATGCAGGGATGATGCTGTCAAACCAAACAACACAGAACATTCTGAGGAACAGTGGCCTCATCATTCTGCTCTAAAGCTCAATTTATAAAGAATGATCAAGCTCTCAAAGGTCAGACATGATTCAGTCAGGGTGTAAAGGTCACCCACTCTGCAATTACAAAGTCCCCTCATATCAAAATGTAGAAGCCACTGGGCTAATGTTAGCATGGTAGCTATTCTGGAATGACTGAGACTCTTCTACTTTATTAACAAAAACAAATAAATAAGCCGCTAAATATGTTCTATACTATGTTAGAGAAACGTTACACAGTTTAAGAACAAATCCAGAGACTGTCTTCCGAAATAGTAACTGTTAACGTACCTGCTGACAACGCTTTAGGTGGAGAAAGTCGCCTGTTCGTGTCTTGATTTCTAACAACGCGGAAGCGCCGAAGACTAAACTGATCCTCTTTAACTTCCGTCTAGTTCTTTTCAAAATAAAAGCTCAAACACGTTTTTTATTTTAAACGCTCCGTAAAACAGTTGCTAAACGTTGCGAGCTGAAATAACAACGTATTGAAAAGTAGGTACAAAGTACAAAACCAATTAATAAGAAAAAAATTAAAGTAAAGGTAATCATTTCAGTCAATCCACAATTTAGTTTTATAGTAAAGGCAAACACCAAATTCTAATAATTTGACATTGAATGTAAACGTTAAAATGCCTGCATATTTATTTATTTGTTTGGTTATTATTCTCGCACACACGTGTGTGCTTGGTTGTTTGTGTGTTGCCCTGGGATGGACTGGCGACCTATCCAGGTTGTACCCCGTCTCCCGCCCATAGACTGCTGGAGATAGGCACCACTATGGGAGAAGCGGTATAGAAAATGACGGACTGACTGACTTTCATAGGGGAATTACATCAAATCCAACATGAATGCCAATGTGAATTAATTTATGTAGGACGGTTAAAATAACAGAAGTAGACCAAAGTGCTTTACAATTCAGTCAAGCAAACCAGTTGAACAATATAAACCCTAAAAATAAAGAGGAAACTAACAAATAAAGTTGATCTAAAGTTGGTCTCGTATTTTGCTTCAGTCAAATGCCAAGGAGAAAAGATGTTTTATGGGCATAGCTTTAAAAGATTTAACACTCTCAGCAGTCGAGATATGAGAGGGTAAACTACTCGGTTTGGAGCAGCCACTGCAAAGGCCCGATCACCTTTTAATGTGGATCATGGAGCAAGTAAGAGAAGCTAGTCTGTTGAGCAGAGAGCTCTCAGTGGAATCTTGAGAAGATCACACAAATTAGTCAAAAGTGGTCAGTAAAACGGACCTGGAGTCAGTGGACAGAAGACAGAATTGGAGATATGTGTTCATGTCACGTTCAACTAGGTTCTAGCAGTACGTAATGTGTCAGGTATGATTTCTCTGTACTTTTATCTTTTTAAACCATGAAAGGATCAGTTTCAGCTCATCTTTCCCCTGAAGCCACAATTCCTGCCTGGAAAGTTGAAGGTTCCTCAACAACTAGGTGAAGCTCAGACTAAGGCCACTGGTCAGAAATGTTGTTGGTGAGGGCATCTGATCTAGACACTACCCTTAAAAGTTTTCTGAGCACATTTCACTTGGAGGCCCTGTGGCAAACCAACAACATATCGAAGGGACTTTACAGTGCTAAAAAAAGTATTTGTCTCTGTACAGATTTCATCTGTTATTTCTTTTTGGTTACACTTAAATGTTTCACAACATCAATAAAGTTTTTGTAAAGAGTAAAAACAAAATGCTGTTTTCAAACAATGATTTCAGTTACTAAGGAAAAATAAACACATGACCCTATGTGCAAAAGTATTTTTCACAAACAAAAATTCACCGGACTTCCTGCACCACCCAGTAAGCCTCTCACTCAACTCATCTCCATTCTCTGATTTCTCAAACTCACCTCTGTTTCCGTTCCAGAGTTCCGGGTTCCCGGTTCCCCACGTCGCTGTTTTTCCCCGGACCAGAGTTTCTGTTGCACAATTATCTCTTTGTACCAATAAACCTCATTTATCTGATTCTTCATCTCCTGAGTTTGTTCTGCATGTGGGTCAGAAGTATCCCCAAAACAATGACATTTGACTGTTTTCATTGTTAGCAGTGTGAGTAAAGGACTAAGAAAAACTTGGTAAAGTTGCTCTTTAACTCACAGAAACTTTGTTCACTATAAATATGATTCTCTCTGCATCTTTCTAAAGTTCCTAATTAGGTCTTACGGTCTAATCCAAGTCTTGCACTCCTCAGTTGTCTCAGGTCTTGGTCAGTCTATATCCAAAAACTACATTATTCTATTAAAGGTATTTTGTTAATCCTTAACAAAACTTTGAACACCAGTAAGCATACAAATGTTTTATCACTGGCTAAAATGTTTAGACTTTCAAACGACCCTTTTCATTATATTGTCACGAAGTCGGGTTTTACTGTGATTGCCTTATTTAAGTCTTTGTTTCTTTGTATGTATATTTTATGTATTCAGGTATTAGACATCTTTATGCTATATTAATTTACTCATTCACAAAATCTTCTTTTTTCTGTTTCTATTTTTGTTTTTTCAGTACTTAGATGTTCCCCCAGAGACAGAAGACAAGTGAATACATCTAGTTTTATAAGAAAGAACCAACTGAGGAAGAGGTCTCAGAAATATGTGTATTGAAAATCATGTTTGGGATAATAGAATCAAGATTTATATTTTTTTTCTGTAGTTTAACTGCTAATGTCTAGCTAATTCTAAACAGTTTGCTTAATTTGCATAGCATGAGCATATTTTTGAATAAGGGGTCCTACAGCAAATACTGAGGAAGCACAGAGAGACAGAGAGTTTTACAACATAAAACTAGAAAAGAAAGTCAGAAAATAAAAGTTCAAAACAGGTTAGTTTCAGTTCTACGTGGCATCTAATGTGTTGATGTCTAAAATATGCTCTTCATGCAAAAGACAATGTCAGCTATGGGTGTGACTTTCAGTCATCATAGCTGTCATCATAGCTTTGCCTTCTCTGGCATCTAATCATGATTTAGGTTTAACTGCACCCATCAACACTAAAACAAAAATTATGTTGGTTACCAGAGACATTCTCATCATCAGGGGCTTAGCCCACAAAATATTTTATCATTACGAGGATGATTATGTACACTAAAAAAGTTAGAAATCATTTCATCTGTTGGCATGATCACAAATTTATATCAATATTAAGCCCTTTACACATCTTAAAGTTTAACCAGTCGTTCTTTAATTATAGTGATAGTATATACCAAGAGTATATATGTTCCCATTTGAATGATGACAACCACTAATGTTAAAATTTAGTCTTGGTGTCACCCATCTTACTCAAAGTACGGAATTGGATCCAGTATGCCACCTATGTATAAAGATTTATTGCACATTTATTTATTATTGACAACTCAATACTGTTAGGGAAACAATTAGTCGTCTGAGGGAATATACAGTAGGTAAGGAGTAAGCCTGAGTCTGGATGTCTTATGCAGGAAAAGTCCATTACTATAGTTGCAAGACCTTTAAGAAATTTCCCCTTGGGATCAATAAAGTCTATTCTATTCTATTCTATTCTAGAGACACAAAAACAAGACATTGTGTATAACTACATTAAAACTAGTTATACACAACAGTCTTGATCCATTTTAGAAAAAGTGGAAGAATGAGAGAAGAAGGGGTTTTATTTAAACAGAGATACAAGCATTTGAAAATCAGAGAGGGTAAAAATGACCCCCTTTGTGATTTCATTGTGAAGGATATTTATCAGGTTTAGCCCATCACTGCTCTTTTTCACAAACCAATGCTCAACTAGTCAAGTACATAATAAAACTCAGTGGCACCTCATTATCACATTCTATCACAAAACGCATTCGTCCATCGTTTTGAAACACACATCTTTGCTCACTGCATAACAACAAAACATAACATCTGGATGCTAGCAGGGACCAGAGTTTGCAAGAGTTATGAAGAAGGTAATAAACTGTGGACACAAGCGGTGTTAGATTGTATTAGACCGATCTCTTACTTCTCTGCTCTGCCTCCCAACGTGTATTAATGTTTAAGACCAAGTTTAGAGGATAGTTACAACGTACGAGCACCCTTTTTTGGACGGTTTGCAATAGATGAGACTGCTTTTCAACTCTACTAATAATAAAAAAAAGACTAATAAAAAAAAGAGGGCTTTTAAAAAAAACTCCCAGACTTAAGTCCCCCCCCCCCACCCTGGTTGGGCAGAAGTCTCACCTGATGCAATACACCTGCCTATATAAGCCAGTGAGGGGCGTGTACCACTCTCTCTTGCCATCGGGACTGGAGCTGAAAAGGTATGCGGTCCTCTATTTTTGTAACAATTGTAATTGTGAAGTTTTTAAAAAAAAATAAAAAATAACCCAGATGTATATTTGGGGTAATAACAACGTTAGGTTTCAGAGTGGATGTTTTATTTATCCTCAAACTGAAATTTGATGAATTGGGAAAAGGTTAATGTCTTCAGTAAGTGGGTACCATAGATGTGTAATGTATATGAAAATTATTTTCTAAATACTTTATATGTTAAAGTTGTATTGTCAACCTTTTGTCCTTTAAAAAAAGTTTAATCTGTATTTGCAATACTAACGAGTTCAGTTCTTGTAAAAGGTGTGGATCAAAATATTTTGGACATGATGGTGCCACGTAAGCAAGCTAAAAATATCTTCATACTAGAAGCTTCCTCGTTGTGAGTAGGTTCCTGGTAATAGGAACAGGATGTATATGATGCAAACACATTTTTTTTACCTTAAATTTTCGCTTGAATTACGCTTGAGATTGGCAAGATTTAAAAGTATTTCCAGATTTTGTCATAGAAATCTATGAAACAAAACAAATCGAAATATTTTCTTGAACTTCAAAGACACTTTTTCAACTTTGTTGTCATATTTAGGTTTCTTGGAATTTAACTTATTCCTGACTCTCTCTTCATTTAAGATTTGCTGTAGTTTTTTGCCTGTAAACAAATTTTTACCAAATTTTTTTAGTAGTTTTTTTATGTACCAAGGTTGGATACTGTATGAAATTTAATTTGAAGGCATCTGTGGCATTTGATTGATAAAAGTTAGCTAGTTAACAGCTAAATACCAATATGAGTACAATACAACTAGGAGTGAGCTCTTCCTTAAGGGAGTGGACAAAATCACAATTAACATGGAAATATTCCTGATGGTTGTGTAACAATCAAATTAAGATATGAGATCAGATGCTTTTATTGGAACAGACATTTCTCTAAACAGGTTTCAACATTTTTTTATTTTACAGATTTTCCTTAGTCTTACATGTGAAGAGTGTTAAGACATCTTAATAATTACCAGTATTTCACTTTATTTGTCTTTCATGGGTACGTCTGGTTTGGCTTCAACAGCCTCATCTTCCTCGTGCTGATGAGTCACCACATCCATTAGGTAAGGGAGGCTCCCGCTGCGCTGAATGCCCTTACTCTTCTGAGAGAAACTGTCCAACCCATCTGCCAGAGAGGCCCGCAAAGGTAAATACTGCATGTTAACAGGCACGTCTGTTGGCTGATGAATCTCAAGATCTTCGGCACTCACTCTGCAAATGTGGGAAATATTTTAGGGTAAAATATGGCTCAGTGTGTTAGACATACAATTGCTGCTTTGTCTTTATTTGATTTGAATATGTTATGTGTTTGGATTTAAAGAGAAAATTATTGTTTTTAATCTCACAAAGCGAAGCTCTTTTGTTCATAATGCAACTTCAAAGAAAACAACCAAAGCCACAATTTTTATAAATAATTTTTTTATTTTATTACATTTCTTTTTATAATTTACATTTTTCCTTCCACTTCACAGTTATGCACTACTTGTGGTACACTACACTACTGTGTTGGTCTGTCAGAAACATAATCCCAATAAAATATATTGAAGTTTGTGGTTGTAAAGGGGTAGGGATGCTTTGGAAAGGCAATGTAATCAGGATCGAGATTTAACTCCCATAAGCCCATAACAACCCAAACCAACATCATTCTATTTTCCCATTTCTAAAAGAAATGGGAAAATATTCAAGTTACAAATCTCAGTATTTTATAGATCTTCAGTGAAACCATCCAAAGCTGAGTCATATTGTTACAACATTTTCATTTGTTTTCTTGCCATTTTAAACATTGTTGTGCATCTCTCTGATGAAGAGATGAATAGATTGTCCACTGTAAAACTTTATGACTTCTAGGTTTCGGAACAACACATCTTGTGATCCTGAGCAGTAATCCAGCCTAAATGACGGGACAATTTAGCTTGAAATTTTGACACAAGCAGGCTTTCTCTGAAAATCGTTAATGCATATGTTGCAGTTCACTCTAAACCACAAGCTACCACACAGCTGAGAGCCAGGAGGGGATTTCCTGTGGTGTAATTTGAAATATCTTTGGAAACATCTACCAGAAAGATTACCAGTAAGTACATTTAATTACTTTATTTCCTTACTTTATTCTGTTTCATTATCACCAAACACTTAAGGAGTTCTGGTGGAGGTATGTTTGGAATAGATACACCAAATATTTTATTGCCGCAATCAGGATTACTACCATTCTTCCAAAATACAAAGAGAAATTATTGCAAGCGAGCATATAAACATAATGGGGTAATTACATTAAATCTTTGCCAGAGGAAGATAATGACTAGTTATATTTACTTTGTTACATTTATTTGAGTAACTTCTTTATAAAAAATTACCAGTAGTTTTACTGCATGAAACTTTTTTAGCTCTGCTTGAGTAAAAATCCAATATAATAAAGTAACACTTCTCTTGCTTGACTACAATTTTGGGCTACTCTACCCACCTCTGGGTTTTGTATCAACATTGAGTGAAACTGTTTATAACTCCCTGTACCTTGGCTGAGGTTACACAAAAACTGCCCCAAAGCATAATGCTGCCACCACCATGCTTCCCTGTAAGTGTGGTATTCTTCTGGTGATGTTTGTTGTTTTGTTTTGGGACAAAACAGCTGAGGATTATGTTGTTCCTACAATATGTTGGTCAAATATACCAGAGACAGTTGTACTTTGTTTTTTGATTCAGTTACTATTGATTTTATACTGTATTCAGCGCTTTGGTTATTTGTTGCCGCTTTAAATATGTTGTAAAAATAAACTTTGACTTAACTTCTAAACGTCACTTTGTCTCGTAGGACCTAGAAGACTAGGGGAAGTTGGAGAATTTTCAGCTGGACACAGAGTCAAAGATTACTTGGGCTTCCTGCTTTCTCCACGCCAAACATATATAAAGAACGTATCTTACTAACGTGTGCAAACCTCACCACATTTCTTTTTTTGTGGCACAAACGTTAGAGTAAACTAGATTTTCTTTAAGTTTCTTTTCTACTGTTTTCTAACTGTAAGTGGGATATTTTAGTTTTCCTCTCTTGTTTTTGTCAGAACCATAATGGCAAGAGAATTCAGTTCAAGTATTTCACGTAGACGCACTTTCAAGAATTTTAATGAATTTGCCTTTATGTTTGATCTTTTTTTTGGTGATACTTTTTACACTTTAAACATTTTAGATCTTGAAAAAGCTTTAAATCATTTCGGAATGTCTTTCAATGCAGTAGTTAATAAGCACGCACCTTACATCCATGCAAATTATGATCAGAATAGATCTAGGAGATACTTCTCAGCAAATGGGTCCTGTCGCTTCTTCCCTCAACTGGTCATTGCAGATGAACGTCAAATATCAGATCATAAACGAATCTGTGAAGCTTTTAATAAGCATTTTGTAGATACAGGTAAGCTGTTTGATAAAACCTATAAAAGACCACCTGTACAAACAAATGATAGCGAGGTGAAACCAAGGTATTGTTTTAAGTTGAAAGAATTTACTTGTAAAGAAGTTTACAAAGCATTGCTAGATATAAATCCGAATAGTGCCGTTGGTGCAGATGGTCTGGAACCTTCTTTATTAAGATGTGCGGCACCTCTGGTGGCCATCTACATTACACACATTTTTAACCTCTCAGTTTTAACTGGTACCATTCCTAAAGTTTGGAAGGCAGCTTACGTAACCCCCAAACATAAAGAGGGGGAAACATCTGACCTTAATAATTACAGGCCGATCTCTAAACTATCATGTTTGGCCAAAATTCTTGAAAAACTAGTAAAGAAACAGCTAATATTGTTTCTCACAGAAAATTCAATTTTACCTGAACACCAGTCTGGATATCGAGAAAACCACAGCCCTCTGACAGCATCCACTGTTGTTTTAAATGATATTATTACTGATTTGGACAATAGTAAACACTGTGCAGCTCTTTTTGTGGACCTCTCCAAAGCTTTTGATACGGTAGATCACACTGTACTTCTCCAGAAAATTCACAGTATTGGATTTGATACAACTGCTTTCAACTGGTTTAAATATTATCTCCAAAACAGACAGCAGTGTGTTTCCATTGGAGAAGCTAAATCAGATTTTCTACGAGTTGAAAATGGTGTTCCACAAGGCTCTGTCCTTGGGCCAGTTTTGTTCAACATCTACATGAAAGACATTGCTTCATCTGTAACAGGTTGTAAAGTGCACATGTATGCTGATGATACTGTTCTGTACTGCAGTGCAGGTGACGTTCAAACTGCAGTCACAACCCTTCAGCAATGCTTCAGTGATTTACAAAATGAATTTGTTAAACATAAACTAGTTCTTAATGCAAATAAGACAAAATACATGATTTTTACATCAGATGAAAAAGTGGATGCTAATCTTGTTATCTCCAGTTTGGATGGCACAAATATTGAAAGAGTCACAAAGTACAAGTATCTGGGACTGTGGATTGACGAGGAGCTTAGTTTTGAACATCATGTGACAACACTAGCGAGTGATTTACAAGAAAAAATACATTCTTTTCAAAATCGGTCACAGAATGAAAAAATCTTTATTAAAAAAGTTTTTTTACCTAAATTTAATAAGTGTAACATTTTGTACATGCATGCCACACCTGAAAGACTTGGACAGTTGGATGGTGTTTATCATTCTGCTTTAAACCTTCTCCTAGGGAATGGAAATTATACTGATCATCATGAACTGTATCACAGAACGGGATTGCTTTGTCCCTCTCTGATGCGTGAGAGCAACTTGTTACTATTTATTTATAAAGCTCTGAAAGGCCTTTTACCCCCTTACATTAGATCTATGCTTGTCCATGATACAGCACACTCCAATGTATATATTCGGTTACAGGAGCCAGAGGTCTTTACTAGATATGGAAAAACCAGATTTAACTACTTTGGACCCAAAGCCTGGAATAAAATGCATAAAAAACAAATACTCAATCCTTCTGTATCTGTAAAGAAAGCCAAGTCTTTAATTTTATCTTATCTGACTTCCGAAAGTTCTTGTCATTGTCCAACCTAAATTCATATCTTGCAGAATTCTATCCAGCTGTTGCATTCTATTTTGTTTTCTGTTTTACTTTAAGCTATTTTGTTTCATGCTGAAAAACTGTAAAATGAAACTGAAGTTTGTTAATTTCAAATAAACCAGATTTACTTCACTCAAAATCAAGCTGTTTCTTTTTTTAGCTGACTTATTTAAATGATAAATTGTAGTTACTGCTCAGCTCTGTCTGCTTACCTCATATCAAAAGTGGAGCCTTTGAATGCTGGTCTGAGCGTCTCCGCTGCCGTCGACTGGGTGTAAGGGACTGAAAACAGGCTATTCTTCCAGTGTTTGTCCTTCACAATCGGAGCCAGGTTCTGGTACATGTCGTCCACAGCCAGCATTGAAACCTGCAGGAGATAGGAAAAAAAATAAACTCCATATTAAGGTCTGGTTATATCAGAGCGAGGCTTTGAAATACAAACCTGAATGTTTCGGTCAATCAGCTGATTGGTTTCAAAGTCATCATCGTCTTCGCCAAAAGGGTTGATGATGAGTTCTCCTACCTACAAAACAGAGATGCAAAAAAGCAACTTTAACAAACACAATTTTATGATTTAGAAAGATTGTAGTCTTGATAGTATTAGGGCGGAAACAATTAATCAGATTAATCGTGAGTAATCACAATTGAAATAATTGTCAACTAATTTTGTAAATGAATAATCGTTATATCCAGACTCTAAAACATGCCATTTGCCGAAATAACAACCCACTCAGAGAAATAATTAGGCCAAAACTGTACAAAGACATATATACATTTTGCATTTGAGATGAAAAACCTTCTTTGTCTCTAGAACTCCTCAGGTGGCTTAGCTTTATATTCACCTGGTTCAATTTCTGTAAAAAACTCCTATTAAGCACCTTTTGCTATCCGATTATTAATCGATTAATCAAAAAAATAGTTGACAGATCATCGATTAGCAGAATAATTATCAGTCGCAGCCATAGAGAGGGAGAATCATTAATTAAACAATAATGAGCAGGAGAACAGGGATGAGGGAGGAAACAGGACATGTCTAGATAAACAAAGGGACTAAATAGAGGACATAAACAAGGGGAAAACCAGATCTAGAAGGAATTATAACTAAACACATCTAACACAAGAATCCAGGAAGAACCAAAAACTAAACAGAATCTATAAGCTGAGACGAACAGAGAGGAACCTGGCTGTGCAGAGAAAGTAAACAAACACAAAACCTAACACAGGTGGATCATGACAATATTGTGCTTTGGCTTTTGTAGAAATACAAAATGTGTTTACAAAATCTGCAAAAGCATCTGTGGAAATGAGAAGACCTAGCCCTTCTTGGAATACCATAGCTCAGCCGTACTTTACAGTAGAAATACTGTTTGACATTTAAATAGATCATAGACAGTTGGGCTTTACATGACAGAGTTGGCATTTGCTGCTGAAGCACTTCACCCCCATTATATTTCTGCTCTGAAGGATTCCTTCAACCTGTAGCATCTCCGACATAAAACACTGTAGACTCATAAGAATTTACAGCTGTGAATAAAAGGTGCATTTGTCAATATAACTCATATTTTTCACATTGTGACTTTTTATTTTAGGCTTAAATATTTGTTTGTTTGTGTTTTCTTTGCCTGGCTGTGGGCTACGCCCTCTCCACAGCTCCGACAGGGTTGCTAGGAAACCTTAGCTTCATAGCAACCATGGAATGCTATCGCCATAGCAGCCAGTGACTCAGCAGTTCCAAGTAAAATAAGCTTACAAATGAAAGAAAATACAGAATTTCCTCCCTGAAATGTAGCGAAGAAGAATTGTGATGCAGTGTGGAGGTGTCAGGTCACCTTTAGCCAGCCGGTGTAGAAGAAGAACTGCAGCAGGGTGAAAACAGGGATGTATATGTCAAATCTGTGACTGCTGTAGCCCTTCTCGGGGTTTAAAAATTGTCGGCCAATCACGCAGAAGGCAAAAAATGAGTAAACTGCAATGGTCACCACCTATTAGAAAGAAAAAAATCCTCACAGGATAAGTACATACACCTCAGCTTTGAGTTCATCTTAAGCAAAACGTTGGTTTTGATTCTTGGTCATCCAGGACATGACTATCCTAAGTACTCAAATGGAAATATATTGGACTTCTTCTCTTGTTTCTTAAAGATGCTTCCATTCGCATCCAAAAGGCTTCCTCAGTTCTGATCAGAGGTTGTTAGTTTTAGGATTATATTATAGTCATAACAATTGCACGAAAGGGGCCTTTAAGGTCACAAATAGGGCAGTGAAGATCACGAGACACACATACTACCTTGTGTTTGGTTCAGAGTTTCGGGCCGTTTGCACTTGACAATCCAACCATTGGCCCAAATGATGCCAACATGTGGATTGTTTTGGTTACATGTCTTGGGTTACATTGATCTGACTACAATTTATAACCCTGATACTTTCAACTCAGGTTCTGAGTTGGAACTGAAAAAACTTATTAGATGAGAGGTAAAACATCTCAAAGAAACAGGAGTAGAAGACCGGTTGCCTTCTATTTTAGCATTTAGAGATCCTCAGCAAAACAAAACTGAGGAAGAAAAGAAGCTTAAACAAGAAACAATCAGCATTTTACCTAATTATTAATTATACTTTTAATAATACTTATACATTTAAGGATGTTTTAATTGATTTTATTATCTTATATTACCATTTACAAGAATGTTCTTTACACCCTAAAAGCATTTTAGTTTTCTACAGTAGGTTACCATACCACTTGGATTTCAAAAATAATATTTATAACATTTCTATACCATTTTTCTGTAAAACATTAAACTGTGTCAGCTCTATCAGTCAAAAATATTTTCTTGTTAAGTAGCCTGCTGACTAATCAGTACATTATTTCAAAATGTTTGGAAAAACACCTTTATACTTAAACGTTTTTTTAAAAGAAGTCCGTCATGCGATCATGACTAGTTTATTGTTTATGTAATGTTTATATGCCTTGGGTTGGGTGTGTCTTAATTGTGTGCATTGCAAATTAGCCATGGCAATACGTGCTATAGTATATGTCATGTAAAATACTTATTCTTGTCACTATGAAATAAACACATAAATAAATAAATAAATAAACCTTAAAAACAGCTGATTTTATTTTAAGTATTTTTAGGGATTTCCAAAATGTACCTGAGTGTAGACCAGGGGGATGCTGATCCAGTCGTAGTGGAACAGCAGACTGCACTTGGCTCGGTAGTTGTTGAGCTCCTATTGACACAGCAGGAAAACAACCACACATCAAATATGTTTTTATTCAGATTTATAGTACTTTACTTCCAACCATGTGAACCACCTGATCTTGATGAACACTTCTTCAGGATTTCAAGTCTTGTAAGGGTTTTGTGTGGAAAAAAACAGCCAAAGTTCAAAGAATTATTGATAATGACCACTAAACAATGGCAATAAAGTCTGACTCTTTAAAAGCAAATATGTACTGTATATATGTTAAAAGGGAAGTATATCATGCATGAAGTATTTGTGTTTTAGTTGTCCTCGTTTGCACAGAAGAACAAAGCACTTACGTCCATCAGCAGCCTGAGAGCGATGTCGTCCCTGACTCGGCCCTCCTGTCTGGCTTGGGCTGCCAGGTTCGAGAACCACGTCAGGGGCATCCAGTACTTGTTGAAATCAGAGTGCAGAGACTCAAAATTCTTCAGCTCGTGTGTTGTCATGAAACCTGCATAAATGTTGGTAACAAAAACATATTTTATCTTCTATTTTTTCACCTATTTCAACTATTTTAATCAATGTTAAAAGTAAATGATTGGTGTGAAAATTATCCAAGTATTCACATTGTAAAAATATAAAAGCAAATCTGAAATGCATACTACTTCAAATCTCAAACAGTGATGCCATTTCTAAATAACACAAAATATAACTAAAAGAGCGATATAAAATGAAAGAAACCAAGTCATTACTAGTAATTAATTAACAGAAATGATTTATAATGATGATTAACAGACATTACTTTTAATTTCTGGAAAAGGCCCCAGTCTGTTTTAGCTGATGAACCTCAAGCTCCAAGTTTATCAGCCCAGCTGCTTTCAGCAGTCTGACTTGATATAAATACCCATTAGATATTTCATGGGAATTTGTAT
The DNA here is from genome assembly GCA_036173005.1 of Crenichthys baileyi. Lineage (NCBI taxonomy): Eukaryota > Metazoa > Chordata > Actinopteri > Cyprinodontiformes > Goodeidae > Crenichthys > Crenichthys baileyi. The sequence goes on along the minus strand of JAHHUM010000445.1, from coordinate 84,042 downwards.
TCAAATATAAACATTAACTGTAATTTTATTTTATTTTGGATGCAACTGTCTTACAGGTTATGGGACCTATACTGCCCTCGTGTGGAGGATATTGTAAAATATGTGTGCAGGTAACAATGTGGGCAAATATAATCATGATTTATAGAAAGCTTATCTTAGTGCTGTAAATATAAACCTTAACTGTATCTATGAGGTATTTGTAACAAACTGTTTCAGTTTTATGTTTCTGCTGTATTACATTGCATCACCCTGAAGACCAAGGAACACAACAGATATGTCAGGGAAAAAGCTGTGGTGAGATTTAAAACAGGATCAGCTTATAAAAAAAAGGGGACACGGAGCATTAATTAGAGGAACAGCCTAGATATCCATATCACCTCTGAGGTAGCCGCAGAGATCCACAGCTCAGATGGATGAACCAGAACAACTCTTTATCATATACTGCACAAATCTGGCCGACATGGAAGAAGGGAAAGAAGAAAACCATTGCTAAAACTTAAAGCTTACAACAAGCCATGAAGGAGGCGCAGTAAACATGTCAAAAAGACAGTGCTCTAATAAGACGAGAACAAAACAGAACTTTAAGCTCAACCCGCAAAACTAACACTACACACCTCCCTAAACCCACCATCCTCAAGGCAAAACATGGCAGCAACAGCATTATGTGGGGAAGCTTTTAGTCAACTCTGACTGGTAAGCTGGTTAGAGTTGATAAGAGGGTAGCTGGTGTTAAATACAGGGAAATCCTGAAGAACAACCTTCCAGAGAATACAGAAGACTTGAGGCTTGTGGCGATTCACCTTCCAGAAGGAAAATGACCTTAAACATACAGCTAGAGTTACAAATAATGGCTTAGATGAAATAATATTTATTTATTAGAAAGTCCAGTCAAAGCTGAAACACAAATCCAACTGAGCATATGTGGAAAAATCTGAAAATTTATGTTTACAGATACTTGAGAGATATACAGTTACTTGGAAATATGGTTTTCATTTCAGCTTATAGGCAGATAGCTGGCTGCAAGTGATTAAAGGGACAAAAAGATTGTTTAAAAAAAAGAATAGCAAAATGATATATCTTTATGGTTAAAGGGGTCCACACCAAGGTTCACAGACAATGGGCTGTGCATGCTCTCTTTTTACCCCAATAAAAGGCAGTTTTTCTTTAGTTTCTAGTGCTCTTACCTGCCTCCACGATATGCTCTAATGTGGGGAAACGTTTGCGGACTCTCGTGCTGATGGAGCGCAGGATCAGGACTGAAGATAGGTTGGCGTATCTCATGAGGGTCCGTCGCAGCAGACGACCCCTCTCGTCGGCACCATGCACGTTTCCTGACACCACCATCATCAGGTTGTCCGGTAGAGGGAAACTTGTGTACTGACCCCACCAACGGGTGAAGGCCTGGTTCACATAAAATCCTACATATAAAAGACAAACAGATAAACATTTAACAGGAAATTTATGTTCAAATCAAGGCAAAGATGATGACTGAATTTTACCGAGGACAAACAGAACAGGGATGAAGTTTGTGTTGGTGAACTGATCACAGTAAAGAGCGACCCGCTCAAACAGATCCTGCTGCCTTGGTGTGAGGAGGAACCTGGATAAAGAAAGAGCCGTCAGCGATGCTGCAGCAAAGAGCCAAGTGAAAACGTAAAATAAGTTAATTTACCTGTAAAATACACTGAAAAACAGATACACAGCACAGAAAACCAGGAACTCCTTATACATCAGCTTGTAGATGCTTCCCTTCCACCTGAACAGCAGCCTGGAGAAGCCATGAAACCTGGCATTGGCCACTTCAAGCGAGTACGAAACAGTCATGTTTAGGCTGCAAAAATATACGAAGCCACAGGTAAAATAGGCAAATCGTCAGATATAAACATGTAGGTGAACATGTAGCTGCAGTACGTCTCACCTGGGAGAGTTTGTATTGTGTTGTATCTGCAGTCCACTCTGCAAAAAGAACAGCTGTTCCTCTAAATCTCAATTTTAAACTCTCTGCTGAGCTGTCATAAATTACAGCCTCAGCTTTATGACCTGAGAACCTGCAGCCAGAGACAATCACACCTGCTGAGATTGAAGGAGCATTTCTCTTTTCAAATAAAGATTGTTTAGGTGTTTCTGATAACATCAGAGCTTTTATCATTTGTATGGCTCTCACAACACTGTTGGTGTTTATGTTTCAGTGGCAGACCCTGTGGTGATAGACCTTTAAAAGCCTAAATTAACCTTTGATGCATTTCTTTTAAAGAAATGACAGAAATAATAGCCGTGGGAAATTTCATGAATATTATTTCTAAAGCACCAAAAAGCATTAAAAAAACCATAAATTTGCTGTAATTAGAAACTTTTTCTTCTTAAATAAGAAACCTTTTGTTTTGTATGCTACTCTCAGGGGTCTCCATAGCGGATCTCCATTTTTCAGCCTGTCACCTCCATCCTCTACTGTTACTCCAACCACCTCCATGTCTTCCTTTGTCTCTAAATATTCTCTGTGATCTCCCTTTTTTCCCACTGTCAGGTAGTTTAACCAATTTTATCAAGCAGACTGCTCAGATATTCGTCCAGAATTATGGCCTCAGCTTAATGGCTACAAAAAGGAAGGTGCAATTAGTCCACAAATCCCCAATTAATCCAAACTTTCTTGTTTTTGAACTGATTTCAAGTTGGTTGTTGTATAATCATCCATGCATCCATCCATTTTCTATACCTGCTTCTTCCATACAAGGTCACGGGGGACCGGGGGACACCCTGGACGGGTCACCAGTTGTATAATCATTCGTCCTGTAATTAGAACCATTCAAATACATCATTTATAGCCAAACATTTTTATGACCACAAGTTGAGAATATGTAAACTTTTGACCAGAACTGTACATTATTATGCTAATGGACCAGTTAAATCCCAGTTTTATTTGTGAATCTTAATTTTGAATATATCAATAGCTTTTTTTTGTTTGCATTTAGAGGGCACATTTTGACAACGTAATATGCCGACTAACAGAAGACAAATAACCTTTTCTCTTTACATGTCAACTGCAAAAATGTGAGCTACGACCTTTGAATCTCCTATCTTAACTGAACAAATACCTCAGCATAGAAAATCAAACAAGACACGCAGCCTGATTGAACAGCAGAGGTTTCTGGTCCATTTACAAGTAGACACTGTGATAAGAAAGGTCCAAACGTCAGACTGGTCGAATGGTTTCGTCCTCCTGTCTATTAGGCTTTGGCACTGACTGCTGTGTTTGGCTCATTTGTTTGTTTTTCACATCGTTAATCCAGTCCACTGTAAATCAGAGCCTTACGTTTTAGTCGTATTTTATCCTCCGAAATGAATTGCTTTATACTGAATGGACATTTATAGGGCCATCCTGTATCCTGTATCCTGCATTCACCAGTGGACTTCCCTTTTCCCTGCTTGAATCTGCAGACGGACTCATGAACCTTACAGTCCCATCCTAAATCTCAGATTTATGCATGATGTTGGTCACTAGATGGCGGTGTTGCGTACAATATGACATGGCATACTCTTTGCTACAACTTGGCTATAGGACCTGTGTTTATCTAATAAACAAAGATATCTCAAGAGTCTTTTAGAGTCAAAATAAAATCACAGAATACATTACCATCTGACACATCTCATGGGTCATTAGTGAGGTTTTTTTTTATGACCACTATGTGATCTTATCTATTACATATTGGTCATATGTGATAGATAAGATCACATATGAACACATATTTTGGCTGAATGTTCTTGTTTTCATGTGTCTGAAAACTTAATCAACTACCCAATCTAATTTACGTTTTTGGATTGCTTCTAGAAGCAGAAATATTTCCACTTTATTTGGTCTCCTTCCTGTCACATCACACACTAGCTTACCTTTGATCCTAATGGGACACATTTGCACATCACTGTTCACGGATAGCCTACTCCAACAAGTCATTTCCTGGCTTCAGCCACAGGATCCACTGTCAGAGCTGAGCCCTTTGAGAAAGGCACAGGCCGAGCAGCTCCATGTTGATCACCTCTGTAACCAAATGCTGTAATTACAACTTCCCACGGTGAATGAAACTGGAGCTCGAGGAAAGGTGGGATTTCAGGTAGATGAGGTTGGCCTGAGTCCTTGTTGGGGCTACAAAGCCGAGGGGCCACAGGGAATGAAAAGGTCTGGAGAGTGTTTTCCATGACCTAGTGGAAAAATAACTACAGATATACTCTGGATTTTCTTTCCTACATTCTTTAATGAGGTATTTATCATTTCTAAGAAGTAGGCATAAATAAAATATTTTCTCTACAGTGCTCTCAGTGCATTACTGGATATGACAAAAGCATTGGCATTTTTTGTAAAAGATACTACATGCTTTGCTATAACTAAGGCAGTTTGGGCATGTATGTTAACAAGTCTGTAGTGCTCAATTTTATTTTAAACTTTCATAACAAAACAAAATGATCAACCTTATGCATCTTCCTGCAAGTGTTTACCTTTTCATTAGCTAAAATGCGACAGCGACCAATAAACACTATCAAATTTTGGGTTTCGTGTGATTGTAGTAACACTCATGTACTGTACTCATATGGTGCTTAGTGGCCTTTTAGGCTGCCTGAAACCACAAATACAAAAAAATGGAACATATTTTGCTGCATTTTAAGTGCCATCCCGATTTTTTACATTTAAAGCAGTCGTACTGGATTTCTAGATTGGAGCTGGTGAGAAATACTCTTGGCAAATTGAAATTTTTACCTTAGAGGGAATTGCACTTTATTATCCATTTTCTAATTTCCATTTACAATGGGAATGTAACATTGTTCGTTTAATTTTTTTTCCCGACTGCATGGCAGGTAAAAGAAACATCTTGATAGCTCATCATGTCAACTTGGTAATCTTGAGTCTGAAATTAACTAAAAGGCTGTTTTTAGTAATTTCAGGAACTTTTTCAGCATATTTACTGTATTTTTCTGTGTTTCAGTAGTTACCTGATCCCTTAGTTCCCCTGTGTAGTTATCCTGTCAGCAAGTCATTTTCCAATCAGGTCTTCTAGTCATGCTAGAGGAGCTGCGTGACTAGCAAATGTAGGGCATTCAGGTAATTTATACCTTGCTCCAGTAATAATTGCCCATTAGTAGGTAATGATGTAGTCTTCGTTGACTCGCTGGATTCTTCTGTTGTAACCTTTCATGATTCCTGCTGCTCCTATTTTATCCTCTGTGTTTCTAAGTTGTCATTTCATTGCATTATTAAATCATGTCAACATAATTCTGCCTGCCTCCTCCCTGCATTTCGGTCCTAAATAGCAACAAAATGCAACACAGTATGTTATGGTGCATTGTGTTTGTCTCTAAAGCCTGGAGATAGGAATGATGGCATATGTGCTACTTAACCATGTTCTAGTAGGAAAATCAGTGAAATTTGATGATTGCTGTGTTTAGCAACCAGGCTAATACACTAGCAATGGAAGCTTAAAGCATTCAGTCAATGAAGGAACATGTTCGCTAACAAAGGTCATACAGCCTGTTGTGTACATTGGAAGATTAGATTTTGAAGTCAAGGTTGGTGAGAAACCTTCAAGTCAGAGTAAAGACTTCATGGGACATTGTAGAAATTCTGACGTCAGATAATGAATGTGCCATAACATATTACAGCTAATTTTAAATATTAGCATCTTAAACTAACCAGCTAAAAAGTTGTTACTGTTCCTGAGTTCCCCAAAAAAATAGCACACAATTTACAAATATTATTTGTCATATTACTGTAGTATATTAGTATTATGTGTTAAAAAGGGAATTGACAGGTAAGTTCCCTGCTGTATTTTAACAAAATATAGAGACTGAACATAAACAGCATTAGCTAGCTAATGACTGGACTTTGGACCCCAGTCTACTGCAAAATGGTACAAATTATTAAGTGTAGATATCTCAGCCACCTATACTTAAAAATGAACAGTAGGTGATAACCTGTGTTACCAAATGTGCAGTTATTAAACCTCTTTTAGGTACATAAGCTCCTTCAGTAACAATTCATGGCTGCCTGCTACGCATAAAACTGTAAAACATTGTCATGTGATAAGTAAATGATTCATAAAATTACTACAAGTTTTGAATTAATTTAGACTCCTACATGTTCCTAAATTGTCATTTTTCCCATAATGTTATCTACAACAGTATATTTTCCCTTCAGAACTTAGTATTATTTGCCTTATATGATTTAAATCAAAATACCTTTTGTCTGATTGATCAGCTGACTGATGATGTTATTAGGACAAGAAGGTGAAAGCCTGAACTGCAGAGGAGGCGTTTAATGCTGGTCCCTTTATTACCTACATAAGGGGGCCATGATATATTTTCAGCTTCCTTGTACAAATAGATTGCCACATTTGTTTTCTGGACTCAGTTTCTATCTCAAATGTGTGGCAAATGTTGCATCTCAGTCATTTAATAATTGGGCTTTTTAATTACTGAGTCAAAAAAATCCAATACAAGGGATAGAAGCCTCAAAAATGTGGCTAAATATTGGAATAAAGCTACAAGAATAAAGGAAATATGTTTGTTTAGTGTTTGAGTGCATACAATACATTTTTAATCAGCTTGTGTTGCAAATAGCATTTAGCCTGGTCTCTTATTAAGTCCTCCTGTTTTTTTTAATTTGCAACTAAATCATGGTTTAGTTGGGTGTATTCACAAGTCTAAGTTCATGCTTAGAAACCATATGGATCACAGAGAGACCTTAATATTGTGCAGTTGTATCATATTTTTCCACATTTATATATTAACAGCAAAATGAAAAGAATACTGTACTTTATGATTTATGATTTAAACTTTTTTTCTGTCTCACATTAAATGTGTCCCACCAAGAAAGAATATGAGAATATAACAAAGGAAGATATATATATATATATTATATATATATATATAATATATATATATATATATTATATATATATATATATATATATATATATATATATATATATATATATATTGTGGAGAAAAAAGGACATCTGCTGTATGTTCTTCAGCTACTCAGATTGTCAGCTACTTAGTGTCTGATCAGATTTAGTAAAAGACAAAGACATTTTTTAGCTGTCAGTCTTTCATGAAAGAGTAAACCTCAAATAAAGCTTAAATGGAAAATATGTGTAAACCCGTCTGGAAAATCCTCCTCAGCTCTTTCAATTCCAGGAAGTTCCACACCCTCGCTGCACCATCCGTCTCCCTCACAGAGGCCAATTAGCTTTCAGAGGTATAAAGTGTGAGAGTGAGCCGTAAGTCTGTTTTCCACATCAAAGATACAATCAAGTGTCTGTGTCGTGCACTTTTACAGTGACCTCAATGTTCGGCCTTGTCTATTGTGTGGCAGGTGTGCTTTTCAGCTTACTGAAGAAGCTCTCAGAAAGATTTTGATCTCAAACCAGCATTCATGCGCACTTAAGCCGCAACATCTCTGGCCTTTTCCAGCACAGTTGTGAGTTATTCCAAGGCATTCCTCAATGTTGAGCAACGAGTACATTTCTGATTGCACAGCTTCAGTATGAAATGTATTGTTTATTATAATTTTAAAATTGGAATGCATGTAACCAGTGCAGTTAAATTTGGTTAAATTATAGTAAATACAACTTCAGTGCTTGGAAAGTATTCATTACCGTTAAACCTTTTCACTTGTTAGGTGACCTCTGAAGGTTCAACACAGCGCTGGATTTTATTTTGAGGTATCAGCGTGAAGGTGGCTGAATACAAACTTTTCAAATTCGTATGGTTAAACATAACTACCCATAATTTTCCTTCCATTTCACAATTATGCACTGTTAAAACAGTTTTTTCCTTTTTTTCGTTCTCCTTTAGCAGTTGCTGCGTTCTTTATGTCCCACAGGGAAAAGGTCCAGATTAAATCATTTCCTCTTACATTGTGATACTTCAGAGGTTGGACTTCACTCAGCTTTTGTGTAACGCTCTCCAACAGTGCCTCTCTATGCAAATAAGGGAAACATTTTTAACATTTCAACACAGAGAAAGAGAGGTGAAGCTCTTATCCAAGCAAGTATAGAAACTGGAGGATTTAAAATTTTTTACCTCATTTGCCAAAAGATTGTAACCAACAGAGCTGTGTACAAAACAAAGACACTGAATTGAATTCAAGCATTTACCTATATGAAAATGAATAAAAACAATTAACCCACAATCAGGTGAGATGGCTCAGTGGGAAAAGTAGTCGGCAAAAGTTGTAGATGTGCCCCTGGGCAAGGCACTTATCCCCAAATTACCTACCGGTCTGTGAATCGGTGAATGTGTGCTTGTGAGTGCGAATGGGTGAATGTGGCTCTAGAGCATGGGTGTCCAGCTCCAGTTCTCAAAGTCTGGTGTCCGGCCAGTTTTTGGCTGCTCCAACATAGATGGTTCAAATGGCCCACCTACCTCCTCAGCATGTCATAAAGCTCTGCAGAGGCCTGCTAATGAACCATCATTTGGTTCAGGTGTGTTGAACCAGGGAAAGAAGTACATACAGGACTCTTGAGGACTGACTTTAAACACCACTATGTAAATTGATACATATAGATGCATTGAGAGCTGCCACCCAATGACAACATGATTTATCTAGGGAGTCTCTCTTCCTTTCCCTGTTTAATTACAGAACTGTTGCTTGGTTTGCTGGAGGAGTATGCAGCTGAGTGTCACCTTCTACCACCTAGAACAACCTCGACTCTACAGCAACTCGTCACCAAATCTTCTGCGTTTTACAGTTACTGTAAAAAATTTGGAGTTGTTCAGTCTCATTTGTTTGTCTTTAAGCAGGTATTAAACATAGCTTTCATTAAGCTCATATGTTTGCATTAAAAATGTTTTTTTTACTGGTCTGATGTAATATTCTAATGTTCTCTAATATGTTTTCATTAGCTTTAAGCAGAAAATCATCATAATTAAAAATAAAGGTTTGAAACATCAATCTGTCTGTAATTAATGTTTTTTTATGTGTTTTACTAAGTCAGTTAAGTTACTGAACTTTTTTACTTTTCAGTAATATCCTACTTTTTTGAATGGGTCTGTATTTTGAATACAATTCAACTGTTAAATCTTCCAGAGAAACACATAATTTTTTTTATAAATTGTGCATTCTATGTTTCGTCATTACCTCCAGCAATATAATTTCTCTTTAGGTATAAAGAAAATAATGTTTTTACACATTTAATTATATTCAAAATGTCTTGTGTCTGTTTGATCTGCTGACTGGGTAAAAATTGAAGAGCGTGCGATGATGTCATGAGGACAAGGAAGTTCAAACCTGTAGAACAAAGAAGATATGTAAACTTTGTTTTCATCAAATCAATAAATGTTTCTCTTTTTTTCTCTTCCCTAAATGCCAGACTAATGAGGAAAATGTTATTTTTAGACATTATATTGTTACACATAAAAGCAACATGTCAAAACATCAGCTAGGAGGGCTCAGCTTGCACACAGAGCTGTACCATACCACCAGATTAATGACAAAGTGGCTTAATGCTGACAATGTCAATGTTTTAGGGTAGCCATCACAAACCTCTGATCTCAGTCTCATAGAAAATTTGTGTTCAGAGTTGAAAAGGTGTTTTGAGCAAAGTGGCAACAAACTTGACACAGTTACACCAGTTCTGTCTGGAGTAAAGGCCCAACATTTCAGCAAACTATTTTCAGAAACTTATGGAAGGATGCCCAAAATGTTTGACCCAAGTCATAGAGTTTAGATTTGGTAAACTTTGAAATCCTCCAAACCTACAAGGTGCCTTTTTAATCAAACCACGGCATGAGGTAAAATATGTGTTGTAAAAAGTAACAAACAGTATTTTGATGCCACTGGAAGATTTGTGTAGATCAAATTTGCTAGAGACTCAGCCAGTGGCTGTTCTTGCATAAATTGCACAATAGGTGATTGGGAAATCATCTAAATTATGGGGCAAAATAAATGTTGCTGTCCCACACAAATCACATAAAAACAGCAAGCACCATTTCCCTACAGACTGCACCTGCAAAAAAAAATATGGAAAACCTGTCAAGATGCAACTGGCAAGTTATATTTTTTTAATCTGGTGCTTGTGCTTCTTTCTATGCCGCCTTGGGCAACCGCTCATGTGGACAATGTTACAAACTGCCCTGGGCTCAATAATAAAATAAGTATCTAACAAGAATTAAAAGCAACTTTATCCTTGGGGGAAAAAAGAAGAAAAAACAAAATTGTCGAGTTTCATAAATATATAAAAAGTAGATTTTTATTGTAAAATGAAACAATGGCTGTTTAATTTATATAATTTATATTTTGAAGTTGAAGAAAAACATCAAACTTTTACAAAAAGGGAAAAATATACAATGTGGAGTAGAATGAAGTCAGTTGAGTCCTTTGTAAATAATGGAAATAGTCTGTTGTTAACTTATATGCAGTTAAAACAGATAAAAGCAAATGTAAAATAACTATTTCCTGCTGACTTAAAAATACATGTTCATTTCATTATAATTTTCATTTATCTGTAATGTTTTTTACTGAAATTCATCCAGAAAGGGCAAGGAGCCTTGTGTGGCCCCAGGGCAGAAGGTTGCAGTCCCCTACTTTCAACATTTGTAGCTGTTAATTTTGAACATAAAAATGTTGCAGAGCTTTTAAATGTCAACAATGTTTGTTTTAATATGGCATATTGTGACCCAGCAGTGACTGCAGCCAGCGTATACTTTAATCAACTAACTAAACTGCCTCTCACCTATTGTGGGAGGATAAAGTTCCTTCAAACTTATTAACAAAATGTTTACATTCTAGAGACTAAAATCTTTATAGCTGAGCAGGTAAATTATAGAAAAACTGAGTGACTCCTCCATTGAGCTTTCAAGCTGCTGACAAATTATTTTTTTAATTGAAGCACAGAACAACATGGTGTCCAAGTATTTAAGTACATCGAAGCATACTTTCCAAACTTAAGCATCTGTGCAGCAGTGTATGTCTCAATAGAACATGATTTCAGTTAAATTACAAAACAAAAATCTGTTATTTATTTCTAATCCCACATTATCAATGGTAAAAACGATCTGGAATGTGTCTTTTTTTGTTTGTTGGTAAAACCAAAAAGGAGAAGTCGTACAGTCATGGTTAAAAGAAAGTACACCCTCTTTCAATTCTAGGTTTTTAACAGATAAATTATTTTCTTTATACAATGTTCTATAATAATTAATAATTAAAACCACCCTCAAGTGTACAAAACTACATACTACAGATTCCACCATCATCACTTATTTAGCGAAGATAAAACCCCAATGAGACAGACAAAACAAAAACATTTGCTAGTTGCTGTAACATCAATTCAGGAGCTGAGATTACATATTTCCTGTAGGTCCATTTTCATATCCAATTATGGAAGCACTTACTTTTTTACCAGCTTCTTGACCACATTGGCAGCATAAGACCCAGGAGAACATTAGATTATGGTGGATAACCATTATTGTTAGAATTCTCACTTTAAACTTTTACTGTGACTTAAAACACAATAAGGACATCAGAAATAGTTTAAAAATCATGCTCACATAAGTTTTGATAATCATATAACTGACTGTGTCGGCTAGCTGTGCTGCAGTGCTAATGCCAGGTGGTACATAAAAAGGAATAAGTGAAATATTATAGTTCACAACAGTTTTATTAGGTTTAACTCCAATAAAATATCTTCTTTGCTGCAGAGTTTCTGTTGGGTTTAGCTATATTTTTGAACATCGCATGATGCTAATGCTAATACATCGTTGTTAGCCGGGTTACACCTGAAATAAAACAAACTGCACAAATATGTTAACACAGTGAAATTTGATTTTTAAGGGCTGTGGTTTTTTTGGGCTAAAGTGGATCTTTGTAATTTTACTCAGTTTGTTTCCTGCCTGGAGCCAGACTCAAGTCTGTGGCTAATGTAGCCACGCAACTTGGACACAAACAGTAGAGCTTACATAAAAACAGCTTTTCCTCTATTCTAATAATGTTGGGAGAGTTCTTCTCAGGTTTTTAATCTTCATGCAGATACATTTCACAAGAAATCTCCATTGTGGGAAATAATCATCTGTTAGCATCAATGCTAACTCATAGATTAATGTAAAACTCCACTAGAAAAAACACTTTAAAACCCAAAACTGATTAAAAAAAACTCTAAAAAACCTGAAGGTCTGCTGGTTGCCATTTCTCTTTAATCTTGTCTCTATAGTGATGATTTGCGACTGTGATGATTTTTTGGGGGAAAGTTTGTTTTTATTTAATCAGATATTTGTATCAGTGTTCACAATGTGAAGAGCAGCACCTTTTATGATGCTTTGTTTTAGGCTTCATGATTTGTCAGTTGCCTTAACTTTGATGAAAATAGGAGTCTTACAGATCATTAGTTAATAGTTACTCTCTGATCTTTCATACACTCATCAGGGCTATTAATGTCACAGTAATTTAGCTTTTTAATTAATAATTTGAACATTTTTTTTCACGTGGAAATCAATCATAGAAGAAACGTCGGTGAATATTAGGAATAAGAACTGGATACACACGTTTCAGCTCATGGCTTTTCTCAAATAAACACAAAGTCCAAATTATACACACAGACTCAAATATATGTATTCACCTTCAACAACATTTGGTTAAATTTCCCTTAGGGAGCTGCTCCATGACCATGTGCTTTTTGTAGGCAACAACAAGCTTCTGGCATAAGTTTGGCAAAATATTTTTCTACCCTTTTTATCAGACATGGTAGAGCACATTAAAAAATGTTTTCTGTTGCAGATCCAGTTTTTCATATTTCACAGATTTTTAATATGGTTGAGGTCAGCGCCATTCCAGATGCTTTTTGTATTCCAAAACCAGTTTTGACGTGTGTTTGGGACCATTTCCCTGTTGGTACATCCAACGATGTCCATGTTTCAAACATGTAGCTGTTGATTTAAATAAAGTTGAAGAAGTTGAAGGTAGGGTACCTTAATTATAATTTCATTCACTTTATGTATTACACTAGTGTCACTATTAATGTCACTATTGATGGTTTTGTTATATTTGAAAGCCTCACATGGACTTTTTCAAACACATTTCTTGTCAACAAATTTAAGAAACTGAGTTCTAATAATTTTTTTATACATAATATCATTGCATAAATCTGTTATGAATTCAAGGACTTAAAACTCTAATGTGGCAAGTTTGCTACCATACATTTCTATACCAAGAAACTAAGCAACATATTAGAAATCTCTACAAAGTGATAAAGATGCTAAAGTGTGATCAAGATAAACACACAAAGGTATCCAAAGATTAGTTAGAGGTGCATGAATGTATTTGAGTCTGGAAAAAGAACAGGTGAAAAATATTTTCAAAAGTCCAAAATTAATTCTGACATTGATGCCCATGATGATTGCAAGTCATATGTAAACTTAAACATATCTCTTCAAAATGTTTAACTCTTCTTTTCGACAGTGTCATGACAGATTTACGTTCTCATATTCCCCATGGTCAGAGTCCTCTAGATCGATACCCGGCACCAGGCTGTAGTACTCAGTGGACTGAGTCATATAAGCCTTCTCCCTGTCAGCTGAGTCCTTCATCACTTCTGTCACACTGACCGTGTCCAGCTCTGTCTTGCTGGCCTCGTCGGGCTCCTGGGAACCCTGCCTTCTCTCTGTGGAGCTAGAGCAGGAGACTCGGGGAAGAGACTCCACTGAGCTAAGCTTGATCTCCACCTCCTCGTAGATGTCCCGAGTGCTACCAAGGAGCGCTGAAGCCGGTCGAAGCAGCAGCTGGTTCTTTAGGATCCCCTCTTTCCCACAGTCAGCTCTGCCCTGCTCGGCACCTGAAGGCTGCTGTTTGTTGTGTTGCTTATGGTTGTTGTAACCAAAGTTGTGTGTCCTCTTTTTGGAGGAGCTGAAAGCAGATGTTTCCTTTTTCTTCCTCTTCCTTCCACAGCACCAGCAGAGCAGCAAGGCAGAAAGGATGAGCAAGGGCAGCACGATGAAGAGCGCTGTAAGGCCGGCTGGGCGACAAACGTCACTGATCTTCAGCGACCACACGGTCCTCCCGACCAAGTGTCTAGGTGAGTAGCACGTCAAGTTCCCCACGAGATCCTCCAGTCTGGTGGTCCTGTTAGCCTGCCTGCCTGCCTCCAGCCCTTCCAGGAGCAAACAGGAGCATTCCCAGAGATTCCCATCCAGATCTAGTCTTTGAAGACTAGGTATCTGAAATAAATCATGAGGAAGGGAATGTAGCTGGTTCCCCTGCAGATCCAGCCTCTGGAGACTATCAGAGTCCTGAAGAAAGCCTTGGGGAAGCTCCTGAAGGAGGTTCTCACTTAGGTCCACCTTGGTAAGACTAGGCTGGCCTGCCAGGAACTGCTTTGGCAACTCTCTCAGTCTGTTATGATCTAAATAAACTCTCTGCAGTGCAGAAGCTTGTTTACCACTAACATAAATAAAGCTAATGTTACAGTTGGAGAGATCCAGAATCTGTACATTGGTCCCATTGCTAAACACAGCCCAGTGCACGTGACTGAAGGTAGAGCTGGAGAAGTTCAAGCAACAGGCATCAGCAGGAATCTCTGAGGGAAACTGGGACAAAACAGTAGCTGCTGGACAAACACATCCACGAACTGGTCCGGTCAGCAACAGCAAGGTAAAAATCAGAAGAAGATACCACTGGAGAACCATCTCTGCAACACAAATCACAGGGAAAATGACCTCATCAGCACAAATCCCTACAGTGACCCCTCTGCTTCCTCCTCCACTCTACCTGCATCCCAGTCTGTCCCACGGAGCAAGATGGAAGCTGATATATGGTGGTAAACTCAGCAGCTTCTCTGAGGACTACTGTTTGCTTTGAAGACTGTAAAAGTTGGCATGGCGACAGGGATCACTGGGGAGCGGCAGTCCTCTGCAGGAGAGGAAACAGATGCTCCAGTGAAGGTTTTGCTGTGTATTAGAATATGAAGACAAAGATCTTACTTTTTTTTTTATTTTTATAAATTTGTCAAACTTTCTGTGGAGGGATAACCGTCATGTTTTATTGCCCCAGAAGCAATCCTATGTATTTGATTTACAACAGCATCATGTTTGTTTGGACTGGTGTGTAATATCAGTGATAGCACGTCTTGTTTTATTACCATTTAGAGCACTCCCCCTGTTTTAGTGAGGAGGTGATTGTGCTCTAGGAACAAAGGAGCAGGGTGGTTGTGGAGTTAAAGCGTGCATTCTTGCTGCTCATGGACACCGAAACCACAACTTAATTTATTTTAATGATTTAATTTAAAAACTGAAACTTATACATTATATTTTCTCAGAAAAATGTGAATATCACATAAGACCAATAAAAAATAATTTTTTATATGGAAAATGGACAATGTCAGCCTGCTGAAAAGTATATCTGGCTGGTGCCAACGTCCAAGAGGCATTGAGAGATTGGCAGGGTACAACCCAGACAGGTCCCCATTCCATCACAGGATGGATTTAAAATTAAAACACTTGATTCACTTTGTACCACTGAGCAATAGTCCACCACCAGGCCTTTTTCTCCTTATCCCAGCAAAGACTTTTATGACATTATCTCCAGTTCAGGAAAGGCTTACTACAAGGAAGGCACAGTTTTAAACCATGTCTTGGATAAGTTGGTGTTTGGTTGCTCTGGAAGCTCTGACGCTAGCCTTAGTCCACACCTTGTAAATCTTCCAAGATTCTTGACTGTTGCTTCCGCACCCTTTTCTACGACAGTTTTTTCTTACACTCTTTCCACCAATATGCTTGGAGACAGCACACTATGAAGAGACAGCTTTTTTAGTAGTGATGTGTTGAGGTTTACCCTCTGATTATCTGCTGCACAACTTCCCCATGACTGTGTAGCCAATAACGTTACATTTCTGTGCTAAAAATATTTTTTTATCGGGTTTATGTGATATTCAAATTAGGGAAAAACTGAATTTTGGAGTTTCTTCAGCTATAAGCCATAAAATTAACACAAAATTAACAAAAATAAATACTTGAAGTATATCACTTTACCTATAAAAAAATCTACATATGTGTTTCGATTTCTGAATTAAATTACTAAAACTAATTTTCAGTGAGATTATTATTAGGTAAAGCTACATAGGTAATTTTAGTTTCAATAATTCAATTATAAACCAACATTTATACGGCAAAGCGTCCACAAACTGGCACTGAAGAGGGTCTTTTTTCCCACGTCCATTTGCTGTCACCTTATTTTTTATTTCTGTTTTGAGACAGATGAAAACACATGGGAAAAACTGATGTTTTCAAGACAAGAATAAACTAATTACTGGTCACGTCCTGAAATACTGGAGTACAGTGTGGCTGTCTCAGCCTAACTGCAGCACATGTGGTGAACATAAACAAGGCCTGCCATCCCTAAATAACCTACTGTACATGTGAAGCAAACAGGATGCAGGAAAGGGTGTTTGTTTTAACAGTGATGATGCAAGCTGGTCTCCAGTGCTGAAGACAGGAGCTTCATGTGATCACGTTGACAACAATTGTACACAAAGTACATTCAGCTTATGAAGTAAAGAGCAAGAAGATGATATTCAAATATCCAACTAATTCTGAGGCCAACAATACTCATCACTATAAATATGAGACAAATAAAATGCTGCAACATGATGGTTTTGTCTTTCATCCCATGTTTCTTTGCTGCAACAACCTATAAAGCAGCATAATTATTAAAGGTTAGCTTAGATGATCCACACCAAAAGATGATCACTACATTGTGCTCCAACTGAGAACCCCATTAAAACTGCAACTGCTATCTGGACACAAAGAGTTGGCACCAGCAGCAAGCAGTTTTTTCTGATGACTTCATTTATAAAGGGGAAAAAACTATCCAAACCAATCTGATCCTATGTGAAGAAGTAAGTCCTGCCTTTGTTAAAGGATTACTTGAAGGGGATTAACTTAATTTTGTTGGCTCAGTTTCACTCACCTAACCCAGGCCTGGTTACTTCCTGAATAAATAAGGCCTTTAAAAAGAACCTGTGTGACAACATGAAGTAAACTAAAAGACCTCAAAAACCAAATCCATCAAGTCCTGATCTAAAGAAGTTAAAGAACAAATGAGATACAAAGTAACTGGTATCTATCAGTCTGGAAAGGGTCAAAGGGCCATTTGTGAGGCTTCGGAGAACCACAGTGAGAACCTTTGTCTGCGTATAGTAGAGGAGCGGCGAAAAGCACAACAACAACTGATCCAGGAGGTTACAAATGAACACAGAACAACATCTAAAGCTCAGGGAGGAACTCTGTTCATTTAAAACGTTCAACATGTAAATGAATTATTTTGCGAAAAACATACTTTTTTAGCACCAGCAGACAAAAAAGGGACATATTTGCTCTTGTGCATATGAGGTGACTCCCACCATCCCTATATAAAGCTGGTTTATTCCTCCTGGAATTACAGCACTTATAATAACATTGTTACTGCTGCAGAAGCCAGTGGGAATCTTTGAATATCAGTCAGTCATTTTCTACTGCTTATTCCATAGTGGGTCGCAGGGGAACTGGTGCCTATCTCCAGCAGTCTATGGGCGAGAGGCGGGGTACACCCTGGACAGGTCGCCAGTCCATCGCAGGGCAACACACAAACAGCCATGCACACACTCATTCATACACCTAAGGACAATTTAGAGTGACCAATTAACCTAACAGGCATGTCTTTGGACTGTGAGAGGGAGCCGGAGTACCCGGTGAGAACCCACGCATGCACGGGGAGAACATGCAAACTCTATGCAGAAAGACCCCTGGCCGGGAATCGAACCCAGGACCTTCTTGCTGCAAGGCAACAAGCCAACTGCGCCACCGTGCATCTTTGAAGATATATAAACAAAATTATTATTTTCCACATTGTTTAAGGGCTTTGAAGATAAAGATAATGGCTAAAATTATCGCTAAACAAAGAATGGTGTGTTTTTTTTTATTTTAAAGGTCAGCTGTGCTGTCTGCGTAAGCACTGAATAAAAGCAAAACTTGAATGTGGAACAGCTGTAAAGTCTTTTGCTTTCCCACAACCCGACCTTTACTTTTTTAACGCGATCCAAAGCAAAAAGATGCAAAGTAAAAAAGACAAGAATGGGCTATTTCTGAGAATATCAGCAGGTCCAGCGAGACTCTTAAACAAAGGCAGGAAAGGAGGGTCTATAGAAAGAAACCGAGTGCCTTTATGTGCTTTCTGTAACAAACTGTTTCTAAATAAACCTAAATCGACATTTCTTGCTGCAATCTCCTGTTAATTATTTGCTGGCTACATCTGCAGAGAGTCAGGGATTTATTGGTCCAACATACAGGCTGAACTGTCCAACACGGCAAACATGTGATTTAGCAGACATAGAAGCACGTATCTGTTGTAAGTGAGATCCAAATTATGCCCCCTTTGACCTCAGTTTGGGTCGACAAAATCTTCAGAACATATCAATGCCACAGATCAACCATACACTCGTTTCACAGACAGAAAGAATCACTGTAAGAAGAGTGGCATTAAAATTCACACAGTTCACAGATTAAACTGTTAAAAGTGATTTTTTTAACTATTGTTAGGCATTACTTAACAGATAAAAAGACAGAGATTGATTAAGTTAGCTAAACTGTCTTCATGGACTGTATTCCTACACTGAAACTAAGAATACAGCAGAGAGAGGTTAAAACAAAGACAAAGGTGACATTAACATGATATAAGGATTAATATTTGGTTAGTTTTTGGAAAATAAACCAGTTGTTAGCTGTTTTTTTCATAACACTGTTAAAAAGTCTAGACAACAGATGCCCAGCTTAAAAATTCATTTTGATGACTATATCTTGAGACAAGCTATTCATCATCTTGTTGTGACAGTTTCATTATATCGTTATATAAAGTTAAAGATTATTTTCCCTTCTGCTTTTGTTACAAAAACAGATTTCTATGTATCTTGTTGAGATTTTATGTGATAGACCAACAAGATGCAAGATAAATCTGAAAAGCATGTTTCAGAATGCATACATTCTGCCCCCATTTCCCTAAAACCCCTAAATAAAATCCAATGTAACCAATTGCTTTCAGAGGTCAGACAGGTCAGGGATGGAGTTGTGGAGAAGATTAAAGCAACATCCCAAGCTTTGAATCACAGCAACTCAACTAAATTGACCTGCCAGTTAAGAAAAGTTGTAATCAGAGAAGTAGATAAGAGATGCGTTGGAACTCTGGAGGAGCTGCATAGATTCACAGCTCAAGTGGCAGAATCTGTTGACAGGACGACTATAAAATGAGCACTAAATAAATCTGAGCTCTGTGGAAGAGGGGCACCCATTACACACAACATTCCACTGTGAAACATGGTGGTGGCAGCATAATGCTTTTGGGCTACTTTTCTTCCGCAGGACAGGGAAGCTGGCCAGAGTTAATGGGAAGATGGATGGAGCTAAATACAAGGGAATACTGGGAAGAAACCTGTTAGAGGCTACAAAAGACTTGAAGCAAGGTTCACCTTCCAGCAGAACAGCAACCTTAAACATAAAGCCCTACTTACAATCAAATGGTTTAAATCAAAGCAGATTTAGGTGCTAGAATGGCCCAGTCAAAGTCCAGACCTTAATTTAACTGAGAATCTGCGGTAAGAATTGAACATTGATGCTCACAGATGCTTTTCATGCAATCTGATTGAGAAGAACAGGCAAATATTTCAGTCTCTTGATGCGTAAAGCCAGTAGAGACAAGCTCCAAACGGTTTATAACACGACAAAAGAGTTCTCCAGATCACACCCTTGAACTAACTGGGTTATCTTGAGATAAAAAAAATAATTTACTTGTGTTTTTAGGAAACCCACATAAAAGAAATGCCTGTAGTTCTTGGGTTTAGTAAGTACCGGCTGTAGCAACAGTTCAGAACTATCACCAGAACCATTTTAGTGAAAAAGGGGTGAAAAAGATTTTGTTACAAATGACTGAAACTTTAAAGCTGCCAGGTGATTTAATAATTTACACAAACTCAGAAGATTTCCAGAAGATGACATAATGTTAATGTTTTTTTTTTTCTATATTTGGCCAGAAACACAGGCCCTAAAGTCCAGTCTGGTACCCTGTATATTTTTGTTACCATCTGGTTTGTAACTGTTAATAAAGATGTAGCCTCATCATTTACCTGCATTAATTCAAATTAATCATTTTTGAGTATTTTATGAATTTAATTTAACCCCTGTGGTGCTCTGTGTATATATATATATGGTATCCTACATGTCATGTCCATTACCTCCAGGATTATTTGCATGCTGTGAGACCATGTGCAGGGCGTTTGTTTCAGTTGATAACTATCAACAGATACGCTGGAGCTGCATCAGTCTCATGTGGCGTGGTTATTTGCTTAAATTTTAAAGTTTTAAACCAGGACAAAAGTCTTCGCATTCTTCAAGATAACTGAGACAGTCTGAGTCAGATAAGTGGAGTTAAGGTTGGGGCCGAATCTGACTGGAGGTTCCTGTATCAAACATTCAGTGTAAACACAGAAAAAGATGAGCTGATTACACCACACAGAACAAAAAATACGCTGGCTGACCTTTTGAAAGTCTTAAAGAGTGAACGAGGATTTAAGTCTGGAGACCGTGAATGATCTCAGTCTCTAACAATGTGAGCTGCTGCTTCCTCTCCGGCAGCCAGGCCTCCTCTGAAATAAAGGTTCCATGCATCCTTTCATCTGGATCTATGAGGAAGAATCAAGGCTGCAGCTGAGGACACATGACGCATGTCTCCTGTACTTTTAATGTCCAAAGGTTTAAATTTCAAGGCAACGGGCTACATTAAAACACACATTTTAAGTTATGAGAAATGGAAATAAAATTGACTTTATAACTGTGGTGTTTAACAGGTTCTAATTACCAATTAAGCCCCTTCCCCAAGATTTGGCTTCAGTACTTTAGCTATCTTTAGTTCAGTTTTAGGTTTGTACTGTAAATATGAGTAATCCAAGCTGTATATGATGACCAAAGTGACAGGTACAAAAAACAGTTAAATCACATATGTCTATTTATGGCAGTCCAAATGTGAATAAAAGGTCAGCGAGGTGTTTTCTTACCTACTGTCTTGATCATGTCTGCAGCCTGTCGCTCTCTGAGACTCCCATGATGGAGGGTTCAGTCACACTCTGTGTCTTCTCTCTGCATCCCATCAACTCCTCGGGCTGAAGCTCTCCTCCTGATCCTCCTGCAGATCCAAGGGCGTCTCCTCTGTGCGGAATGTGGAAACACAGCCTCCTTTCTGAGTGGGATTGTGTGAACAGGCGGTTTATTTATCTGAGAAGGAGTGTTGATAAGGTTTATCCGCACTCAGTGTCCGCTTAAGGAGACTTTATGTCGCTGTTTAACTTATTCTGTTCGACTGGTTTGATTCTGAAAGACTTCAGGGCAAACTTTGAGCAGAGTCAACGCGGAGTGACAGTAACAAAGCGCCACCTGGTGGCTGAAATTACAACTGCGAGAGTATATCTCCCCCAGCTTGGCACATCTAGAGCATGAAGTGTCGGTCTGTTTTAGATTGGATGGAGGACGTCTACAAACAGCAGTCCTCTATTTTTACTACAGATTCTTTAATCTGAGCTGCGCTGTTGGTAGCACTGTTGCCTTGCAGCAAAAGGTCCTGGGTTTGAATCCCAGAACAACATTTCATTGTTGCTCTGGCTGTATGTTAAGGGTTGTTGTCCTGCTATAAGGTGAACCTCCAACCCAGTCTCAAGTCTTGCTACCTATAACAGGTTTCTTCCAGGATTGCCCTGCATTGAGATAAAGCTTTCCTGTCTGTGCTGAAGAAAGCATCACCACAGCATGATGCTGCCACCACCAATTTTCAATTACAGATGGTGTGTTGTTAAGGATGATTCGTTTTGGTCTCACCTGATGGCCAAATTTACTAAGCATACAACTACTAGTTATTCTATCACCATATCCCCGTTGAGCTGTAGAAAAATTGCAGGAAAAAACTTTTTTCCCAGGTTCTGTATGTGCTGAGGAAACACTGAATATAATAAAGGGTTATGAGCAGGTAGTAAGGCAATTATAGATTTGTAAATGAAAATATAGCAGGGTAAGAGCCTGCATTAGGATAATGGTGGCCACTTGACCAGTTAGTATGGTGGTTAAGAGGTTTAACTCATGTGATGAATCTCAGGGCTCCATGTTAAACAGCGTCCAACATCTGCAGAGAGTCAACTGGAGTGTTCATGTAAATAATGTCACTGTAGTCAGTATAAGGTAAGAAGGTGGCTGCAACAAGTCTTTTTTTTTACGTTAAATGAAAAACATGATTTATTTATGCGAAAAATGCTTGTTTTATTTTTTGGTTTATGTTTAAATTTATAAAATCTATTCATATACCAAGATTCTTACAAAAAGACCCAAAACCACAGAATTACCTTGTGCAGGCATAAATGAAGAGAACCACAAGGATTTTGGTTTGAAAGCAAGAAATCCTTGTTTTTTTTTCAGCACATAGTCCCAGTTTGAGGTGGAACAAATGTGGAAGATTAATGTAGATGCAACACCAGGGGAACTGTTATGAGTGAAAGTAAACAACTGTGTCATCAGCATAAAGACGAAGCGATAAATCATGTGAATTCTGACTCAGATTATTAATTAAATTAGTCAAAGGTTTTCCCCTAATACAAAGCCTTGAGGCACACCTTTTGCTCCATTTAGTTAACAGGGGAGAGACCACTGTGTTGAACTCTCTGCTAGTAACCAGAAAGATCAAAAGATCTCTGGTATACCATGTGATAATCTACAGTGTGCAACATACTATAAATGTAATGTGACAATATGTGAAAAAGTTTAAGGCATACGAAAACGTTTGCAAGGCAATGAAATTGTTACATGTGAACAATCGCTGGAGAAGGTATTACTGTGTAAAAATAAAATAATGTAGCTGAGGTACAGCAAAGGCTACTCAGATGGAAAATTACAGTTAAGGGAAACACCTTTACACAGATGAGGTAGGAATATTTGGCCACAAACATATAAGCTGTTTCTGGTTCTTGAACGTTTCAACCAACAGATGGCAGCATCAGCTCACTGAACTCATCCACATCTGCTCTATTAGGTCTACCTCTACCTCAGGTCTAACATCCTCAGAAATATTTCACGCACAAAGCTGGAATAAAACCCTTTAATTTGGTTTTGACTAAGTATTCAACCTGGCAGATTCCATACTTTGCGATTTATTTTTGAAAATAAAAGAGATGTCTCTGACAAAAATCATAAAAACCAGCAAATACTGTTTTTATTCAGATGTAAAAGACAGAAGAATGTTTATACAGTCTATACAATGATCAGTGATAATGAGACATTTCTGATATGCTACAAAATCAGTGTAAACATTTCCTGGTTGGTCGGTTTTAAAGGGTATTTATGAGAAAGCAAAGAGTCCAAAGAGTTAATTGTAAACAGCTCCCACTTTTCCCTCATTGTATATAAAACACTGTACAAAAGATATGTTAAAGACAGCCCACTAAAGTAATGATGAAACATATATCTTTTAAAATAAAGCTTTCTTTAGGGTAAGTTTGTTTTGTTCTCTTTCACTCTGCACATTTTTTCTTTACAGTTTATAGAGCATTTCTGTACATTCACTCAGACACTAGGGAGCAGATGTGACTCATTTTGGTGCGGTTTCAGTTATGAAAGCAAGCAGGTCAGCATTTTAAAAATGTTACAACTTGAATGCTATTAATATGCTAGTAATATCACTTTAAATGAGTAGGGGTTTAAACTTAATATCTCTGGAAATACCTAAAATGGCTCAAAACCTGCTCCATCCATCCAGCCTGACAGACACTGGAAGGATCTGCAGAGAAGAGTTGGAAAATATACCAGGCTTCCTACAAATTTCCAACTAAAAGTTCCTTTTGGGCATTTGAGGCACTTTTACCTTTGGTTTTATTATCAGCATGTTCGGCAAATGATTAAAGAACAAAATGCTGAGTTTGGCTTCGATTTGTGATTATTTCACAGCTTTTCTTGACATCTGCAGCAATGTGGATCAGCTCTATTTAATTATTTGAGGGCTAAGATTGGGCTTATATTGTGTTGTGTAACAATCCACAAATTTGGCATAACAATTCCTTGGCATCTAATTTAGACCAGGTTTAAGAACCACAGGTCCAGTTTAAAACCTCGGTGAAGAAAAGAAGTTATCTGGGATTTCTGTCTGTAACCTAAAAAACAAACAATCACTGAGTATGGGAAAAACTCTGGTTTTGATGTGGTAAAGATAATACTAATAATAATAATAATAATAATCTAATTTTAATCAAATTCTACCCTTTTACAGGCATTTTAAAACTGTGTAGGAACTCTGAAATACCCGGAAACAGGCGTGCCAAGTTTGTAGAGACATACCCAAGAACACATCAGGCTGTAATTACTGCTAAAGATGATTTAACACATTACTAAGCCATGATTGTGAATACGCATAAAAAGCAGGATTAACAAGTGTTTACAACAAAAAAAAAGGCACATGGTTCTAAAAAGCTGGTTTTTGCCTAATCAATATGGGGTCTTTAAGGGAAAACTACTAGAATAATCTTTAAGGTCACTGGATTGTGTATTTTTCACACAGGTGGAAATATACCTCTCATGGGTCAGTTGTACAAAACAATGAGCTGATACTCCCTAATGATGGATCACTGAGTGTGTAAAATACAGACAACATTAATTAATGTTTTGTTTGCTTTTGATTCTCTTAAAATAAAGCTTTTGTTAATGTTTGACAGCCATTCTTTTTTCAGTCATTCACATATTTCTTTGAGCTCTAGATCGGACCCTAAATAGTTACTGACCTCTTTTATAATCTATTGGCAGTTATTCATTGACCCCAGCTGCAGAAAATATGTGTTATACTGCAGTTTGTTGTGTTGTGCAAGCAGAAACATTCACAATAGTTGAGTTTGGCATTGGTGAAGAAGGCAGAGATGAATATGGAGCAAGTATTGTAGCTCGTTTCATCCAGATCACAAATGCTTTGGTCATCTCTGGATACAAAGTTCGCTGCTATTTACATCTGTATATTGGTAGCAGATGTCCTGTTTTGCTCAATCATGCATGTCAGTTTGCCCGGAAGTCTCCCTCTCTCCAGTTATTTTTGTACAATTAAAGAAGAACAATCCTGGAACTGACACACATTGTACAATAGATAAATGATCCTTTATGCTGCATTTCGCTTGGTCTTTACAGACATTATGTTCAGTTTTTCATCATGAATCCAGGTAGATGGAGTAGATCTGACTTAGGCAGCGGTCCACACCTCCACTCTGAAAGAGAAAGCTGTCCTCTGGGCATGGAGATGAGGAATAATCATCCTCAACTTGGCCTTGCATGTCCTGCAGCAAGTCAAACCCTGACAGAAGGAGAATAGCAGGCTCAGCCCTTGTGTTTCTGTCTCAATTATGCACAATCACAACAAAATGTTCTTGTTTTGCTAAACAAAAGCTGTATAGTTCTCAGATGATTGGATAGAGACAAATGTCTTACCTGCAGAGTGAGAGGCGGATGGGTTTGTGAAGTAACTGGCAGGTTCAAAGCTTCCATTGCTGACTGGAGGAACCACCTTTCCCTCTTGATAGCCACATTCTTGGAGAGCCACAGAATAGCAAACAAAAGTATTAAACAGAAGCAGAACATTTAGCATTTCCTGAATGTAAGTAGGCTATCATTACCTGGCTGGTGCTGCAAGAACACTGACTGCTGATGACTGAAGGTTTTCTGGAAACCCTGGAGCTGAATGTCACATCTTTCTGAGGAAGAGCTCACTGGTCGCTGGTCAGCAGACTCAAACATGGGTGTCGATCTTTGCCTAATAAAAAAAAATATGCTTACATTATTCCAAATATTAATATTCATGTAGGTTACTAAAGTACATCATCCTTCCCTGCATCTATTTTCTTCTGGTAACAGGTCCAGCAGGGAAACCCAGACATCGCTCTTCCTAACCTGATCGGATGCCCGAACAATCTCAGCGCACTTCTTTCAATGTGGAGAAGCAGCAGCTCTACTTGAGGCTTCCCCCAGAAGACAGAGCTCCTCATCCTGTGTCTAAGGCTGAGTTCAGCTTGTATCCGGGATCTTTTTGCTTTGGTCATGAACCATCTCTCATGACCACAGGTAAGGGTCAAAACATAGACTGCAGTAAATCAAGAGCTTGTCTTTTTGGCACACCTCTTTATCCACAACAACGGACTGGATCAGCGCCCACATTACTGCAGACGAAGCCAAATTCCACCTGTCCATCTCCCACTCCATTTTACCATCACTCATAAACAAGACACCTAGATCAGAAGATATCTCTTCTGCTTGAGGCAGAGACAGACCCTCAGCCCAGACGTTGTATTCTACGGGTCATATCTTTGCTTCGTTGTTCTTTGAACTTCTTAAGGGCATGACTTGCAGCGTGCACTGGATCAGTTTGCAGCTGAGTGTGAAGCAACCGAGAGGCCCATGGAAGCTCTGGAGGAGCTCTAAAGATCCACAGCTCAGGTGGGAGAGTCTGTCAACAGGAGAACTATTAGCTGTGCACTCCATTAATATAGCCTTAATAGAAGAGTGACAAGAAGAAAAATGTTAAGACCATAGGAAGTTGTGTTTGCATTTGCCAAGTAGAAAACATGGCTAAAAAATGGACAGAGTGGTTCTCTGGTTAAATGAGACCAAAACTGAACTGTTTGGCCTACATGCAAAATGTGTGGATTAAAACTAAAACTGCACATCACCCTGGAACAAACTATCCACCATTGTGAAACACCATGAGGATTATGCTTATCTTCAGCATGGACTGAAGTTAAGCATCAACTGTGCTAGTCAGAGTTGATGGGAATATTGATGGGGTTAAACACAGGGCAATCCTTGAAGAAAACCTGGTAGAAAGTAGAAAAGACTTGGGACTGAATCAAACCTAAACATACCGCCAGAGATATAGTCAAATGGTTTCGAATAAAGCATATTCATGTGTTGTTAACTGCCATCTAGCTGTAGTTTTACAGTACGCATAAGAGAAGTACATGACATAGGTGTTGTGCGAGTTGCTTTACAGTGGTATTCCAGACATTAAAGCCAAAATAGCTTATTACCTTGAATTACCTATTTCCTGTAGATAAACACAACGACTTTCACTTATTTCAGCTTTAAGTTAGCTTAGCCTTCGCCTTTCTGTAGCTAAACGTCTCTCCAGGGTTAGCTCACCTAAAATCACAGAAAGACATTTCTAAAGTACACAAAAGCTAATTAAAAAAAATCCAACTAGTCCTTTAAACCTAAAGATCTGATAGTTAAGTTACCTTTTAGGGTACATAGGGTACATTTAGGGTCAGCTATTTTTGTTAATTTTAGCTTAGCTTTAGGTTAGCTTAGCTTTAGCTAAGCTGTAGCTAAGACCAGCCTTATTTGTGGGACTCTAAAAACTCATATATGTGAATCACATCGCCAGAACCTCAACAGTCCCTTTATGTAGTAAATATTTGGTCGTTAAAGGCTCATTGCCAGTTATTACAAATGCTTGATGGCAACTGTTGCCACCAAGGCTGGCACAATCAGTTATTAGGTGCGCATTTACTTTTTCACATTGGGCCAGGCTGATTTGGATAACGTTTTCTCCATTAAATAATGAGATCATTGCTTGAAAATGGCTTTTTATATTTTTATTTGTTTTCTTTGTTTCCTATTAAACTTAGTTTGGTGATCTAAAGCATGTAAGTGTCAGAAAAAAAACAAAACCAAGAAAAAAAAACAAGTGGGAAAATATTTTTTCACAGCACTGCATATTGATAAATTTATTGATTAAAGATTTTGCTTCCCAAAATGGGGTTAGACTGAAATACACCTCTTTTATTAAACCAACCTGGCATTTTACATGATGTAGAAACCCATCAATCATCTTTTTTCTGAAGAAACACTTTTAATCTACAAACAGCATGGTATGTAAAAAGTGTTTTCCACCTCAGAGAGTGTAATGTTAACACCCCCTGATGATTTGTGCAGAGCTGTATCCGTTGCTGCAGAGCAGGAATGTGCTGACTGTGCACAAACAGTCTGACTCAACACGGAAACAAATGAGTCAGTGCAGCCAGTTCGACAAGAAGGAAGAAGGGAGCTGGATACCTCAAAGGAGATATGCACCTGAATCCCCCTACCCCCCACTGTGGTATTTCAATCCCTCTCTTCAAAGCGCTATCTCTCTCTACATTTCACGAGTCCTGGGACCTCTCCTGGATGATGTACTGTAGCATATCCATCCCTAGGGAGCCGAGCGGCCTTGTTTTCTGCTGGGAGGGTTTTATTGGGGTTCATAAACAAGCTGGACTTTGTCAAACACTCGGATGGCTTCTGGCCCAAATACAGTCTATATTTGCATCTGACCAGCTGTAAAAAAAAAGCAAATGTTTAGAGATTTCTTTTCATATCTACCATTTATCATCCCCGGAGCCCTTTATTATGGATTCCCCACGTCAAATGCTATTACATTTAATTTAACAGCCTCTGCTTTCAGTGGACAAACCCAATAAAAGCCTAAATTAATCAGAAGGACTTTCTGAAACTCGAACTGATATAAATCACAGATGGCTGCGGTTTCTTGAGGTAATAAAGACCAGGCTTTGTATACGATTATGTAAACAAAGTAGGCTTTGATATAGTGGGACTGTTAAATGCGCTGCAATGACTCTAAGCCCCAAAAATCCAGCACGTCTCTGGATTCCCCTCAGTGGCCCCTAAAACTTCAGGGCTGACCTTGGCTATAAAAGTCTGCTCCACAGCTTACATTCCTGTAACGATGCAGCAACATAGCTGAGATGTTTTAGCAGCGCTGGGCTGATGTGTCGCTTTGCAGCCGCTGTTCCCCAACTACTCCAATGCATAAGATTAAGATGGTATGATCCCATGTCTGAGAGCGCGCCTGTCAGCAGGACCTTAGGAAAATGGGTCCTCTGATCATATATTATCAGCTAACCACACTCTTACTCAGTTTTTTCTTTCTTTAACTAAAGCCAGCTGTAGTACACACTGTGTATCTAGAAGAGGAGTGGGCAACACTTCGCTTTTAGTGCCTCATATTGACTTAATTACAACATTTGAAAAGTAAAACTTTAAAATGAAATATGGGCTCAGTATGCTGTCTACTTTTATCATCTTTCAAAAATGTTAACTCTTACAGTTCTACTTCCTTTATAGTAATTTCTGGCTGCCTGTATTTCTTAGCAAATTAATATATATATATTTTTTTATGTTTTTAAGATCTAATGTTTAACTTATGGCAAATATTGCATCTAAGTACAATTGAAAGGTAGCTTCCCCCTTACAGTTTCTTTTTGCTTTTTTGCCATACAAATATTTCCGGTCATCAACAAATTTAAATATCTGAGCAAATAAATAATAATTCATACAAACTGCAGTGGGGCTGCACGGTGGCACAGTTGGTAGCACTGTTGCCTTGCAGCAAGAATGTCCTGGGTTCGACTCCGAGAGTCTTTTGGCATGGAGTTTGCATGTTCTCCCCGTGCATGCGTGGGTTCTCTCCGAGTACTCCACCTTTCTCCCACAGTCCAAAGACATGCATGTTAGGTTGATTGGTCTCTCTAAATTGACCTTAGGTGTGTGAATGAGTGTGTGCTTGGTTGTTTGTATGTTGCCTTGCGATGGACTGGCGACCTGTCCAGGATGCACCCCACCTACCACCGTGGACCACTATGGAAGAAGCGGTATAGAAAATTACTGACAAACTGCAGTTTTCAAATTATGTTTACATTTTTTTATGGAAAACAAGAACTATCCAAGCCAGCCTGGCCCTATGTGAAATCGAGAAAGACATGTTACAGTAGTAAACTTCATAAGAAGTGATTGGCCTAAAAAAATTACTCCAAGATCGCATCCAGGGGGTCATAAAAGAAGACAGAACAACATCTAAAGCACTGCCAGCCTCACTTGCTTTAATTAAGGTCAGTGTTCAACAATAAGAAAGAGACTGGGCAAAAATGGCATCCATAGGTCGAGTTCTAACGTGAAAACACCTGCTTACCAAAAATAGACATCTCATGTTGCCAAAAACATCTTTGTAATCCTCAAAACCTTTGGGCAAATATTCTGTGGACTGACAACACTAAAGTGGTGTACATGTGGTGTAAAACTAACAGCACATCATACCGAGAGTCAATCATGGTGGTGGTAATATGCTGGTCTGGGACTATTTTGATGCTTCAGGACCAGGATGACTTACTGTGATTGATGAAACCATGAAAGCGGAAAATCCTGATGGAGAATGTCTAGCTATGAGTTTGTGACCTTAAGCTCCAGAGTTTTTAGGTAATGCGGCAGGACCATAATCCAAAACAAACCAGCAGGTCCACCTCTAAATGGCTAAGGAGTGGCCAAGTCAAAGTCTGGATTTAAATCGGATTGAGATTCTGAGCCATGCCTTTAAACAGGCCATTCATGCTTAAAATCCCTCCAATATGGTTAAATTAAAGCAATTCTGAAGAGTGAACTAAAGTTGCTCTACAGAGATGTGACTTGAACACTGAATGTTTTTTCCACATACTCTGGTTATATTTGTTTGATATGAAACTTTGTTTGTTGATCTGAAACATTTAAGCGTGTTTAAAAAATTAAAGATAAAAGAAATCTGCAGGAGGGCAAATACTTTTTTAACCTTCTGGGCTGAGAATGTCTTAGGATCTTCTATCCATGGTAACTAAAATGTGTCACTGGGTAGAGGGATGTCCTGTTGTCCTTCTCTGTATAGAACTGTTACTTCTGCTACCTGATCTCAGCTGAGCGAAGGTATTCCATGATGTGACCGACTGCCTTCACCCTACTGTTTTCAATTCTTAAAATTATCTTTTTCTTTGTGTCAAGGTTCTGCTGCTTCTTTCTTTCCCTAAACCTCTGAAAGCAAGCCGCTGCACTTTTATAAAGCCAGCAAGGGTAATAAAAACTTTTTGTTTGGTTGAGTTTCTTTCGTAATGTAAGAGTTCTGCCATGAAAGATGTGTTATGCTTCCTGAACTTCCTATCTTGACTGGTTAGACATAATATGGTGAAAACAACATAGCAATACAGCAGTAATGGGACCAGAAATCAAATCTAGAGAACCTAAACTCCTTGTCCATAGTTTTAACTTGTAACATTTGTGTCCTAATACAAGTATAGTCTAAAAGACTTAAATTAGATGTCTAAAGTGTTTTATTTTGGCCTTTTCTTTGCATTATTTGCTGTTATTTCAGCTTTTAACTTTATGTTCTCTCTCTTTTCTCTTCCTAGAAGCTACACCTGGCCTGACTCTGAATCTACCTGTGACACCTTCCTGGAGGGGGACATCGTCCAAGCTTCTGCCAACAACTTAATGCTCACCTTCTACCGATGATCCACGTGGCCCTGTCTTTCAGTGTTTAACCCTATTTTTCTCCTAGACATAGCTACTGACTGAGCTTTTACTGTGACTAACTATATGTGCTCTCTCTCATACTCTCAACTAGAAAACTGGTTCAGAGTTTATCTATTCTTTCTTCCTAGATGAAACCACTAAAGGAGCTACATCCATTAACATTGACTTTTCCATCCCATAGAAAGTACTCCTGGATCAGTGCTTCTGTGTTCTTTTTCTGTCTCTGCTCTGTTCTCTCTAACCCCCAGTCGGTCGTGGCAGATGGCCGCTCACACTGAGCCTGGTTGTGCTGGAGGTTTCTTCCTGCTAAAAGGGAGTTTTTCCTCTCCACTGTTGCTACATGCATGCTCAGTATGAGGGATTGCTGCAAAGTCAACGCCAGTGACTGTCCACTGTCTCTACATGCTCATCCAGGAGGAGTGACTGCCACAAGTCTCTGACTCGATGCAATCTGCTGGATTTCCTTAGATAGAAAAACTTTTAACCAATTTGAATAAATAACTGAATCTGACTGAACTGTTCTATAGTTAGGATTAATTTGAATGTATGTACCTGACATGAAATCTGTATGATTCGACTGAATTGACTTAGCCCATTTTAAACCTTTCACACAATCCAACAGGAAACAACACTCTCCCATTATTTGTACCTCTGCTTTCCTCCATCCCGTTGGATGGAGTAAGGGGGAGTCAGGTTTAGCTTAAACCGGCTCAGTTATGGTTGAGGTGCAAACACACCCTCCATTTCTGCTACCTTTGCGACCCCTTCTCTTTTCCAATGGTTATAATCAGTCTGACAGAGAGAGGTACCCCCAATCCTTGTGGTTTTTAGTATAACGATGGCCACCAGTGGGCTCTAGACGGACAAACTTTATCAGTTTATTATTCTACTTAGTACCCCTACATGTGGCCCATTCTTAAATGGCCAAACTCTAACACTCAGTAGTTTAATCTAACCTCCCCAACAACCCTCCACCATTCCAAACCCTTTTTGCCTTGAGACGACATGTGTTGTGAATTGGCGCTATATGAATAAAACTGAATTAAATTGAAAAACTGAATTTTCTTTGAGTGGCATCAAGATTTATTCACAAAATGTTGGTTTTCTATGATTCAAATTTTTTTGTTTCATTTCAGGGCATCGAGATTATCCAAGGAAGGCTAACTTACCCCTTTGGGTTTTAGTTTATTTAAAAGGTTCCAGTTTGTAGTTTGATCGCCCTAAAACCTGTCAAAAAAGATGGATATTTAATGTGAAACAAGCATTACCAATAAGAAGCCTAAGAAAGCTAAATTTGTGTTGTAGTTGAGTAAATAGAAAAATATACATGTGTCGAACTTAGTCTTGTGTCACTTTGAGTTTCTGCAAAGAAAACTTCATTATTTCTCTTTCATTCGAGTTGTATACCAGTGCTTCTGTGTGAGGGTCATCCTGTTCACTGCCTCCATCCCACTCTTTTTCCCCTCCACAGAAAAACATACAAACACTGCACATCACAAATACTCTCTGATGGACACGGCTCAGTGCAGCCGCTGAATCCTGCGAGTATTAAAGGGGGTCGAAGTGGCTCGCTCCAGCCAGAGAAAACAGTCGCCTTGCTATGAGGTCAGTGCGTGATGTGGGCTGTGAAGCAAAGATGATTTACGTTCACGTGTTTAATGTGTCGCTAAGTTATTTAGAGAAAAAGCAAACGCTTCTCTGGTGTTGGCTTTGGCAGGTTTTTGAGTACTATGGGCACTGGTAGGATTAATTGACATTCCTAATCTGTAAAGACGTATTACAAGACAGACTGAGCTAAGCTTCAATGAATCTCTGGCTGTGTAACCTTGGAGGGAAATATGTTGTTTTTAAGGCATATTAAAGTCTGCCATGGCCTCTGGATTTCTAACATGTTTACACTTAAAAATTAGTCTCAAATACCATTGGTTTCTATACTGTTCCAAACATGGTGTTTACATTTTTGGAGCTTTATATTAAACAAGAGGCTGTTTCCTTTTTTTAGGAAGTCTTGTGCTGTCTTTTAAACTGCCATTAGGCATTCTGGCTAATTAAAAAGCACATTTTGACCCTGGCTATAAACAAAGCAACTCGGAGGTGACATTTTGGGGCTTTATTCATTTAGGTTTATTCAGCTCAATAAGAACGTTATAAGTCTATGTATTAAATCAAAATAACAAAGTTATAACATAACCTTAACATTCAATGTTGTATAAACAACAGCAAGAATAATTTTGTTTTTCTGCCTTAAATAAATAATATACATTTTTCTGTTACCTCTGTGTTATCATGATCCTGTGGTATTTTGAGGAAGATTACATTAAATGAGAATCTCACAATGATTGATGCACATATACAACTAAACAACAACAATCTGATGTCCCAAACTTGGTGTCTTCAGCATGTCATTATCTATAAAGCCATTAACACTAACTATACCCAGGTTCCTTTCTGATTTATTTTGGATTCAGCTCTGCAAAGTTGTAATATTATTATTCAGCCCAAGAAATGCACATTTTTGTTTCCTTTCTTTAATTGGTGGGGGGGAAAATATAAAAACGTTCCACATAGTCTGTATACAACAAAAAAAGGCCCTTGAGGATGGTAAATGACGTAGGATTTCATGAAGTCATTAATTTGTTGCTTTTAAAGACACAGGCCTTCAGGTTCTTGGATATGCTACCTTTTTAAAGTGCCCAAATAATGAATAAATATTTTCAGGCTATGCACAAAAGTGCTCAGACAGTGAAAATGGGGGTACTACTGAAGTGGAAAATATATATTTTTTAAATGTGTACATTTCTTTTCATGAATGATGAGGATGTTGAGTTTAGTTGAACCACTTGTTGTAGACATGTGTAGTTAAGTTCTGGTTCACTATAGAGGTTACTACTTTTGCAACCATGTGTCAGAATAAATAGTTTTTATTTATAATTTATTTATTATGTTTCCTCTAAACACATTTATCAACAAAAGTCCAAAACACCACCTGAACTCATCTAAAAACTGCAAATAAGATAACAAAAAAATGTCAGGATTTTATTTTACTTAGACTTTTAAAAATATCCTGTTTCTTAAAAAAATTGCTATTACCAATCCCATATTACCAATAAAAGTAAGTTTACATGCAAAGTTTCAAGAACCCAAGATTTGAGGCCATTATCTCCAGGAACTGAACTTCTGAAGGTATTCAGGTGTGTCCTTTTAGGGGGTTTTCACACCTGTAGTTCATTTACACTGGTCTAAATCAGTTGTTCAGTTGGCTTACTTGTAACTGTTTTAGTTCCTTTTCACACAGAGAAAACCTAAGCAAACCATAATGTGTCACTATAAACTATGCGACAACTGTTTATTGGACAGATTTGTCCAGGACAGGAGAATCAAATGTAAATACAGGAAGCAGATGCAGTGTTCTAAGCTAATAGAAAACACTGAGAATTTAATGTGTTTCTGGGTGCTATTTCAGCTTAAATTATCTAAAAAGGATGCCCAATGTTTTCGAGAAAACATCTTGAAAGTTA
Source organism: Crenichthys baileyi (assembly GCA_036173005.1). Taxonomy (NCBI): domain Eukaryota; kingdom Metazoa; phylum Chordata; class Actinopteri; order Cyprinodontiformes; family Goodeidae; genus Crenichthys; species Crenichthys baileyi. The sequence continues at coordinate 49,135 of JAHHUM010000445.1, read as the reverse complement.
CATTGGGCTTTATGCTTTACGAAAAGAAGCAAGGCCTTTGTTTATCAGTTGGTGTACTCTACCGCATCCCACATACCTGGCTGCGGGAAGGTGTTTGGCTCTAGCTTACAGTGTACACTTTGCAGTATTTACCTGGTAGCTCTGTCAGATTGAGGCCGAATCACATTCACACCATAAACAAACCGCTCTAGCTTTCGTTTGGAACTGTACCGAGACTACCCCCTCCAAACGGACTCAGTACGGCTGTTTTGGTGTGCACCCTAGTCCATTTAATGTTTTCACATCTACACAAACAAACTGCACAAAGAGACAGATGTGAAAAACCAAAAAAAGGTGGGGCAGCTCATTAGTGATGATTAATTATCTATTAGAATTATAAATAAAAAATTGAAGTGCCGACACAGAGGAGCTATTTTTATCTTCAGCATAAAATAGCTCTGAATATCAAATGCCAAGAGAAAATCCAACTCAGCTTAGCTGTATCAGGTTTGCAAAAGAAATCCTGGCAACTTCAGACTTTGCCAGAAACCACAAGGGGTTAGAGGTAAAACATGTTTTCTCTATATATTTTTTGGATTTGAATGAAGTGAAGTTTTGGGTTGCGTCTGGGTACATCATTAAATGTCATTAAAGTGCTCTGTTCTCTTGGGAAAAATCTAAGATAACAGTAAAGAAATGTTAAAATACTGTGACATTTACCATGTCATGCAAGAGGTTTAAACAAAATCAACAAACAACAAAATCAGTTCTGATGTTACACTCACCCATCTCTCATGCTGCCCAGGCTTGTCAGTGAAGATACTGGACTGTTAGCATCAAAGTTGCCCTCCAGGCCTGGGTAACGGGAGCGGCTATCTCCAGATGGTGGCAACAGATCTTGATTTTCACTGCTGTGGGATGAGTTTCTGTTTGAGTAGACACCTGAAACAGAGCCACAGCTATTTTGATATTTTAGGGGATGTACTTAAATTAAACATAAAGAACATTGGTTCCTAAGGTTTGGGTTCAACGTCATCTGCTGGTAGTGAGACACCAGGGGTCTAAAACTGTTGGTGTAAAAACAAAAATAAAATAAAACTTTAAGAGTATAAAGGTTTTGGCTGAGGACTTAGAACAAATTTATATCCTCCAGTCTAAGTATTTCTGTAAGCTTTAAATGATGTAGTAAAGACCTAATCCATTATTTAATACTATTTCCGTTAGGTGTCAACAATGCTAGCGAATAACTTCTAACTGCTTTAGCTAGAAACAGTATAACTGTTAGCTTTTAACAATGCTTGTGGTTAAATATTAACTGCATTGATTATTAAGTCTAGCTCTGTTAGCTTTCAACAATCTTAACAGTTAACCACTTTGTTACATTAGTCAAAAGCAGTATTTCAGTTCACTTTAATGATGCTAACGGCTAACCACTAACTGCAATGTCTAATACTAGTATTTCTGTTAGGTTTCAACAATGCTAGCAAATAACTGCTTAGTGCTTTAGCTAAGCAAGTGTTTCAATTAGCTTTCAACAATGCTAACAGTTAACTATATTGACTATTAACTTTACTTCTGTTAGCTTTCAACAATGCTAACAATTAACTGCTAAGTGCTTTAACTAGGTCAGAATTTCTATTAGCTGTCAACAATGCTAACAGTTACCCACTATGCTGCTTCAGCATAAAAAAGCATTTCTGTTAACTTTAAATATACCATTAACTGTTTACTGCATTATCTACTAACAGTAGTTCTGTTAACTTTCAACAATCCAAACAAATAACCACTAACTACAATATTTACTGTAAAAACAGCATTTCTGCGAGCCTTCAATGATGCACATTTTTCACCGCTAACTGCATTCTCTAAGGATAGTTTTTAACTTTTAAGTCATTGTTTTTATTTGTTGTTTTTGTGTGCTGCACTTTGGCCAGCAGCAGGTGTTTTTAAATGTGCTATATAAATAAATTACTTTTGATTTGATATGGGTAGTATTTATTTTACCTATTTTACCTAACGGCATTAGATAGAAACAGTATTTCTGTTTTAATGATATTAGTCAAGGCAATAAGTGTGACAATTAGCACATTAAAAGCTAAAATAGCTCAGCTCAGAACTAAAAGCCAGAGAGTAGAATTAAGACACTTAAAAAAGAGCAATAAAGTCTTAATTAAATCAATCCTGACATGAACAGGGAGCCGGTCCAGAGAGGCCAGCACAGGTGTAATGTGGACATAGTGCTTAGTTTTGATAAGGAGGTATGCAGTATTTTGTACAGCTTGTAGCCACTGATTTGAAGATTTATCAAGACTATCAAAACAGAGAGTTGCAGTAAACCAAGCAAAATGTCATAAAAACACAAATCAGGAGTTGTAGGTGGAATAGCTTTCTCTTTAACCTGGAAGGTAATTTGCTTGTCAAATTTAAAGTTATGGTAGAAGATCACACTGTTTCTTGCAAATGAGTGAATGTAAGAGCAAACAGAAAGAACAAACGTGAGCAGAAGGCATCCAAGTGTTATATTAACTGTTAACTGACTGCATTATCTAATAATAGTATATCTGTTAGCTTTCAGCAATGCTGAAACGGTTAAACGTTAATTATATTGACTTTTTATTCCTTCATTTTTTTTGGAATATTTCTGGATTTCAAAAATCAGCTCAACTTTTGTGAGCTACAAGCCTGAATAGAAATGCCAAGAAGAGCTATAAAAAAATTATGCTCTACAGATAAGCCCAAAATTATTCATACTCCTGGTAGATTTCACCCAGGTTTCTTCTGTATTGAAGCACTATTAAGATTTTGGAGTGGCCAAGTCAGAGTTTTAACTTGAATTTGATATTCTGTGGAGAAAGTTAAACATATCAATCGAAGCACGCAAACACCTGATCAGCATTTTTGTTACTGTAAAGCCAATAAATATTTATCATTTATTATTGAGAAGGGTATAAATATTTTTTGGCATGCAGTTTTTAAAAATAAAATGTAATTAAAAACAGTGTTTCTTTCCAAAACTGATACTCTATTGTTTTCACAGAAAAGCAATCAGATGTAAAGCCTTGACATAAAGCACAATGCAAAAATTACACAATGAAGTAATGAATGTGCTTATTAGTGTATGCCTTTTTATAGCAACACCAATATTTCTTTTTTAATTTGCTTGAATTTCCTACTGGAGATGCACGGTTTTGAAGAAAGAAGCAGGCTTCAAGCTTCACGGCTACCTATTTAGCCTCTATCAGCCGACTGTTAATACAAAAACATATTTTTTTCATGTTTATATAAAGCTCTGACTGTATGTCATAAGCTAGGTCCTAAACACTTTGAGTTCATGCAAAGTTTATGATAACTATATCTGTCCCCATGAAGACAGCAAAAGTACACACAAATTATTCAGAGGAAAGGTGTCTTACTCTAATGTTTGTCCATTTTTGATAAGGAGAGGGTCCTCATGGGATAGTTTCAGAATTAAACACTGACACGCTTGTTTCGCCCTGAATAAACATAGCTCGCTGTGTGCTGTTTGAGGCTTTTCCTCCAAAGTCCTCAGAGTAAAACTGCAAGTAGTCTGAAGTAATAGACATGGACAGCTCTCCTGGACACACTCTCATTCTCTTTGCCAACTCAGCCTCAGTGTTCCTGACAGCTTCTTGAGCCACGTTCAGCCATTGAAGCAGGGAAAAAATAGAGCTTGGCTCAAACGCTGGTGTTGAAGAAGCTGAAAGAGTGGGTGGAGTGAGGGGGGCCAGATCGCCCGCATTCAGTGCCCGGTAATTGGACAAGGTAAACACCGGCACGATGAGCTATCATAGAAGGAATGAGATGGGAGGGAGCGGAAAAGGAGCAAATGAGGCCATGGGAGAAAATGAAAGAGACAGTTTAAACAGCCCAGGTGTTTGGGTAGCTACAACATCTCTTTGTTGGAGGGTAAACACAGACATTTGCTACTGTTTCATACCTGTGAAGTCATCTAAGGCTGGTAGAGGCGAGCTCTTTTCCTGGTGGGAACAGGCTGAGATGTGGAGATGCTGCCTCGCCAAACAATCGCTCAAAATGTCTGATTCCAACACAGTATGCACACGAGCCTGCAAGTAAGACAAAATACAGATGTTCGTCCTTAAATATGGAGTGGTGCTTTTATGTTGCATGTGAAGGAATGAGAATAATTACAGTGCCTTGCCAAACTGTGCTTTCCCACATTCTGTCACATTATAACCATGAATATCAGTGTATTTTATTGGGATTTTATGTGATAAGCATCTTTATGAATAATCGTGAAGTGAAAAGAAGATTATACATGTTTTTCTATATTTTTTATGAATGTTGAGAAAATAAAAATGTCGGAAAAAATGTGATGTGTATTTATATTCAGCCCTCTGAGTCAAAACTTTGTAGGACCACATTTTGATGCTATGACAGCAGCAAGTCTTTTTGGGTTTTACACATCTAAAGGATAAAATGTATCTTTGAAAAATGGCTCAAGAGTACTCAGTTTGGATGAAGAGTGTTTATAAACGTCTATTTCTAAATCTTGCTCCAGATTTCCAATTGGATTTAGGTTTGGGTTTTGACTAGGCCATTTTAACACAGGGGTGAATCTGAATCAAATAATTAGATACTAACAGGACTCTGTAGATACCGATGACATGCTAAGAAGATCATTTAACCATTTGACTCAGGTGCATTGGAGCAAGGATGCATCTGAAAGAAACAGAAGGCTGACCCTCGAGGTGTAGAGTTTGAGACTCCTGATTTAAATTGTTCCATTGTAGCTCTGACTCCTGTTGGCAGGCGAACATTCATCCCAGTCTCCTCTCAAGTTTTTGGAGCCTATATCAGGGTTTTTTCCAGGATTGTCCTGTATTTAGATCCATCCATTTTCTAATCAACTCTAAACAGCACAACATAATGCTGCCACCATCATGTTTCACTGGGAGAAAGGTGTGTTCCGGTTGATAAGGAGTGTAAGTTTTACTCCAAACAAATAATTCAGTTTTGGTCACATCTGATCAGAGCACCTTTTACAATGTGTTTGTTTATTTCTTACATGGCTCGTGTCAAACAACAAATGGTTCTTCTTATGAGTTTCTTTCAACAATAGTTTGCTTCTAACCACTTCCATAATGGCCAGATTTGTGGAGTGCATTACTAGTAGTTGTCCTGTCAACAAATTCTCCCACCTGAGCTGTTGATCTCTGCAGCTCCTCCAGTTACCATGTGCCTCCTGGCTGCTTCTCTGATTATTGCTCTCCTTGCCCGTCCTGTTAGGTGGACGACCATGTCTTGGCAGGTTTGAAGTTTTGCCATCCTTTTTCCATGATCAGATGATGGTTTAAACAGAGCTCTGTCAGATGTTCAAAGGTAGGGATAATAATTTCTAACCTAACCAAACTTCTCCCTGACCTGTCTGCTGGGCTTCTTGGTCTTGGTCCTGTTCACTGATGTTTTCTAACAAACTTCTGAGACCTTTACAGAACAGATGGAGTTATATTGTGATTAAACTACATAGAGCTGGATAAAATTAACCTATTTGGGGACTTCTGGGTGTGAGTGGTTGCAATGGATGTTAGTTTGGAGCATTAGAGTAAAGGGGGGTGGATACATATGCACGGCACACTTTTTAGATTTTTATTTGTAAAAAAAGTTTGAGAACCATGTATTATTTTCACAATAATGAGTTTGTGTTGGCCTATGTGTGAAAAATGTGTAAAAGATTATGGGGTGTGAATACTTTTAAAAGGCACTGTGTGTAAAAGCTGCATCTTAGTTGTCTTTTGTTTTGGCTGTGCAGTTCCCATGCAGCTTCAATTCAAAAGGACTGACTTTGATTACATACAGCAGATCAATAGAAAGCACATTTATTTTTGGGTTCTACTGTTCATTTTTCCACGTATATGAGCCCTGGTTCTTGTTTGAAGTTGTGCTTCAGCCTCCTGAGGAACAAAATCCAGAAATCTTGTCAGGCAAGTTATTCCAAGATGTTTAAATAAAATAAAAGCAGCAGAATTTACTTTATTATCCTCTGTTAACAGAACATCCCTGAGGACCTTCTAAAACATTTAACTGACAGAGAAGGCTCTCAGCGACTGCCAAAGAGCTAAGCATGTATAATCAGCGAAAAAATTTGCCCAAATCAATGTTTATGAAGATGCAAGCTTCAATAGTTCGGTCACATAAGCTTTAAGAATATTCTAACCGTAGGGAGTTTTTAAATTGAATGTTTATGAAGTGTGCGTTTCAAAGTTTTATTTAGCCCCAGAGGGTTTACTGCAGCGCAGGGTGTGTTGGCTTTGTCATAACACTGAAGCCCATGTTGTTCTGTTTAAACCAGTAAAGCATCTGCAACACACCAAACGCACTGTCACTCATGGTCCATAGGAAACAAACAAGGCCCAGATAACGCAGAACAATAGCCCCACTATTCTGACTTTTGTAATAGTTTTGTTGTATTTCATCCTACTGAATAATAAATTTATTTTTCCCTCATGTTGCTGATCTTCATCTCCTTGGCACAGAAGGAAATCAGACCTGCTGTATACCCTCTTAACCTGTAAATGTTTTTTTTCTCTTAATGAAAGGAAATCTTTTTAACCTTTGAGATTTAAAGTGAATCCGCAATATCTGCTAATATTCTGAAAATAAAGTGTCCTATTTTCTGCTTCCTCCAGTTCCTTGTCAAGTCCAGGGCTACAATATATAAGGGAGCCATTCTTATTTGTATGCAAAAGTAATTTTTCACTGAATGTTTAGGCAGATATATTGATGGTCCAGAATTTTAAAAAATAAAATAAAATACATGTCTTTATGACAACATATTCAATCTTAAAATGTTGATTGAATTAATGTTCTCTGCTCAAAATAATTAATAAATGTCTAATGCACACAATTACTGAAGAATGACTGGTTGAAGGTACCACACTGTAAGGATGGATGGCTGTGACATGCTATTTATCTAAACCTGCACTTTAAACCAAAGTGTGTTGAGGTCCTATCAGAAAAGAAAATATTTATGTGAACCTTATTATATTAATAAGACAAAGGAGAGGGGAGTTTCTGTGTCCCAAAGATGAAAGCACTTTGGTGCAAAATGTGTGGATCAAGTTCAGAAAGCAAGAGACCTTGTAAAGATGATGGCTGAAATAGGAGCGTTAACAGTAAAACAAGTCCTGAACTGACTGAAAGGCCGCTCAGTGAGGAAGAAGCCATTACTCCAAAAGCAACACCAGATATGTCCTGTGGTCTGATGAAACAAAAATTGAAGTCTAAGAACTACATCCCAGCTCGGAAGTACAGGGGTGGCAGCATCTTGTTGATGAAGTGGTATAGTTCACAAAATAGATGGTATCATAAAGAAAAGACCATCAACAAATCAGCCATAAAGTTAAAGCTTGGGTACAAATCAGTCTTCCAAATGAACAATGACCCGTAGCATCCGGCTACATTAGTCACTTAAAACATATTTTCCTTGCTGGAGCTGCTTACTCCTACAAGGTTTCACACATGTAATCTTCAGAGATATAAAAAGGTTTATTTAAGCCTCAAATTTGTAATCATTACAGCATTGCTGTTGAAGTCCCAGTAAAAACGTCAGATCTGGTGGAAGCAGTTAAATGAGTAAAAAGGTCAGATCTGTGAAGTCTGTGTGTGAAACAAATAAATAATTTTGTCAGCATTTGAAACAGATTTTGCAGTTTATGCTATTATGTTTAAGATAAGTTTCCGGTTGATTCCACATGACTACTGTCATAATCTGTGTGCTTTAAACATACCTCCAAACATTTAAAAACCTGCTACCACCATTCATCTCTATAGAGGTTTTAGTAACGATGCGTGTTTCTCATGTGGATGATCAGAGAAGTAAAGTGGGGGTAACGGTGAGTACCTTGACCTCCCTCTGGTGCAGGCCTTTGGCAGAATGAGCTTTGACATGCTTCCTTAACGAGCTAGGGTCTGTGTAACGTTTGGTACATCCAGGGATCTGACAGGCGTATGGCTTCTGTCAATAAAAACACAACAAGAAAAAACTCAGAAAAATACAAGAGGGGTGTGTCATGATTTGTGGGTGTTTTTGGTTTCTTCTTCTTCTTCTTTTTATTATTATTATTCTTGACAGATTTTGAATCATGCTTCTGGTCATGTTTTAGTTTTTATCTTCTTGTTCATGTTTTGTCAAGTTAGGTTTTTTGGATCTGGTTATGCTTTAGTTTCATGTTTTTCTAGTTATATTTCTATTAGTTTGTATCCTTGATTTCCGTTCTGCTCTTACGTTTTGTTTTCTCCTGTCAATTAACTTTATTCGGTTCACCTGCACCTAGCTAATCTGTCTCCTTGCTTCACCTGGTTCACAGTCCATAAATACACTTCTGTTCTGTTCATTCATCGTGGAATCATTTTCAGATCTTGTCACCTTGTTTTAAGGATCATGCCTGTTCACTGTTTTGTTCCTGCCTCCTCCTGTGAGTGAGTTTTTGTTTTTTGCTCATTAAATCTTTTTCACCTACCGTCATGCTGCCTGCTTGTCTGCATTCCGGGGTCCTACGCTGCACTAATCCTGACAGGGTGCTTATTTTACAAGATAGGACTGTTTTACTTGCTACTTTATCTTGTAGTTGCTCCTAAATGTTTCATCTTGCCTATATGTGTTTCAAAACCTGTGAACCGTGAAGCATGCAAAACATGTCAGTTCATTATAATATCAAATACATATGTTTATTAACTGCATTACAGATTAAATAATGGTTATTTGCATGTAAAGGTTTAGGATAAATAAAGAGAATTATGTGCAGACTGCACAGAAAAAATAAACAAGGAGTAGTTCTTTCTCCTGAGCTGAAAATGCAGCATATTTACCTTTCATCTGAAAGCGTAAAGGAAGGAAAACAAAAGAAGTATTCAGAAACAAACAAATTAAATGTTCAAATAATGTGCAACAAACAATCTAACAACAAAAAAACAAACAATTTAACAACAACAAACAATTTATTCCTAGTAGAAATTTAATTTTAAAGCTTCATTTTTATGTTTATAAGTCAAATAAAGCAGAAATCCATATAATCAGTGTAGAACAATCAATTTGAATTAGAAAAAAAAAATAAAGAAACTGACTCTAAAATGTTTTAAGTGGACAAACCACTCAAATAATTTATATATTGTACTCTGTTTAATTTAAAATCCAGCAGTAAGTTACATTTACTGACAGATGGGGCTGCACAAAATCTTGCAAATATTTCATCATCACAACATTAGCGTGTTAATGAATGAATGAATGAATGAACACACTAATGTTGTTGAAATCTTCATTTCGAACATGTAAACAACAAATGTCAGCAGAAAAACATATAATAAAAATAAAAATAGGAACAATAATAAAACAAAAAATAAAACCATATTCAGTTTGAAAAGGAGCAGTACTTTAACATTATATATATTTCTACCTGTAATTTGTCCTTCATGTCTCAGTAATCCAGTCTAAACTATCCGCAAATTACCGATACATCTTCCTCATAGAAATAACAACATGCTCATTAAACCCAAAAAAGGTTTAAAGTCTCACAACTCAAGTAGCAGATTTAATGATGCATTTAAACTGTGCTTTATTCATGGTTAAATACTTATACAGCAAACAGGTGTTTGAATTTATTGTGGATTTTCTCTAATCCATGCAGGGTCAGATTTATTTATGCAGGCACAAATATTTAAATACACCACCACTAATATTTGGTTGAATGTTCCTTAGCAACTCGCAGCACAACCAGGTGCTTTTAGCAAACCTGCCACAGTTCTGGCTAGACATTACACTCTTATTTGTGCTTTGCGTTATAATTTACACATTGTAATAATTCACATCTAACTCTTTTTAAACACTTAAAAATCCATCCTTCTAATCTCTATACCCACTTGTTCTTGCAGGGTCGCGGGGCGGCTGGTGCCTGTCTTTATTGGGCAAGAGGCGGGGTACACCCTGGGCAGATTGCCAGTCCATGGCAGAACTTAAATAGCCAATGTACTAAAATAATGCTTGTGTTTATCTTTAAACATAAACGCACAGACACAACATAAGTAGGCAATCCAGAAACAAAAATGCTGGACAAAGGAACTAAATAACAAAACGTCTTCTCTGCATCTGGGCAGAGATTTCTGAACTTCTCAGCTGACGGAAAGAGCAATTGCAGTGCAATTATTACCATATTTATCATTTTATTCTTAGAACACGAGTTAAGCCGCCTTCCTATCCAGCCCACTAATGGGCTTGGTTTCTCATTTAAAATTACTTTGTTTGGCTAAGTTAATTAACACCAACAAAACAAGAGAGTGGATGGAAATAAAAGCCACAATTTACAGCAACATCAGCAAAAATAATCATGTTTACAGGTCAGCTTATTCTACTTGAAGATGTGGAAATATAGAGGATAATTTCCATCATGAAATGCTTTTTAAGCACCAAATGTTGTAGAAACATAGGGAACACTAGTTTTAATACTTCTGCATAAATCCATTCAATAAGCCAAATTTTTCAGGCCCTATGAGCGGGAATCTTATGTTTATTTTATATTTCTGTGTGCCCTTAAATTATAGGTAATAAAAATCCCTTCATCCTAAAATTACAGCAGCACAATTCAAGTTGTTTAATCAAACTTACATAAAAAAAAATTCAGAGGTTCTTATGTTATATTCTGCAATTACTTACATGCAGACAGTCCTTTGCTGGGCCTCCAAATGGCGCCTGATTCTTGATTTGTGACGCAACCGAGAAACCGCCATTAGCCAGTGTGAAACCACAAAAGGGAGGGACAACCTTTCTGCTTCTGTTGTAATAACAACAGAGTGCCACATCTCATCCGTGTAATAAGAGATCTGATTCGCTGGATTACAGCTAAATCCTCATTGCTTGTCAGCAAGAGTAAAAATAACTGCAGGCTTTAGGAGTAAATCCACAGAATGTCTCCAGTTCAACCGTTCCACTGAACTGAGACCGTATATCTGGCAGAAAGGGGAGTAAGAGGAGCAATGGCTCTTTAAATTAAACTGGTTTTATATGTGTGTCCTGGATATGCACGCCCAACTATTTTCATTTTTATTTATAACATATTTAAAGCTAGAAAACAAAGTTATATGTTAAAGCATATTTGAAGCCCTTTGGACCTTATTTAGAGTCAACTACAGCTTTCGTTCATTTACACATGGTCAAGTTTATATAATTGTTTCCTTTTTATGCTGAGATAGATATTTATAGAGAACATTTCATGATTAGTTAAGTAGCAGAGCAGTTTATCAGGTGAATGCATGTGTTAACTGACTGTGTCCAGGTGGGTGCGCTGGTGTTTGGCCCGGTCACTGGAGTTGCTGAAGGCCTTTAGACAGCCTGGGTGTTGGCAGATATATGGTTTTTCTCCTGTATGGCTCCTCAAGTGGATCTTTAGGTTCTCCAGACGTGAAAATGCCTTGGAGCAGCCTTCAAACTACAAAAAAGATTAGGAAAAAACAGAGATTATAATATTATAATAATCGTCACACTATTACATATCTGCCTTTTGTTTCAATGGCATAGCAAGACATGACAGCATAGGAAGGTAACACTCTAACATACAGAATTTGTTCAATTTGTTGAAGATTTACCCACGTCAGCATGCTGGATGGTTGAAACTCAAAGTGTACCTGACAGCCTGAACTACTTTCTGGTAAATTTATCTGACTTCTTTAGCACTCATACAAAATTAAAATTCTATTCCTAGTGTAATCTTAAACATGAAAGTTAAAAAAAAAGCAATGTCCTGGCAAAAATAACGTATCTCAACTGGACACAGCAGGACATTGTGTATTTCACACTTTTGATCCCAATACACATGTAATATTGTAAGGAGTAGCACATCAAAACACACAAACATTGAAAAAATGGCCCATCTAACTCTGCCCACAGCAGTGTTTGTTGCTTTACATGATGTGTTTAAAATAAAGTAACTGTCTATTAAGTCTACAATGTCGGTTAAACACAAAAGCTACAGTGTACCGACAAGAAGACATAAAGGGATTTGGGTCCCTATATTGGGCAGAACATTCCTATAACTGAAAGGAAAGCTGAACCACACTATTATGGTATTATTAGTGAATTTGAAAACTGAAATGTATATCAAGATCTAATTGCTTTTATTTAAAACAAAATAGCAACAGTAATTACACTGGTCACAGGTAGAATGTCTGCAACATTTATTTATTGTAAAGTTACTAAAGTCACTTTTGACTTTAAAACACAGAAACTATTTCTGCAGGACAGAATAATGTGTTCTGTCCGGCAGAGAAGCAGAAAAGCCCAACAGATTTACTTTCACAAGTGGAGCATTACGGCTAACGCTATAATTCTCTGCTTGATATATATATATATACAGGGGTTGGACAATGAAACTGAAACACCTGTCATTTTAGTGTGGGAGGTTCCATGGCTAAACTGGACCAGCCTGGTAGCCAGTCTTCATTGATTGCACATTGCACCGAAAGAGCAGGTTTTGAAGGTTCAATTAGCAGGGTAAGAGCACAGTTTTGTCAAATTTTAAAATCAACCATTATTGGTGATTTTCCCAGAGTTCAAAAGGGGACAAATTTTTGGTGCAGTTGCTGGCGCTCTGCGACCAAGACACAATCTTTGTGATGTATCAAGAGCCACGGTATCCGGGTAATGCAGCATACCAAAAAGAAGGGACGAACCACATCCAACGGGAAAAACTGTGGACCATGAGGAAGCTGTCTGAAAGGGATGTTGGGGGGGCTAACCCGGATTTTTACCCAAAAAAATAAAACCAGGGCTGCCCAAATCACGGCAGAATTAAATGGCACCTAACTCCCCTATTTTCCACCAAACTGCCCGCGGGGCTCCACAGGGTCTATACACGGGGGGCGCTATAGCCAACCTTTGGATCACCTCCCAAAAATGGGTTCAAGGGGTGCAAGGCGTGCAAATCTGGGCGTGGACAATGTAAAACATGTATTTTCTTGATGATCCCCCTTTTACTGTTTTCCCCCACATCCGGAGGTTACGGTGTGGAAAAGCCCCAAAAAAGCGTCCCCCCCCAGCTTTCATGCCGATGAGCAGGGGGTGGATCATGAGGGTTTGGGCGCCTATCATGGCTTTCCCTTGGCCCAATATTTTGCTAGATGGGCGCTCACTCCCAAAGGACTACCAAACCCATTTTGGGGCCCATTGCATCCAAGGTTAAAACATGTATCCTGAAGGGGGTGCCGGTATCGGGATAAATGCCCAATAACAACCCAAGACGGTGAAAGATTGGTTTCATGCAGAAAGTGAAGTTGAACATCTCCCAGGGCCCCCGCCACAGTCACAGTCTAAATATTATTGAGCCGTTTTGGGGTGTTTGGGGGAGCAAGTCAGGAAACTTTTCCTCCACCAGTATCACGTAGTGACCTGGCCACTATCTGCAAGAAGAATGGCTTAAAATCCTCTGCCACTGTGCAGGACTTTTTTTATGTCTTCCCCAAGACGAATTGACGCTGATTTGGGTCAAAAAGGCCCACACCCCACTAAAAAATTATTGTGGTCTAAAACCAGGGTTTTAGTTTCATTGTCCAACCCCGTATATATATATATATATAATATTATTATATAATATATTATATTAAAACTTAATTAGAAACTGATTTGGGATTATTTTAATTGCAATGGACACCAAGATGGAAACGAAAAGGAAAGCAAAAGAAGCAAGAAAGAGAGGCGGGTCAAAAAGGAAAAAGGGAGAGAAGGACAAAAAATAGTGAAGAGAAAAAACGATGACGAGAATACAAGATAACACCCTAGAAGACTGCTTCTACACCTGCAGGAACATATATAACAGCGATGCTACTGAAAAGTGCATGGTACAAATGAATGCAAGATGTACAGGGGTTGGACAATGAAACTGAAACACCTGTCATTTTAGTGTGGGAGGTTTCATGGCTAAATTGGACCAGCCTGGTAGCCAGTCTCACTGATTGCACTTCACCCCGTAAGAGCAGAGTGTGAAGGGTTCAATTAGAGGGTAAGAGCACAGTTTTTCTAAAAAAAACTGAAAAGCAACAACATTATGGGTGACATACCAGAGTTCAAAAGAGGACAAATTGTTTTGCACGTCTTGCTGGGGCATCTGTGACCAAGACAGCAAGTTCTTTTTGATGTATCAAGAGCCCCGTATCCAGGGTAAGTCAGCATACCACCAAGAAGGAAACCCCATCCAAAAAGGATTAACTGTGGACGCAAGAGGAAGCTGTCTGAAAAGGATGTTCGGGTGCTAACCTGGATTTTATCCAAAATACATAAAACCCCGGCTCCCAAATCACGGCAGAATTAAATGTGCACCCAAACTCTCCTATTTCCACCAGAACTGTTCCGGGAACTCCACAGGGTCAATGTACACGGGCCGGGGTGCTATAGCCAAACTTTGGTCACTCATGCCAATGAAAACGTCGGTTTTAATGGTGCAAGGAGCGCAAATATTGGGCTGTGGACAATGTGAAACATGTATTTTTCTCTGATGAGCCACCTTTATGTTTTCCCCCCATCGGGGAGAGTTACGGGGGGAGAAGCCCCAAAGAAGCGTACCACCCAGACTGTTGCATCCCAGAGTGAAAAAATTTCCCTTGGCCCAATACTAGTGCTAGATGGGCGCGTCACTGCCCAAAGGCTACCGAACCATTCTTGAGGACCATGTGCAGCCAAAAGGTACAAACGTATCCTGAAGGCGGGCCGTGTATCAGGATGACAATGACCCAAAAAAAGCAAGACTGGTGAAAGTTGGTTTGTGGAAAAGAAAGTGAAGTTGAACATCTCCCATGGCCTGCACAGTCACCAGATCTAAATATTATTGAGCCCTTTGGGGTGTTTTTGGAGGAGCGAGTCAGGAAACGTTTTCCCCCACCAGTATCACATAGTGACCCGGCCACTAACCCCGAAGAAGAATGGCTCAAAATCCCCTGGGCCAGTGCAGGACTTGTATATGTCATTCCCAAGACGAATTGACGCTGTATTGGCCGCAAAAGGAGGCCCTACACCATACTAACAAATTATTGTGGTCTAAAACCAGGTGTTTCAGTTTCATTGTCTAACCCCTGTATTTAGTGGTGACTGTGGCTCAATATAGAACATTTGTGTACCTGTTAACACCTGAATCTAAACACCTGTAGGTGTAAGTGTGAGCGCGCTTGTGTGTACAAGGTTTCTCCATAAAAATATGCAATAGCGAGTGTGAGGAGCCACAGACCTGCCCCCCTTGACCCGAGACAGACATGGAGGAGATCTGAGCCACAGACATCCAAAGTCCCCACAGAGCACTGGAACCCAAGGAGGACTACCGCTGGGACTACCTCACCCTCCACAGAGAAGAGCAGAGGAGAGCCCCAGGGGAACCACCCAGCAGCCATACTGCAGAAGCCCCAGGGAGCTGCAGTGACGAGCCCAAAGGCCCCGCAGGCAGTTGCTATGCCGGAGCAGATCCAGCCATGGACTCAGAGACCCGAGACCCTGGGAGGAAATAGGCCCAACATTTGATGGGGGGCCTGAGCTGACCCAAGAGAGGGAGCAGCCCAAGACCCAACCTGACACAAAAACAGGCACACACAGTCAGAATCACACATTCCCACCCTCATGCATACACATAAAAAGACTCACACCCACACATCCAATGAACAGATACACAAAACACTCGCACTCGTCATATATACTCTACACTCCCAGGTCCAGGTACCAGTACCCCAGAAGGGCAACCAGCCCCTGGAGCCAGGAGATCGTCCCCTTCATTGCGGGTCACTTTGTTTAAAATCAGCCCCTTATTTCATGTTCTCATAACATTGAATTACTAATCGGTTTCTTTCACCTTGAGGTTTTTGGGAAAGTCAGAAATTTAATTCTGCTTCAGTCACAAGTGGTGAGATAAATCTGAAGACAGTTTGAACTAAGACAGTATGTTGGTTTAAGAAAGCCCAGGAACCGGTTCCCCCCGGTGGTCCAGGGTCTGCACCAACACTCAGCAGCAAGACTGCCCGGTTTCAAGCAGGGTAGACCCCCCAGCCCCTAACATGTCGGGCAGGCAACATCTGACCGCAGCAGTAGGAACCGTGAGGGACCAAGGTAGGAGGGGCACACTGTATTCCATCCAGGGGGAGCCGGTCCCCGAGAGGTGTAAATATTTTTGATTCTCTTTATAAAACACAAAAAATGTTACCATATGCATGTTTGGTATACTTTTTCACCTATATAGAATCTGACAACTATTTGTTTCACTTTAACCTACTTCATTAACGAATTGGGCTCAAAGATCAGAAATCATCCAAAATGAAAAAAACAATACTATTTGTAATAAAAACCACAAATGTGGACAATGAACTGTTTCTTAACTTGACAAAGTAAACATAGGTTGCAAATTTGAACACATAAAAGTAATACTGATACAACACAGAAATATTATAAACAAATATTTACAACAACCTTATATTTATAGATGTTATTTCAGTCTTGCCAGCTGCAGTTGCCCCGTATGATCATTAACACTGCTGCTATACTTTAGAACTTGAAGATTTGCTTAGTTTCAGACAGTGTTCTTGGTGTAAACTTATCTCTTTGATACAATAACTGATAAGAAACATGATTTTTCTCATAAAATTATATATCATCTTGTTTGTCCTCATTAAAAAAAGATCAAAGCATACAGAAACACGTTATTTTATGCTAATGTTTGAAATTTTCAAATTAAACTCATCATGTTTAAAAAAAGTTATATTAAGACAGAAATGGGTCACCATTCAAAACCAAAAAAATCAGGTAACCTTTTTCCCCGGATAGTCAACTAAACCAAAAACATACGGCCATGGTGGCTTGTTCTAACAGGACTCTCTGGGCTAAATCCAGACAAGAAGCAAACATCGCCATCGGCGGTTAGTTTTTCTTACTTAAGAGTTATAATGAAGAACTTTGTAAGGATGACATAAAAATTAAAAAGCACGGTCTATTTGCTTTTGAAAACCACTCATAATTTCTTGGAATAAAGGCTTCGAGGTGTGAGTCTAAGAGCAGGAAGAACGACTTTCATCTAAACTGTTTTTCTTCCAAACATTCACTCCTGGTTTTATTAGTTCTCACTAATGACTGTAAATGTCACTCACCTCATTTATTTTGATAAGTCTCTAAGTAAAAAAATATCCCACTACATCATGATGATTAATTAATACATAGTTAAAAACCACCTCAATATAAAAATACAGTTCAGACCACATATAAACAGATGAAATCCTGAGAAACTTCCTCATTCAAGAATATGAAGATTTGAGGCTCCAAAGCTGTAAAAACAAACGTGTCATAAATTAACAAAGGAAAATTATTTAATATTTTAAAACAAAACTTTTTTCTTTGACTTGGTGGTTTTAATAACTTATGTACCGTATGTGTATGCAAAACAAACACTTAAAGATTTAATTGCATGACTTGATAACATCTTGACTTTTCTACACTTTCTGTAGCTTCTAGTCATTTTATAACTCTTCCCTATTAATCCAGATACTCATAGATTTTATGCTAATAGTCAAATAAATGGCTCATAAACACATTAAAGACAGTTTGATGTTTCAATTCAATTAAATTCAATTAAATTTAATTTATACAGCGCCAATTCACAACACATGTCGTCTCAAGGCACTTCACGAAGTCAATTCAATCGCCTCATTCAGATTTCAATTCAGGTACATTAATTCCAATTAATCCTAACTATTGAATAGTGCAGTCAGATTCAGTTATTTATTCAAATTGGATAAAAAGTTTTTCTATCTAAGGAAACAGATTGCATCCAGTCAGTGACTTGCAGCATTCCCTCCTCCTGGATGAGCATGTAGAGACAGTGGACAGTCACTGGCGTTGACTTTGCAGCAATCCTTCATACTGAGCATGCATGTAGCGACAGTGGAGAGGAAAAACTCCCTTTTAACAGGAAGAAACCTCCAGCAGAACCAGGCTCAGTGTGAGCGACCATCTACCATGACCGACTGGGGGTTAGAGAGAACAGAGCAGAGACACAAAGCGAACAAAGAAGCACTGATCCAGGAGTCCTTTCTATGGGAAGGAAAAGGTAAATGTTAATGGATGTAGCTCCTTTAGTGGTTTCATCTAGGAAGAAAAAACAGATAAACTCTGAGCCAGTTTTCTAGTTGAGAGTATGAGAGAGAGCACATATAGTTAGTCACAGTAAAAGCTCAGTCAGTAGCTATGTCTAGGAGAAAAATAGGGTTAAACACTGAAAGACAGGGCCAAGTGTATCATTGGTGAACATTAAGTTGTTGGCAGAAGCTTGGACGATGTCCCCCTCCAGGAAGGTGTCACAGGTAGATTCAGAGTTAGGCCAGGTGTAGCTTCTAGGAAGAGAAAAGAGAGAGAACATAAAGTTAAAAGCTCAAATAACAGCAAATAATGCAAAACTGGAGAGTAGTATGAGAATGTAGCGAAGAGGGTGAAAGTGGTCATTATGTCCTCCAGCAGCCTAAGCCTATAGCAGCATAGCTACAGTGATAGCTCAGGATAAACTAAGCCACTCTAACTATAAGCTTTATCAAAAAGGAAAATTTTAAGCCTAGCCTTAAAAGTAGACAGGGTGTCTGCCTCACTGACTAAAACTGGGAGCTGGTTCCACAGGAGAGGAGCCTGATAACTAAAGGATCTGCCTCCCATTCTACTTCTAGAGACTCTAGGAACCACCAGTAAACCTGCAGTCTGAGAATGAAGTGCTCTGTTAGGAATGTATGGAACAATCAGATCTCTGATGTATGATGGAGCTAGATCATTAAGGGCTTTATATGTGAGGAGGAGAATTTTAAATTTTATTCTGGATTTAACAGGGAGCCAATGAAGGGAAGCTAAAATAGGAGAAATATGATCTCTCTTTTTAATTTTCATCACAACTCTTGCTGCAGCATTTTGGATCAGCTGAAGGCTTTTAACTGCATTTTGTGGACATCCTGATAGTAAAGAATTACAATAGTCCAGCCTTGAAGTAACAAATGCATGGACTAGTTTTTCAGCGTCACTCCTGGATAGGATATTTCTAATTTTGGCAATGTTCCGGAGATGGATGTTTAAGTTTAAGTGGTGCTAAGACAGGCTCTAAATGTTTTCCTATCTAAAACAATAGATTTAGTTCTTTTGTATAGCGCCAAAACTCAACAAATATAACCGAGCAGATGCAGTTTGTTTACATTCCCATATATTTAAATTGACATTAAATGATTTGTAGGCACTTAATATTACTGCACATTTAGTGCTTAAGTACTTTTAATTTTAAGGCATTTATGTTGGCAGATCATGGAACAAACTTCAATTCTAATCATGCAAAACTGCTGTTTGGTTTCACTGAACAGAAAACCTTTACAAATGCTTTATTGTGTCCATGAACAGAACAATTATTACATTCAAAAGCAGAATAACAAAGCAGTTCATGAAATTCCTCCATCAGAAGTAGTGCAAATCAGTTTATTTCGCTTTAAATCGCTTTGGTATTTTCTCACTGTTTGGTTGGATTTGTACAATGCAAAATATTTAGACTACTATTTTCTACTTTACTTTGTATACGCCCCAGTCTTTAAACAAAATGTCATCTTTCTTGAAGTTAAAGCAAAAAAAAGTTCTGGATAAATGCAGAGAAAGCTTACAGTTAAATTACATGCATTGACGGTCAGAGCAGTCTTGACTGGTCACACAAATATAAAATTGCTTTAGAGATTTTACTTGCTGGGATAGTTGTTGGTGTACCCTCACAGTAATCTGACTGCAGTCCCATAAATCATGTCTGGAACATGGTGGATTTAAAAAGTCTTTGGGGACTCGTGTTTATGGTCTGAATAACACCTGCCGACGTTACGAGCTGATAAATAATTCAGAATATCTTAATAAACACAGACCCCATTCATGTGAGACATTTATTTTCCACTGCAGCACCAGCAGTGACTTCACTGTCATGTCAGAGCGCTTTATTAAAATGAAATTACGTTATTTGACTAGTTCAAGAGTGACCAGTGACTAATGTTTGGTGTTGATGTTGATTTAATATTAATCCAGAGTAAAACCTTTATGAGCGGGCAGCAGCGCAGGACACAGTAATGAAGTGATTCACTTAAAGCGTGTGTCCTCCTGAGTGAAACCTTTTAATTGAATTATTAATCAGAGTTTTGGGCTTATGACAGAAGGGAATAACAGAGGCTTAGTCACTCTCAGAAATGAGAATTTAGGTCTAAAGAGAAGCTCGTCCTGGTGCAGATGTGATGAGTCGAGCTGCAGAGAATGACTGACGACAAGACTGATGAAGAGCAACGCTGCTGTGGGCTCTGATGTGATGGTTAAAGCAGAAACCTTACAGGTTGTTTTTCTAAAACAGGATGCGGCCCGCTTTATTCTTTATGTCAGTGTGCTTTTTTTAAATTCTGAAATACTGAAACTCAACACTGGCATTAATGCTGAGAGTATGCATGGGCTGGTTACCCCAGGCTAACATTTTATGCTACTCTTACAGTATAAAACTTTTCATGAGATACCAAAGAAAGTGTCTTGTTGTGTGGAGCATGGAGTAAAACAACACAACCCCTCCCCCACTTGTTACCACCTACTGCCAGTTAGCTGGCTGAATGATGGTACACCTTGCTAGTACCGGGTTGGACCCCCTTTTCAGAGCTGCCTTAATACTTTGTGGCATAGATTCAACAAGGTACTGGAAACATTCCTCAGAGAGTTTGGTCCATATTGACATGATACCATCACACAGATGCTGCAGATTTGTCGGCTGCACATCCATGATGCGAATCTCCCGTTCCATCACATCCCAAAGGTGCTCTTTTGGATTGAGATCTGGTGACTGTGGAGGCCATCTGAGTCCAGTGAACTCATTGTCATGTTCAAGAAACCAGTCTGAGAAGATTTGTGCTTTATGACATGGCGCGTTATCCTGCTGGAAGTAACCATCAGAAGATGGGTACCACTGTGGTCATAAAGGGATGGACATGGTCAGCAACAATACTCAGGGGCCCAAAGTGTGCCAAGAAAATATCCCCCACACAATTACACCACCACCACCGGTGAGTGTAACTAATAATACCACAGTTTTAAAGTGTCATGGTATTTAGACCAAATTTTAAAGGAGAAACATATAAAATTATTTATTACATTTTATTTAAAACAGAATAGCAACCATTTTTGCAGCCGACAAATCTGCAGCATCTGTGTGATGCTATCATGTCGATATGGACCAAACTCTCTGAGGAATGTTTCCAGTACCTTGTTGAATCTATGCCACGAAGGATTAAGGCAGCTCTGAAGGGAAAAGGGGGTCCAACCCGGTACTAGCAAGGTGTACCTAATAAAGTGGCCGGTGAGTGTATATTTATTATACTGTGAGAATTTCATATCTGCCCTCTGCCTAAAAGAGAACAGAATTATTATTTCTCAAAATAAACATTATCTCAAATGATTTTAACAGCTTTTTGATTAAACATCTTGAACTTTAGCATGGTCTCTACCATACTAAAACAACTATGAGGAGTAACAATAAGTAAACTCAGGAAGAATGATTTGTATGGATAGATACAACTTTAAGGAATTACCTTATAAGTTATCCAAAATTAAATTATGAAAAGATCGTCTTGATCGTGGCAAAGCATGCAAAAACATAAGAAAAAACTACAGTGAACTGGTGCAGGGAAAGCTGCATACCTTTTTACAGAAATATTATTTTAGGGACGGTCCAGATTTTTATAATAATCAAAATGGGGGCTTTCTCTTGACTTATCAGCAGTCAGTATCTCTCCTGCAACAGATGGGTCTCCAACAAGCTTTTAGTGTATGTAAAATATTTAGAAAGATATGTGTTAAATGTTTTTATGGGATTTTTGCTTTCTGTGACTTGCTAAAAAACATATTTATGTCATTATTATAGAGAAATTATTCATACCCCTGAAAGATTAAATCAAAATAATTTTGATTCAATAAAGACAGTTTGGTTTGATAGAGAATAGGATCCCAAAAAGATGACAAATTAAACAAAAAGGATCTAATTCTTCTGACCAGCTTTTTGTATGGTTCCGCTGGTATTTAAAGATAGGAGGGCCTCCTTGCCATCACCATAATCTTTTGAATGCTCCAGGGTAAGTTCCAAGGCCAATTTTTGCCACATTGAAACAACGTATAGCTCAGAAAGATCTGTTATTTCTAGTTTATTTATCTTTACACTGTTATAGATCTAGTTTGTGAAAGATAGTTAAACAGAGGAATACTGTAATTTACAATAAAGATCGTGCAAGGTCCAGTAAGGTAACATGTGAGACACTGGATCCTCCAATTTCTCCAGTGAGAACTACTTATGACTCAAAAAAAAAAACGTAAATACATGCCAACTTTTTGTTTGTTTAATTTCTGTTGTGACAAATAGGAGAAGCAGTCTGAGAAGTAGACGATTTATTACCCCAAGAATCCTGGTACTTGTAGTTTAAACACATGCTTCGTGTAACTAAGGACCATGTGCAGACATATAAAAGAGACTAAAGCCAACAGGAGGAGGTGTTTGGCATATCAATAATCCCAAAACATGAAACCCAACGCAAAAATTACTCAAAAATCCTTAACATGTCACTAAAAATATCAGCATTTTCTCTTAAAACTGCCAAAACACCAACAAACCAGCAGCTTCTCTTAGAAAGTATTGACATGTTTTAAGACTGAAAAAGACAAAAGCTGTTTCAGTGAAGAAAAGGATAACGAAGCTGCGTTACTCTGCATAAAAGGTAGAACATACATACTGTCTTTATATCCTAAAAAAATGTCAAACATCAGACACAATATGATAAAACATTTCATTGAGAATAAACTGTTGTTTTCTAAAACTGTGGCAGACCAGTGCATCCCAGATCACTGCATTATGTCAGTGAAATAACTAATTTTGACTGTATTTTTAGGTGATTTGTACATCTTCGACTGTTTCAGTGTTGCAGACACATCCTGCATTCATGCATTCATTCAATGAAGCCCTGTTTCTTCCTCTGTGTGCATGAGTAAGGGAAACATGCTGCATGGAAACAGATCATCTGCATGTCTAACAGACAGTCTGATCAGTCTGACACATTGAGACAAACTAAAAGGCAGGTTTAGTCCAGTCAAGCCCTATTAAACTCTTAAAATGACCTGACGTAAAGGTAAAAATCATGAGATTTGTTTGGTATAGCCTGTTTGTGAATGGCTTCACTCACCCATTATTTCCAACATCAGGTCACTGAGAGAACTGTACATCCTGTAAGGCCGTTAAAATGACCGTATGGCGTCATGGAACCCTGCATGCAATACCTATCAAACTTCATCAAGTGCTGCTAATGATGTCTAATGCATCCACAAGCCATCCTCTTTGTTTGGTGGCATCCGCTAACTTTTTGACAGACTGTTAGATGCTCCTGCAACTGCCTGTAACACATCACTCTACTCATGATGCCCTGAGGTTACTGTAGAGACGTTAGTGCCTGAGCCACGAGATTTAAATTTATTACACAGTCAGTGAAATTACGTCTCCCTATGGGACTTCCTGGTGTTTCCTAAATGTATACTGGAAGAAGTGGATATTAACATAAATTTTAACAATACTGGAAAATTTTTATTGAAAATTTGAAAAATGTTATAGTAAAATACCATTTCTGCTGAGGAATAAATCATGACCAGCCCCCAAGATACACACACACACACACACACACAAGTTTCTATTTCTACCCATATTAGGACTTTCTGTTGACTTCCATTCATTTTAGTAACCACATTTATTGCCTAACCCTAAACCATCACAAACCCATTACTAGTAAATTAATAGTGTCAACTTGTCAAAGTTTGCGGTGGTGGGACCAAATGTCAGCAGTAAATGAACACATAAACATCTATATAATCATATAATTATTCATATTTAGATAAGATAAACGTTATCCTTCCCCTAGGGGGAAATTAAATAGTTTCAGCGGCAGGCCAGGTTAAAGGTCCACCATAATAATAAATTACTTTGAATAAAAAGTGAACAAAATTACAAACAATACAGTACAGAATTATTTAGATGTTTACAGACTGTAAAATGCTGTATAAAAAAAAATCGGAAAATATCGGAAACACTATATATAACTCTATATATACAGTGCATATAAGACAAACTAAGATAAACTCTAGACATCAGTTCAACAATCTCAGCACTATTTACGTAGAAGGAAGAGGTAAATGAAGTGAATTAGTATTTGTTGTACGTGATGATGTCAGTAGCCATAACCTAAATGGTCATCTACAACACTCCTCATCTGTGGAGAAGTTCTCTGATGTACTGAAATCTTCTGCGTAGGTTCTGATTGCAGCAGGTAGCAGAGCTGCTCGCAGTCCAGGCTGGTGCTGACAGCAGAGGGAATGATGCATTGATCTGCTCGGGAATGGCTGTTTGTTCGCCACCGTGATCCCAGGACCAAATCTACCTTTCAAACATCTCTCTTCTTCTCCAACAGTAGCCGGCTCCTACGGCTCCTCTGGTCAGTCCCGAGTTTTCATTTTTCCTGTCCCCTTTTTTCTGTTTCGTTTTGGTCATTTTACCAAACTAAACCTTATTATACAAGAAGATAATCACAGTAAAATGCAAAATTTTAATATTCTTATTAAATTAATTAATATGAAATAGATGCAGTACGAACACGGCCAGCATGGCGACTTGACATAATAATAAGCTAATCAAGATAATGACGAGCATATGAATAAGCCACGTTCAAACATTTTGATGCTGTGTGACATTTAAATTTTGCTAAGTTTTATCATCATGATTTACACATTTCTGAATCCAGTCTAAATTCTATCATTGGTTAATTTTTCTCCCTATTGATTGCTAGGAGCGCATTTGTTTTATTTTTTTGTTGTTTCTTTCACTAACGAATCACAGCTCTTAGAAGACAGCGCCACACCTAGCAACAGGGTCAACCACACCTCCTCACCAAGATAGGAATTTCTGTCGTCTCCTCGCTCTCAGCAGAGACCTGAATCACTCTTAAGCTAGGAGTCCTCGGTAAGAATATTTAGGCTAAGCGAGGAGCTCTCTGAGAGGACTCTGAGAATCTTTGTGAATATGAGCCCAAATGTTTAGTATGGTGTTGCAGCTTATGAGTCTGATAAGGGATGTAAAAAGATCAGAAAACAATTTGAAATCAGCCATTCAACAGTAGGGAGACTAGTGTACAGGTGGAGGACATTCACTGCAACTGCCAATAGGCCCAGGTCAGGTCGTCCCAGCTAGTTCACGCTGAAAGCAGACAGCAAAATGCTAAAAGAAGTCTCCAAAAACCCTAAAATGTCATCATGGGAGGTTCAGAGGGCTCTTCATACTGCACAAGTACCAAGAGCAAGAGATTACACAAGTTCAACTTTCTTAGGACTCGAGCAAAGAGGAAACCTTTGTTTATGAAGAGAAATATGAAGGCCAGAAAAAAAAGTTTATTACAGAGAACACAGATAAAGTCTGGGGCTCACTGACTAATGGTCTTTGGACAGATGAGTCTTAAAGTGAATTATTTGGACCCCAAAACAGAGGACATGTTTGGCATAAACCAAACGTCATTCCAGAAAAATAAACTCATACAAACTGTGAGCACAAAGATGAAAGTGTGTTGTTTTGGGATTTCTTTCCTGCAGCAGGACCTGTTTAGCCCAACATCACAGAATCCCCCATGAATGCCTCCATGTATCAGAGGCTGTGTTGAAAATATGTGAGATCATCTTTAAAAATATTTAAACTGAAGCTAAACTGGACCATGCAATAACATAAACAATGACACCAAAGACATAACAAATGTGTGTACAAAAGACGGCGCGTACTCACTTCCGCACTGGGCACACAACAGCCTGGCTTCGCGCAGCAATTAGGAACAGGATGGAACTATAATCGGAGAGTGATCAGGAGCTGGCGTACAAAGGCCGCCCGACTGGCCGATGAGTGTATTTAGAGTCATCTTTACGCGCCAGCAAACGAATCGTTGGTCTAGCCATAGGACAGAATACAAGGAATGTCACAGACGATAAGCATCGAAATACCAGCGTTAACGTGTCTAATCATATCGGCGCGGGGCATGTGCCATAACTGCTGGTGTCGGTTGCGTAAACACCTGGTATCGCCTATAGATCGACCACTGTGCGCTCCCACCTGTCACCACCTTAGCCAAAAATGTACTGTTGATTGTTTAAATCATTGTAAATCACTTTTCAGAGATATGGGAACAACATTAAGATCTAATAAAGAACTACAACTCATACTAAGTGGGGATGTTCCTAGACTGTTCCCACTCGTCTACTACCATATAAATGAGTGTAGTTAGATTAGAGTTAGGCCTTGTTACCATTTCCTTTTGTTTGTTAACTTCTGCGATGGTTCTTGTTGTCAGTTGAGGTTTTGTCCTGCCCAGAGACTACAGGTGGAAAGTAGCAAAATTTGCTAATACATGGTATAAATAAAAATAAACTGTTTTAACTGATTTGTGTTGACTCTGCCAGAAAAATAGTTTTGCCAAAAATAATATGTTGAACCATATCAAATTAAGCCTCACAGATGTGTTATTGGACATTATTTTTAAAGTTAAAGATAACCATTTAAACCTGTTTTCATTTGGCTGTTTAATATTAATTAAAATGTTTGAAGCTAAAAAATAGAGACTACTCACCATGCATTTATTGGGTTTTTCTCCAGAATGAACCCTCATGTGGATGAGAAGCTTGTAGCGAGCGTTGAAGGGTTTATGCCGTCTGACACAGCCGGTCCAAAAACATGCAAACTCCTCCCCTTTACGCTGATCGATGTGCACCTTTTCGATGTGCCTCACCAGCTCCTCCTGGCTGCTGTAGGTGGCTCTGCAGTCAATCCATTGGCACGACTGCTCCTGCTGGTCCAACGTGAGGTCTTGTCCTGATGGTCTATTGAGGCTGGGGGAGTGAAGAGGGGACTGGCTACTGTACTGAGCATTGCTACCCCGAGGATGCTGACCAAGACCGAACAGTTCCCCCTGCTGATTGTTTATTTGAAATGACTCCCTTTTACACGGCGAGAAATCATCTAGAGGTTCTTGTTTAATTGAACAGTAATCCTCCTGTAGATTACGCTGTTGTGCAGACACCTTGTGGTGGTACTCAGAATAAGGCACGTGTGAGGTAAGAACTGTAGACGATGAAGAGGAGGAAAGGGATGAATGTAAAGATTCAAAAGATGGAGACTTGGCACAACTGGTCAGCATGTAGGAAATAGGAAGGGACGGCTGAGGGTAGCAGCTGACCCTCTGACTATTGGCTTTTAGGCCTGTTTGACCTGTAATGACAAAATCCTCCACAGTCTTTTCTAAGTGGGGTCCCGCTGTCTTACAGTTGAGCAGGGAATTGGGGTTACATCCCAGCGAGGTCCTGGGAAGGGAGCAGAGACCTCCTGGATGTAGTGATGGCTGGCAGAGGCCCCCAAAGGACAGCGGTGCCTGAAGCTCCTCAGCTTCCTCAAACACATTCCCAAAACTGGGAAAAGTGAGCTGCATGTCTGGAGGGCCAAGGTCAGGGGGCCACATACCAACCCCTCTCTACCTGCTGATAAAACTACAGATCTTTTTAGAACGACCTTAACAATCCACTGGGGGTAAAAACTTCCATAGCACCCTTCCAATATGGTGAATGAGAAGTGGATGGCATCTTCTAGAGAGGTAATCCTGTCTCATTTGCTCCAAATTGCAGCTTGGTCAGTTATCACCCAACGCTGTGGAAAACAGAAACCAAAATGATTGATCAGAAAAGACAAAAGCCCCAGCTGGTACTGATACATTTTACAACACACTAATGTCTCCAACTCTCTAATCTTAATCCAAAAGGGTGATACACGTGAAGGAGTAGGTAGAAAAGTAAAGGGCAAAACATAGTCACGCCTACTTGACTCCGCAGACGTACGCGCGACTCCTGGTAGAGTCAAAGCGGACCCATTTGCCCGCGAACTGTCTCCGCCGCAAAGCTAGTTGTGTAATGACCAAAGTGTACGAGGTGCACACAATTGAATTGCTCTCGCGAGGAAAAAGAGTCTCCCCATCCAAAATTGTTTTATATGTGATACAATGCTGCGAGTACGAGAAGCGTCACGGCCACGCTCTGCCTCGCACTGACAGGTGTATTCCTCTTCTTCGTCCCTAGTCTGGTTTATTGGCCTTTAACACCACCTTCTTTTCTTTTTTTTCCCCAAAGCTACACGGCAAATTTGTTCTGCGTCCCAGTCCGATGATGCGATGGCGGAAAATGTAGGAAATGTAGGAATTTGTCACCAGAAATAAAGGAAATTGGTACACCTGACTATGAAGCCGCAGACTGTGCGCACAGAGGCTATGCGGTGTCTGCATACATCACAGAACGCCCATCTAGGTTCTGCCCTTAACACTCAATAAATTAACATCACATAAATGCATTAATTGTGAGGCTGGAGCTAAATAAACCAACATTTATTGAAAGAAAACCCAAAGAGCTGTAGATGGAAGTAAATGACATTTAAAGTCCAAAACATAAAACCGACATGTAACATTTATTAAACTTAAACTACTGACGGATAATGACAAGGAGCTTTCAGAAATAAAAGGAAGAAAGACATTTAAACTGAGACAAACCAAACAACAAAACAGGCATGGTAAGATTAAGTATGGACCAAGCTGATCAGGGACAGGGTCATGAAAATACAAAAGGAAACAATGTTTTTAAATCGAGACAAACCAAGAAATTGTCAAGAAGTGGCCCGCTACTTAGAAACTCAAACATTAAAACTTTTTCGTAGACCAGGGCATCTTGACAGGACCAAGTCAAGCGTGGACTCTTCTACTTTCAAATCTGAGGCCTTCTGTCTGACAGCTACAACCTGGCACAGTTTGGGTCATCAATCGTACAATGATCCCAAAGACAAAAACAAATCCACAACAGAATGACTAAAAAAAATAAAAAATCTACATGATGCAATAGTCCAACCTCTGCAGGGTGGACATACTGTGGTGGGACCTTAAGTCAGCGTTGCATAAAATATGCAATAGACATGAGGATTTCTCCACAATACTTCCAGAAGACAACTACTTAAAGGCTTTCCACTAAAGGTGGTTCAAGATTCGGCCTCATCGGTTGCATTTAGTTTTTCGCTCAGGTTTGATATTTTGCCGTCACCTTTGTTGAATATATAATGACAGTAGACCTGGACTGGTAACTGGTTTCAATACATACCAAGGTTTAAGGTTTTAGGGTGCTAAAATTTCCCACTAGACCGGTTGTATGATTTAGGGTCCGTTTACTGAGAAAGTGCCCATGTGATCAGAGTGTGCTCTGGCTGTTTGAGGCATTGAGTAACATGGCTTTATCCCTCTCCCACGTGTTGCTTTGCACTGCTGATCAGCTGGCTGAAAAAGAATAGGTTAAAAGAAAGACAAACTGAGCTTTTTGAGATTTCCTGTTGAGAAAACATTGCGAGTCATGGTGTGGAAACTGAATGAGCCCTTTTTTTACCGCCGCTTATTTTGCTGGCAGGCTCTGAGTGGCATGGCTGTTTAGGGCCCAAGCAGCTAGCTGGAGTAATTAACCAGCTATTATCAGTTTGTTTTACCTGTCATGATGTACAAAAATGAGAATTGCAAAAAGGGATAAAAAAGAAACGACTACTACATTTATTTTTTTTGTTTTTTAATTTGTGCTTAACTTTATGTACCGAAATTAAATACCAACAAAGAAATTTTACATCATAATGAAACTATCCATGTTGTATTGTTTAGCTTTAATTGTTGCTTTTCCCCTTTAAATGGGAGTAATTACCTCTGCAAAAGAGGTTATGTTTCCAGCTGAGTTTGTTAGTCTGTCTGACTGTCTGTCTGGCTGTGTGTGTTAGTAACTTTACGGAAAAAGTTACAGACGAATTCTTATGAATATTTTACCAGAGGTGTGTCCTAGTCCAAGGAAAATCTATTAAACTTTGGTGGATATCCGGAGCTCAATCCTGATCCAGGATTTTTTATTTTTTATATGGTGTCAGTGATCCTACATTGGGCGGAGGTATGCGGTCTCTGACTGTCTTGTTAGATAATGTTATTCACTTTAGTTTGTTCGAGTTACCCTTTCCATCGCATAGATGTGCATCTGCTGCTACAGAGATATCTTTGTGCTCTTCTATGTCACCCCTCTTTTTGACTTTTGTATGGAGAGGTCATCTTAGATTTGTTGCCATATGGACGTCGAAATACCAACAAACACTGCCTACAATAAATAACACTGACATTATACTACAGCACAGCTTGTTCATACCATAAAATATGACCCACAGGAGAATAGTATTCCCACCCGCAACAGTAGATATATCTCATCTCACATGTAAGCAGCCATACGTTGCCAGCATGCATTGCAAACAACATATGTACATGTGAATATGTAGTTATTTAGTATCATTGTACGCGTATTGTTACCACATATTGCATTGATAATTATCAAGATCCCTAGACGAATCAGTAAATCATGTTATATATAACAACCTTCACATTCATTGGCACCTCTACAAAACATTTATAAAAATCCTTAAAACAATGCACTGTTTTGTTGCAGTGAATAACCACACACTGAAACATTGGACAAATCTAACCTTTAATTACTTTACAAATATTTGTTCTTAATCCTAAATTAAGAAAAAAAATAAATAAATAAAATCACAGGGCACCTGAATAATTTGTATTAAATAAATGTAAGCGAGGTATTTTTTTAATGTGTGCTTTACTTTCTTTTGTTCATCAAAGTGTCAAAGGCCCGAGTCCATGTTTGTAAATATAAGGACACAACGGCCCATCTTGGTTAGCCACTCTTCAGAAGTGGAAAGACAAGAAACCTTGACAATTAAGTAAGTACAGTGCATCCATTTTATCACCCAGCACTATGCAGCCTTAATATCCACTTAGTACTTAAAACTATGTTACAAGTTCTAATACTGTTGTATTGGGCTATTAATGCTATTTCCTCATTGATTAGCAGCTGTTAACAAGTTTTTCCCCAGGACTGCCCTGCATTTAGCTTCATCCATCTTCCTATCAACTCTGAACAGCTTCCCTGTCCTTCCTGTAAGAAAACATCTCTTCCTGGTTGAATGAAAATAATTTTAAATCTAAATATGTCAGGGGTATAAATAATTATTTATTTTTACTCAAAGTTGCCATGCTGGAAACATCTTATAGCAGGTCATGTATAAATGACCTGCTATAAGATTTTACTACATGAAGAACCTGGTAAAACCTAGATCATTTAGATCATGTGCTGTTTGTTACATAAAACCCTGCAATTAAAAGTTGGTGTACTTACGTTTTCCCAAGACTGTCCTCAAATTACTATTTTTCATAATTTATTTAATGCTTTAATAAAAGTTCAAAGAGTATAAAACTCTCATTTGTTTTTACCCTGAATACTTAAAATGACTTGAAGTTATTTTACTGAAATCCCTCAAAAGGCCTCAAAGGACAGATGTTGGTGTGTTTAAATTGGTGGATTGATCCTGCAAAGCAGCACATTCCACCATGTTGGTTAAACTGAGTCAGGATCTTCAGAGATGTCGTGACTCAGCTGGAGTGGCAGTTTACAATTCAACAGTCTGAAACGGGAAACCTGAAATCTTTCACTCTCTGACATTTACTCCTCTTATTTTTGGTTTGACTTGAGCGGCAAGTTTGCATTTAGCGTCAAGGGCTGCTTATTTACAGAGAGTGTTGAGACCACGCTGGCAGCTGATTTTTCACAGATCAGAATTAACAGGCAACGTTTCCCTACACACTGCTAATGCAGGGCAGGGAAAGTGGGCTGAAAATGAAGATCTCCCCGTCCCTCTCACTAATACAGTAGCTCTACTGTGTAAAATGTCCTTCACTGTTTATTAGAGATGACCAATTCTCCTCCATCTGCCAGATATTGATGATCTAATTTGCAGCCGGATCCCTGCCACGTGTAATTACTCATCTGAAGGCCTTAACAGGAATCCATGCTGATGAAATCCTGTCGATCCTTTATGGGCTCTAAAACAGCACAGCTAAGAGGATGAGTAAGTTCACTTCTGTAGTTATATTAGCTGATGATGGAGTCACTAAATGTAGGTTCAGGCCTGTATTTCCTGGTATGCTCTGGTTTACAGTTTTATGATTCTTCCCGTAAATCGCTGGAGTTCCCCCCAACCGGAGTCGCGTAGCAGACCAGTCATGGGAACTGTGGTTAGATCTTAATTAGAGAGGCTGTGATGTGTCTGTGCCTCAGCAAACTCAACAGGATTAATAGCAAAGTGGTTTGGTGTGACTGAAGAATGATAATTGCAAACCACTACCTGCTGGCTTTGAGAACTGAAACCAATATTAGAGCTTTGAATGGAAATAAAACCATCAAAGACAAAAAAAAAAAAAAATATATATATATATATATATATATAAAAAACCACTCAATTGTTCATAATCACATCCGCTCTTCCATGAATGCATCAGATTTCCAGCTGTAAGTGCAGCTGTGTCTGTTCACCAAGAACACTTTGGTCCTGATCCAGAAAGAAGAGCCAGACAGTGAAACTAAGAAAAGTGTCCCACAAACCCTGAAGTGAGCCAGTGAGCGCTTTTGAAATACACCATCTTGTGGGCCCCTTTTTAAAGACTCACTTGCTGGGTTTCAAACACGCTGGCTTTCAGGACAAGCAAATGTGTACTTATCTCAACAATAAACACAAAGGATTTTTTATAAGCTTTCAAGTTTAACTGCAACGTGGGAAAAATATGTTTTTGTTGTTTTGTTATTAAAATGAGCCAAAACCCACGAGATACATATTTAAATGTGTGTTCTCCTACAATAAAATGCCTTTTGAAGAGATCGATACCCCTCAAACATTTTTACATTTTGTCACATTACAACCACTAATTTTATAGGATTTTATGTGACAGACCAAAAAAAAGTAGAACATATTTCTAAAGTTGAAGGAAAAGTGCACGATATCGCTAAATAAAGTCTAGTGAAACCAATCACCTTCAGAAATTCCCAAACAGCTACCCAGAGTCCACCTGTGTGGAATGTAATCTCAATATAAACCCAGCTGTTCACTGAATGCCTCAGAGGTTTGTTGGACAACATTAGTGAACAAACAGCATCATGAAGACCACGACACACAGCAGGCAGGTCAAGGAGAACCTTGTGGACAAGTTTAAAGCAGGGTAAGGTTATGAAACAACATCCCAAGCTTTGAACATCTCATAGAGCTCAGTTTAATCCATCATCTGAAAACAGGAAGAGCAGGACACAGCTGCAGAACAACCAAGACTGGATCGTTCTGATAACTAACCGGGGAAGGAGAGCAGTAGCCACCAAGACTCCTATGGTAACTCTGGAGGAGCTGCAGCTCAGGTGGGGGGAATCTGTTGGCAGGACAACTATCAGCATTGTGCTACACAAAGCTGAGGTTTCCGATGGAGTGGCAAGAACAAAGATGTTAGGGCTGCTCAAAAAACATTAATTAGGGGGCATTGTTAATATCACTGTACACAATATAAATATAAATATCACTAACAACTACTTGGAGTGCAATATATATTCTATAATCATATAAGTACCACGCACCCATGCTCCATGTGTCTGTAGTACATTCGATGATGCTTGCTGTTCAATACAACAGAAAAGGTTTAAATCTTTATCAAACTGTATTATTATGATTATTGTTATTATTGAAATTCAGTTGCTTCTCTGCCAAAGCATCAACCGTAGCTAGTTTCTTCAATAAAACCATGTTGTTGGGATGGAAGTAATTTATTTCATTTATTTATAGTACCTGGAAAGACTCCTCACTCATCTAGGGTCTTTGTTTGCAACAAACTAAAGACATAACACTGTTTAGCTAAATGTTTCTTTATTTTTCACCAACATTATTGCACATTGTCTGTATACTGTCCTAAAAGCCCTCTGCTCTGGTCAGATGAGACAAATTGAACTTTTTGGCCTCCAGCTAATATTGCACATCATAAAGAACACACCATCCCCTTGGTGAAACATGGTGGCGGAAGCATTATAATGTGGGGATGCTTTTCTTCAGCATGGACAATTGAGCTGCTCAGACTTGATTGAAAGGTGGATGAAGGTAAATACAAATCAATCCTGTGAGAAAACCTGTTGAAAACACTTCAGTTAGTAGTGAAGGCTCATCTTTCAGCAGGAGAACCCTAAACACACAGTTAGAGCTGCAATGGAAGGGTTTAGATCAATGCAGACTGCGTCATTTTAACAGATGAGGTGTTAGAGCGGCTCAGTCAAAGTCCAGACATAAATCCAATTGAAAATATGTGGCAAAAATGGAAAATTGCTCATTTTAGAGAGTTTTTAGATTGCTGTCCAAACTGAGATTGAGCTATTTTGCAAAGAATAGAAAACATTTTCAGGTAGATGTGCAAAGCTAGTGAGGACATACCCCAAAAGACTCACAGCTTTAATTGCAGCAAAATTCGTTCTAAAAAGTATTGAGTCAGGGGAG
Organism: Crenichthys baileyi; assembly: GCA_036173005.1. Lineage (NCBI taxonomy): Eukaryota > Metazoa > Chordata > Actinopteri > Cyprinodontiformes > Goodeidae > Crenichthys > Crenichthys baileyi. Next base: position 14,600 of record JAHHUM010000445.1, on the reverse strand, counting down.
AATTAACATGAAAGCACACCACATTTTTCATAATTAACTCTGAAAACCATGTATTATTTTCTTTCTGCTTTTCCACAGTAAGGATATACACTGCTTTGTGTTGGACTGTCACACATTATCCAAACGAAATACATTGATGTTTGTTTGAAAAAGTTCTGGAGGTATACTTGTGCAAGCCCCAGAATATGCACAAACTTTACCTTTATAAATTTAGAGAAAATCTTATCATGAAGTTAGTTTGCCTTCAAAAATTCATCATGTTTCCACTTCCTAGGAATATGATAGATTTTAGCACACAGCAGCCAGATTCCTGCTGCTTTACAAGCTGCGGTACTAAAAGTTTGCCTTTAAGGTGTTCAAAACAGACAGTAATCACCAAACCTGTCCTTCAGTGCTTTAAGTCTCGTTTAGCTCAGGCTGAGGAAACAGGGAACAAATATATTGAGCAAGAGGAAACTAAACACTGATTATTCACGTTTCTAAATGCAGCAGGCTGATTTTGAACTGAAAAAAAAAACTCAGAAATAATGACCAACCAGCTTTAGAACATGGCAGCATCACCTCAAAATATTTTTAAGGTTCTTGCTGCTAAAAAGCTTTGTTTGAAAAGGCCTTTTCTCAAAGCAATCTCTTGTTTTAAGGTTAAAAAAGGATAATTAGTGTATAAAGAATTACTTGACTTTACCTAGATTCCAGCTTTACCTGAAAAGCTGTGTTCGAGCAAGCTGACCTCCAAACCTGACTCAGTTAAACCAGTTCTGTTAGAAGGAATGGGCCAAAATACCAGTAACCTAGTGTGAGAAGCTTGTGGCTCATATTGAAAAATACAGTTTAAAAGGCAATTCTACCAAATACTAAATAAATCAATGTAAACTTTAAAAATTGAAATTGTTTTTAGAAATATCTGAAACAATCTCTCAAATTATTCTAGCATTGATAAATGACTTTCTGTCTGCAGCTGTAAGACTCTATAACCACCACTGATCCCACTAAACCCAATAGGTTGTTTACGTCTCTGGTACGATTCACACAGTTTTTCATATTCCTATAAAAAGTCAACATTTTTTAAACGAATATACAAGGCACATGTATATTTCTAAATGATCTAACTTAGTTGCACATTTCTTAGAATCTGAACATGCTATTTTTGTAACTACATAGATTTTCTTATGTTGTACACTTAACCTTACTGCACAGTATATTATTTTTATTATTATTATTTATCTTTATGTGTTTACGTGCTTCTATTTGCCTTTCACTTTAGTGCTGTAATACTTGAATTTCCCCATTGAGGAACAATGAAGGATATTTCTATTCTATTCTATTCTATTCTATTCTATTCTATTCTATTCTATTCTATTCTATTCTATTCTATTCTATTCTATTCTATTCTATTCTATTCTATTCCTAACTGACCTAAACCAGGAAATGTTTCGTCTCATCTAATGTCAGACAGTGATGAAAAATAGTCATGGGTCTTTTTATACAGAATATATTATCTAGTCTCAACTGTATTTAAGCAGCACATTGAGCTCACATGAAAGGTTTAAAGAAGAGAACCGACGTTCTCCAAAATAATTGAAGTTTTTGTGATTTTTAAAACAACAACACGTTAGGAGTTACATTAAAATATCAATAAAATATCACTTTCAGCCTCATCTAATTGGCTTCTACACTGACACCTAAAAGCTAACTTCCTGGATGAATATAGAAAATAAAAAGAAGTGTTGCTATCTTTCATGAGGGAGCAATTATGTTGTTGAGTGTGTAAAGATCTTTTGAAATTATTAATCGTCATAGTATAATCTTCCACGTCCCACATTAGTAAATAACTGTCCGTTACTGGCATAGTTACAATCCATTTAAAGTAAATTTGACAGGAGCATTGTTTTATTTATAACCTTTGAAGTTGATTAAAGCTTCGTGGAACTTCTTATTTGACATTCTGTTTTCTTGGGGCATAAATATGATGTGACACAGGGATCCATTGGTTAAGACTCCATGTTTATCTTGTCACCAAGCACAGTGAGGTAAGTGAGATAAATATAAAATCTCCATAACTCACAGTTAGAGAACAACTTACTGGAACTTGAAGATTTTTAACCTCAAACATTCCAGGTGGGTTTCAACGAAGGATGAACATTTGGAAATAAACCTCATGTTAAGTACGGTAGGGGATCTGTGGTGCTTTCTCTTTCCAAATGCTGTTTTATTTCTGCTCAGAATTTACAGATTGGTCTAAATACACGCAGACACAAACATGACCATCAAGTCCATCAGATGATGACAATTTGCTGTTAGGTTAAAAAACAAACCTGGTGCAGTACCGATCAACTGTATGGAAGAAAATATTGTCTGCTAGAGAGACCCGAGTCCTTATTTGACAAGACTCTCAAATGATTCCTCGCTTTAACTGATGCTTTCGATGTTAAAACAGATCCGATTGTGGTTTATACAAATAGGCCAAATATTGGGCTTTCTGATAAATTGTCTTGATAAGGTTACATCCTGTTTGTTTGTTTTTTAATTACAGGATAAAGTTTGCAAAGGAATTTTAAACATTTTAAACAATTTATTTGATTGTTAAAGTTATTTGCAAAAATATCAGGTGGACATCAAGAGAGGGTTTTGCCTAATGCGAAATTTACCCAATTACGTTTTTTGTAAAGTCAACAGTGCATCAGGTCACTTTTTTCTTGTTGTCCTACATCAGTTTTAGCATCATCTGTCACCAGATGGTATCTATTTCACCAAATCCGAGTGTCACAAACAGCTGTGGTCTTTCAGAATCCAAAGGATTTTTCTCTGGCTGTAATTTACATAAATATACATAAATCTGGGTGGACTTTCCCCAAATGCATGCATAAAACCTCTTTTAAATGTGGGAAAAACTGTGTAAGGGCAGTCAGATGACATTAGCTTGGTGGTGCTATTTTAGGATCAGATCTGCCATTGTGGAAATTAGAAGGACATGCAAACTGTGGTTTAAACATTTTTATGAGTAAAAATATGATGATCGTCGTCGTGGATGATCATCGTCTTCCGCTTTATCCGGGACCGGGTCGCGGGGGCAGCAGACTCAGCAGAGACACCCAGAGGTCCCTCTCCCCAGACACCTCCTCCAGCTGGAGCTGGAGCTGAGTAAAAATATACTCAGGAAATTATCCCCCAAAGTTTGCAGCTTGAATTTTGACCGTAGCTAAATGGAAAATCATAACTTTCAAACGGCAGGAGTTCAAGCCATCACTGTGTTTAAAACAAGAACTAGCATGGGGAGTTACTGTGTGTGAATGTGAAAAAAACAAAAATAACATTTCAGGGATAAACATTATATGCAGCAGCAATAATAGTAGCAATTGCATTTCTTCGTCTTTGGAAAAGCAATGACATCACGCTTTTAATTTTTAAACTGTGGTTTTCAACTGTGGCTTATTTATTTTATTAGTTTATTTCAAACATGATTAGAAAATAAGAGTAAAAGAAATAGAATATTATTATTATTATAATAATTATAATAACAACATATATAATCAGCCAAGATTTCCCACTATTCCCAGTAAAACAGCTCAGGGTTATATTATGTTAATTATAATTTTTAAACAAGGATAGTCTGAATCATTAAAATGCATTTTTACTTTATAAACTAAAACAATGCTGTGTAAACAAGAACATCCCTTGCTACTTCTGTCAATCTTGTTAAATATTTGAAAACTGAGAACTGAAACAAAAAACTAATGTGATCAAAATTTAACTGTTGAATTAAATTAGCTAATTAAATTAAGTTTAACAGGCGGACATTGAAAAAGTATATTTACATGAGTGTAAAAAACAATAAGTGCACATTTTTAAATTTGTCCAACATTAAAAAGAAAGAGGTGGGAATTTAACCTTCTGTGTCACAAAAAAAACATTATTGCATTAATTTGGTGTGGAATACTTTAAATAGTAGACTAATCAATTCATTTTTATGATGGCGCTTAACAGAAAAAAATCTTATAAAACACATGCAAATCCTCTTTTGGATAAAAGAGGCAATCATCTCTGGCTAACCTGTATTTGTGAGGAACATACCCTGTCTGTGTATTTTGTACCCATACACTCACAGTTACACAATTAACACTTAACCTGGAACAAATTATTTTGCAAAACTAAACTCTAAACCTGCGGTGAGAAGTATTTGTTTCCCCACATTTCCCCTCTTCTTCTTCTTATGCTTTTTGGCACACTTAACTTATTCAGGACATCAAACAAATTTTAATATCGGACTTAACCTGAGTAAATACATAATTCAGTTTTTAAGTGATGATTTCACTTATTTAGGGAAAAAAAGGCAATCTAAGCCATTCTGAGCTCAAGTTAAAAGTAATGATCAAAGCTGAAGGAACACCTGTAATATGTGCGGTGCAGTGCTGCCAACCAAAGGGTGTGCAGAAAATCTGGAGACATTCATGACACGGTTGAGGACCACATGACAGGAAGGTGCCACCTCGTTTCTGGAACAGTCGCTGAGCTGCCACTCAGACTGCAGCCAAGTCGGAATGAGAACAAGTTGCTGAATGCATTTTTTCCATGTGGCTGATCAGCTTAATAAAGAGGGGCAGTGTGAGGCAGCAGCGGCACAATTAAAAACCTTGGTGTGGGTGCCATTAAAGACAAAAGCAGAGACTCACACCTGAAAACCAAGACTGTACCAAGAAGTGACGCTTATCCAGGTGACAAAACCACTGATGTGTGCAGAACCACAGCATAACTAGGAAACAAGAAGAAATCAGAAGCTGCACTAAAAACCCTTTCAGAAAATTTGATTACTACATTGTTAATTTTTAAGAGACCCTGACATAGCCCTGACATGGTTGCATATGAGCCTGTATGATGACCCTGAGTAGAACTTCCTGCTATCATGGTTTGGAGACAGACATTTACTTGACAAACTTGATAAAGCGCTATACGAGTTCAGGCCATTTACCATTTACCATTTCATCTTTCGGATAAGAATTGCTAATTGCCCTTGCTAACTGAAAAGCTAAAATAAAAGGTGACTATTCTTTAGTTTGTGTTTTTGAGCATATTTCTAAACAGTTAATTATGCATGATGGTGCTTACTGGAAAATGGGGAAAAAAGCAAGTGGGCAAAAAAAATGTGCAAAGGCAGACTATGGATCATGACAAATATGTTTAAAATGTCTTTATTTTACATGGCAGTTCCAGTGAGCAGAGCCTGAACTCTCTGGAGGGCGCCAGGTGTGGATGAGATTCTGAAGGCTCTGCACATTATGGTGCGGATAGCCAGTTGACACGCCTCTTCAATGTCGCAAGGAGGACCGGGACAACACTTCTGGGGTAGTGGTCCAAATTTTTGGCAAAGGGGACCAAGGAGCGTGATATCGAGGGATCGCACTTCTCAGACTCCCTGGACAAACTTAATCTGGGGTGTTGGAGAGGAGGCTCCGACTGATAGTTAACCCTCGGATCCAGGAGGAGCAATATGGCTTTCCTGAGGATTTCTGAGAGGGCCGTGGGAAAGGGCTTCTCCAGTCTACATGTGTTTTGTGGATCTGGAGAAGGCCTATGACCATGTTCCCCAAGGTATTTAGTAGGTTGATGCTGCAGGAGTATGGGGTATCTGGGTGGCTTTTAACAAACAACTGTAGGACAAAATAAGATGTGAGGCTTAAAAGCTATCTGCACAGTATCTGAGAAATATCTTTGAGAAATTTTAATAAATCTACGAATGTTCTAAGATAGGATCTCAGAGATCCATCATCCTTCAGCTGTGTGTAAGCTTTCTGCTAAAAGCTCTATAGGTTGGTGCCTATGCCTTCTGTCTGTCAAACTGTTTTATTTCATATTTTCAAAGGCCCAACTAAAGTAATAAAGTAAGAAAATGCGTCTAATCTGTCCACACCAGGCACAAATTTGGTCCTAGAAATATCACCAGGATGTGTAAATGTCTTCCTCAAAGAGGACCCCCAGGTCCAAATATATCTTTAAATATCTGTTCCAGTTTATCTGCTCGATCGTGTTTTTTTCACAGACATGTCACATGAAGAAGAAAAAAATACTGCCATAATTATGAACTGTTTTATTTTAATTTATGCAAAAAGATCTCAAAGATAAATGTGGCTATCAATCGTCACTACCTGAGCAGATGTGCAAGGCCAAATATTTCCAAGCAGGTGTGGATCTGTCAGAAACTTTGGGAGCAGATGGCAGGAAATTCCCCTGGAATGAGTTGGGTTGGCCCAAACCACAATAGAGAGCCTATGGACCAGATACAGCAGCAGCAGCAGCAGCAGGGCCTATGGACTGGGTCTGAAACATGAACGGGCATCTGTTAAATTTCTCCTCCGATGGATTTAAACTGGTTTGATGGACCCTGACTGCCTCTTTCCAAACAGTTTTGAGTGGTATTTGGTGAGAAGAAACCTTGTGAGAACAGACTATGTTTTACATGTTGTGGTTTATTATAGCCGATGTTTGGTGAACCGTCAGCATTTCAGCCGGCGGATCCATCAGCACGTCGAGCAACACTTTCCAGGTCTCCTACACATGATATCATAGGAGCTAGTGGATAATGAACACAAAAAGGGGTCCTTGGAGAGCCTAGAATTTAAAGTTTGTTTTCCCTTTACAACATTGAATTATTAACATCATGATGAATACATCTATGCTGCCTGAATAAACAGCTGAATGTCATGATGTCACATTAAGGATAGCCTGTTTCTGGTTTATTTAACCCTCCAAAATACAATGAACCCTTTAATTGTTTCTATTGTGGCTTCTTTGTCGAGAAAAATACTTATTTCAGGTATTTTCAGTGGTTTTCTATAATTTATTGAGAAATAAGCTCTGATGTTTTAGACTTGATGCATGAACCATTTAACCTCAAATCAAATATTATCAGAAATATGCTGAAAAATATGGACTATTTCCTGCAGGGGGTCAGTTCAAATTCAGTGCCATGAAAAAGTATTTGCCCCCTTACAGATTTCTTCTTTTGCTTTTTTTTTTTTTTGTTGTGGTGCAGTTGGTAGCACTGTTGCCTTGCAGCAAGAAGGTCATTGGTTCGGCTCCCAGTCGGGGGACTTTCTGCATGTTTTCCCCATGCCTGCATGGGTTTTCTCCAGGTACTCCGGCTTCCTCCCACAGTCCAAAAACGTGACTTTTTAGGTTAATTTGTCTCTCTAAATTGCCCCTAGGTGTGAATGAGTGTGTGCATGGCTGTTTGTCCTGCATGTCTCTGTGTTGCCCTGTGATGGACTGGCGACCTGTCCAGGGTGTACCCTGCCTCTTGCGCGTATAGAAAATGGATGGATGGATTTTTTGTTGCATGTTAATGTTTCAAATCAATGTTCGTGTCAGACGATAATTGACTAACTACAAAAATAAAGTTCAGAAACGATGACTTTATTTTTATGGGAGGAAAGACGTTATACAAGCCAGTCTATCTGAAATCTAAATTGTCCCCCAAACCAATAACTGGTTGTGCACCCCTTGGTGGCAGCAACTGCCATCAGTCATTTGCAATAACTGGAAATGTGTGTTTTACATCACCTAGGAGGAATATGCCCTTACTTCTCTTTGCAGAATTGTTTTAATTCAGCCATTTTTAATTCACTTTTCAAGTATGAACAGTCTGTTTAATGTCATGCCGCTGCGTCTGAATTGCTTTTAAGTCTGGACTTTGACTAGGCCACTTTTTTAAGCGATTCAGAGGTGGAGTTGCTGGTTTGGTTTGAAACATTGTCCTGTTGCATAACCCATGTCTGCTTGAGCTCAATCTGATGGCCAGATGTTCTCCTGCAGGATTTTCTGCCTTTGAGATAGAAGGGGGTGCTCCATCATTCGAGGAAAGCTCAGGGTAGAGTAGGTGCTGCTCTGTGGCTCCAATGTCTAATCTGGATGCCTCCTGAGCACCGTCCTTTGGAGGTTTTCTGGGTCCATCCCACTGGGACGAGATGCTGGGTCAGATCCAGAATACACTGTAGGAACTAAATATCCCTTCTAGCCTGGAAACGTCTTGAAATCCCCCAAATTGACCTTTTACCACCTTCCGACCCAATCTCAGTTTAGATGACGAGGATGGACAGCGAAAATACTGTTTTGTATTTCAAGTTGAAGCAAAAAGGGTTCCCACTGGTGCCAAAGATCACTTCTGGCAGAAAACTATAGTTTTCTCTGAACGCCTGTGATACTGTTTGGGTCACATTTCAAATGCATGCAGGGGAAGGAGAGAAAAGAAAACATCAAAGAAAGTCACCTAAATTAAATAATAATATGAAGCTCTCGTTTCGGGACTTGCTCTGAACTTTACAGCAAGTATTCAAGCTAAACCCACATTCTGACCAACTATTCCTGCTCAGCATCAATTTAAACACAGTTTTGTCCTAATTTTACCCCTTGTTGTTTCAGTTAAACCTCTCTCTACAGCCTTTAAACTACACATTTTGATCTGTGATGTAAATCGGTTACCCTTTATTAAACGTATGAACGCTGTACACCACTGTTCTGCTGATTCTGCAAGGCAGCGTCATCAGTCTTGACAGTTCAGTTTTTTTATCACGTTTTACATGCTATGTTTATTATCCATTTGTGTTAGTCTTAGAATGCTACCAGAAATAATTTTGAGGAAGAAATCCCTCAACACCAAATCTGGTCTTCTCGTTACTGTTAGTGTCCCAACATAAACTAAGGCAAAAAATAGCACCGTGCTGCTACTGACCATTACCTCATATCTTTAAAAGGTTAACTTTAATTTGAACAAATAGTTTTCTATTTTATGGTTGTATAACCTCCTGCTTGTTTTAGGGTTAGGGTTAGGTTAATCTACTTAATGGGGTTTTTATAGTGATTTTTTCATAAAGAAACAAATATTTGCCCTATAAGGTCGAGATTCAAACAGAAGTTGATATAATTTGAAAGATGGTTCAATATTTATGGTAAAGATGCATATTTAACAAATAAACTATAAAATTTTATTTGCCCAATCTTCCAGTAATTAAAAAAATTGTTTTTAACACTGAAGAAGCTGCACATATTTCTGGTTGGTACCATTGTGTGTGACAATAATCTGCTGTATTCTCCATGTGTCTGGATTAAGAAGTATCACTGAAACACAGAAGCCTTATCTTCCAAAAAAAACCTTCAGGTCCAGCAAAAATGTCACGCAACCTTAAGAACTGATTAGACCAAACTTGAGTTTTTGGGCCATAATTCCAAAATATACCTTTAGCACAAAAAACATTCAGTGGAACATGGTGGTGGCAGAATCATGCTAGGGTTATGTTTCTTCAGATAGAACCAGAGTTTTTGCCAAGGTGAATAAAATCATGAATTATATACAAAGCAATCAGTTTTAACCCAAAACCTTGAGGTGTCTGTTTGAACGATGAAGATCAACAAAAGCATGATTTCACCAGAAGAAAATTCCATATTTGGAATGCCAGTCCAGAGTTCAGAACTAAGTATGACAAAAATGCTATGGAGTCACCTAAAGTGGGCTGTGAACAAGAGATGTTCTCACAATATGATAGAGTTGGAGATCTCTTGCGAGATAGAGACAGCAAATATTGCTAATTAAAGATCTGGGACACTGAGAGATTTACCAAAATAGACTCAATGTTACAGGGTAATTTGTTTTACATTTCCTCGTTTAACAGATGGTTGTTTTTTAGTTGAATTGCACAAAATAAAGATCATAATCTGTTCTTTTAAGTCCCAAAAACCCTGCTGTTTTAATAGAGCGTGTAAACACGTTTTAAATCAACTGTACAATCACTATTTCTTGAAAAACTGAGTACAGTAAGGCTTTAGATGTGAATGCCTTGCTACAGTGCAGGTGATGCACGGTCATTCACAGATTTATCTATTTCAACTTTATAATAACTCTATAAGAATCTCCACATAGAATAAACAATAAGATAATATTCTGCTCTATGTTTTTATTATTTTATATTAAGCAGAGAAAAGTAATTTACCCTGAACAAATGTTTTTTGTTTTTAACCATCCTGACCTACAAAAATGCAGCCAGATTTTTAGAATTATCCAATTTCTTACATTTCCATGTACTGGTATATTCATACTCTCATTTATCTTCTTGACATCGGAAAATCAGAAACAGGATGATATCAGTGTCATCAATCTAACAATCTATTGTATGGTACAGTTAAGGGAACATGAGCTTAAAAAGATTTAAACCAGATGGGGGTTTTAGGCGTATTTCATGACTGCCTTTTTTCATGGGCCTTTTAAATCAGGATTTTTTGTTTACTGCAGTTTTCGATCAAAGACTCTGCTTGGTCTGTTTACCTTGATGACCAATCAGTTGTTGGGGTGTAAGATTGAACATTGGATTTGGATGTTAATTCAATATGAAAATTCTATTTAAATTTCCATTTTAAATCTGCATTTTAACATTTGTTTCTTTTATGCAATGGTTGTTAAGTAACATATGAAGCCTTCTTTTTGAGCAAAACTTATAGCTATTTTTGCCTTTCTTTTGACTTACTGTAAAGGCCCTTGGATTTCCTTCTGTGTAAATTGTGATAAATAAATAAACTTGGCCTTCCTATGTCTTTTTATTAGGGGTGTAATCTCACATTATTTTATGATGTTAAAACGCAACTATTTTTCTTCTGAAAGTGTAGTTTGTCTTGTGAAATGCTATCCACTTGCTGCCAGCATGTGACTTAATATGTAATTACATAAGTGGGAGCTATTATTATGACCAAGGTGTCTACAACTGAGCTAGGCTTGACAGCCTATATCTATCTACTTTAAAGCATATCTACTTCAGAAACGGAAGTAAAAGAGGTAGAAGTTCTTGAGTTGCCATGCTGAGCTGGTGGGGTTGGCTAATAAATATTCCTTGTCAGGCTAGCTAACAAAATCTGGTTATATTTACATTACAGAACACCATGTTTAAAATTTAAACTTCAAAGGTTAAAGCACCATTTTGGGTACTGAGCAAGAAAAAGAACCAGTGAAAGAAAAGATGGAAATGATTTGTAAGCAGTGTGAGCAGCAACTGGCTAACTGTTAGCCGCTAACATCTGTTAGCTACCACTGCTAAACTAAGGGCCATTTCACTGTTTTTTAATAAGTCTGAGATCTAGTTTAACATCTAAAATACTATTCTAACTTGATTCTTTGCAAAACAGAGATTGTTTAAAACATTGCGATATTTATGAAACCTTTAGCCTACTTCTATTTATTGGAAACACAAGAATGCAAGCATTAATTCTGTTTTTGTATTCTGACTGCCTTGGGATTTGTTTAAATGCTGCCATTAATGGAGCAGACAAATCTACACTGATTCCAGATTCTTTAAAACAGTGTCCCCCATTTATTTCGGCTTCAGACAACAATACTGAAGGGGGTGTGGCAATTTCTCCATGTTCTCCATGTAACAACCGTCTCCTTTATTCTCCGTATGTCTACACTAAGAAGCAGGATTTAAAAACATAATTATTTTCTTCCAAAACAATTGTGGGAGAGTGTGTTATATTCTGGTAAAAACAAATTAGAATTTTTGGGCACAGCTCCAAAAAATACATTTGGCCCAAAAAAAACAAAGCAAATCACCAAAAGAACACCATAGCCACAAAGAAACATGGTGGTGGCGTTATAATGCGGTGGGGTTATTTTTGTTGAGATGCAGCTAAACATTTGGCAAGGTGGATGACATCATGTCCTTTTCTAAATGTCACCTTTGACACTTTAGATGTTTGCTTAAAACCTGAAGATGATTGATGATGAAGGAATGTTTACTCATAAAATGAGTGGAAGTATAAATCCAAATAAGCCAAAAACTGGATTCATGGGAGAAAAATTACAGTTTGGAATGGCTTAGTCCAGAATTAAATCTGACAGAAAATCTGTGGAGCTGTGGACAACAGATGTCCTCACAGTCCGATGAAATTGAGGAACCTATGCAAGGTACAGTGTGTAATATCACCAACTTAAGATGTGGGACTCCTACCAAAAAAGGCTGAATGCCGAAACTGAATCAAAAGTTGCTTCAACAAAGTGCTAGTTCAAGGTTGTGCACACTCATGTTGTCAGGTGGTTGCATGTTTTTTTGTTATTATTTTCCTTCTTAAAGATATGTATGGACAGAAACTTGTGCCATCAGAAACTGAATTTGAAATGGTCACACTGAATCTGGATTTGCGCACTTTAAAAATTAAATGCTTTGGTTTGAAAAGTAATTTAACTGAATTGAAAGTGAATTTAATGGTTTGAAACAGAATTCATTTGCTTTGAAAAGCTACTTTCACTTTCAGTTCTATATTTCAATCTCAGTTCCAAAGTTCACTTTTTTGTGTCACACATCCGGTTCCTTGAGGAAAGCCAGAGTATTCAAACACATATTCATCGATTTATGTCACTCATCAGGGTAACCTTCCTTTATGGTATTTTAAGCTGGAGCAGTGCAGCATACATGAGCTTGGCGGATGTCAATCACCAAGTCAAATGACCATCTATAAGAAGCGTCATGTAAACAAATGATGGACTAACTGTAAAAATTATGTTACCTGTAGCTATTAGCTAAAGATGCCATATTAGCATATTGTGCTGCCGGTTTTACGTTGGTCTGTGTAGGTCTAGCAACTGTGATAGCTTGAAACACAGAGCTGTGAAGCCGTAGAAATGGAGCTCGAAGTTTAATTCCGCTGTCTCCACTTTAAATAATTGCACATGGTTTTATTTACCTCTTTACATAATCCTGATAGCTGTTTTGTTGTTTATTATCAGCCTTTTAAAATGTTCAAAATAATTTTAGTATTTATAGATAAAAAACACTCTAAAACAATTTGTTTACTTTATTTGTAAAACTTTTAACAACTTAAACACTAACATATTAACTCTCTGAACAAAGTTAAAAAACATTTTTTTGTAGAGCATAATACATTAGACATCATCTGACTGAATTATATCTGGGTTTAACTTCCACTTATTGGGGAAACCCAGCTGTAGTTTGAAAACAATGTGGTGGGAGTCAGCTGTTCTCTCCGGGTTTAGCGCGTCTCGGCCGCCAGTCAGCTGACAGCTAGCTAGGTGTTAGCGCAGTGGGAGCGGACATCTCCGAACGCGTAAGAGCACAATTAAGCGATATCTTGATAAACCAATCAGATATATCAGATTTACACAACTACATTCTCATCTAAAAACATTGAAAAGGTTAATTTTGTTTCACAGAAAGCGCAATATATCCAACCTTATTTACTGCTTTTCTCTCTCCTCTGCCATTACTACTTCAGTATGAACAATCTACTTCAACCCGTAATTAACAATGGGATTGGGTTGGCTACGTAGGATAGATCGGAACCATCTTTTAAATCTGGGGAAAAGGACACATTTGTCGGTGCATTTGGAGGAGCCTTCGAAGTTCAACCGCCTTCGCCGCCTCACCATGACGTAATAGGCCTACAAATGCGACCTTCAAAGAATGCAGCCACTGAATTTGGACAGCAAGTGAATGACATCCGTGAATCGATGAATCTGTGTTTGATTAATCTGTGGCTTTTCTCAAGGACCAGAATTTTGGAACTCAAAGTGAAAATAGTCAAACTGCATTTTCAATACAGCAAAATACATATTCAAAGCAAATGCATTCAGTTTGAAACTATTAAATTCAGTTTCAATTTAGTGAAATTCATTTTCAAACCAATGCATTTAATTTCAAATTACACAAATACTGATTACGTCTGAGCAATTCAAATTCAGTTTCTGATGGCACAAGTATCGGCTGAACTGTTCGTGATATATGTCACATTATACTGTATGTGGAAAATGTTTTTAAACAACTTATATGGTCTCATTGTAGGGGTGTTATTACAGGGGTGTTTTCACTTTAAAGAGCCACTGTATGTTTAAACATCAAAAACATTACGCCCCCTATTTTATCCCACTTTTGTATTCCAAATTTTTATTAAAGGAATTGAGCAACTTTTATACAAAAATTTTGGATTCAAATCTGAACCCAGGAGGATAGATTCACAGCAACAAATGTGGTAAATACATTAGTTCTTCATTCATCCTTTCTAAGAATTCTACAAAACACATCAACTGGAGGTAAAATACCCCACATATGTTTACCACTAATTTACCGCATTGCACAAAAGAAAACAAAAGTTCCTGGACTCAGTGATTTACCAAGTAAAAACAATTTATAAAAGTCCTGGCTTTCAGCTATAATGCACCCCAGAAACGATGTTGAAACAGTTACCTCTGACACTGGCAGCGGGTCATATTACCCAGCTGTGTCACCCTTGGGTGTTGCAAAAGAGCAGGCACTTCTAGCCAGGAATAATATTTCTGCACCAAACCAAATGAGCTCTGCCTATGGGCAATCACTGTCAATGTCCACCGAAGAAAAACATGTGACAAACCATTTTATTGGTGTGGTGTGGAAACAGAATAACGGTCATAAAACATCCGTTCAAACTAGGAAGACAAAAAAATTTGACAAATTCAGACATCAGGCTGTTTTTTGTCATGGTCACAAACATTTATGTGAGCCAGCAAATCCTTTTTTGCCTAGAAGTGATGAATACCATATGATCAGATTTGTTTCTCTGTGGCTTTGAAACTTAAA